>JAJKFI010000010.1:17319442-17345306 GCA_029204185.1 Lerista edwardsae
AATGGAAAGAAAACCTCCAGGCCAGATGTTCTGTGAAAAGGTTTAATAACAAAATATTTTAGAGTGCAGTCCTAACCTGGCACAGTTAGGTTAGCAATGTTTGACCGGCACAAGGACCTCGTAAATCGCATTTGGACCACTCTTGGAATCAGGGGGATGGTGCACGTATCTGTTCTGGCCTTTCTGACTCCGAGAGTTGTCCAAACATACTTTACGGTGGCCCTTGTGCCGGCCAAACATTGCTGGCCTAACTGTGCCAGCCTAACTCCAAGTTAGGATTGTGCTGTCAATCAGACTAATGCATTTCAGCATATGACTTCCATGGCAGGGGTAAGAACAAAACAAGCAATTATGCTCAAACAATGGCATGTACAGAATTCATCTCTAATTCAATAATTACCAAGAGGAAAAAAATGTAATGGAAGCGCAACAGACCCAAACCCTTCACGAGAATATAAAAGAAATGGAATCATGAGAATGCATGTAGCACTACAAACGTATTATCATCATTTAATAATTATTAAACCTAGCAAAGCAGAGAAATAATGAAATGCCTGTTTTAGTACTATCTACAATTTTGTAGTTTGTGTTTGTGTTTTAATGAGTAAAAATTTTACTTTAATGAGTAAAAAAATTACTCATTAAGACAAAAACAATAAAAATATAAAATCTAACCTCAGTAAGCAGATATCAAGAATGTAGCCCCCCAAGTACCACAGAGAGGATTGGGCTAACACTTGATAGATGCAAGGTCTGGCCAGGTGTCAGAGCTAGAGAAATATATTCAGTGTGTTGCCTCCATCCCCAGCACTCCAAGGGTAGCAGGGTGCATGAGTTAGCCCATTTGCACAGTGGGGCAATCTGAAATTTACTGATCACAAATCAGGAGCCATGAAGGATTTTTTTATTTTTTATTTTTTGCTGTAATTGGCCCCTAATTGGCCATTTGGGTGCATGTTTTTCACATATCCCAGCCTTTCCATGAAAAGCAGAGTGCCCCAAGGATCTGTCTTGGGACCAGTGCTTTTCAACTTGTTCATAAATGACCTGGAGACAGGGATAAGCAGCGAGGTGGCCAAGTTTGCGGATGACACAATGTTTTTTCCAGGTGGTGAAAACCAGAAGGGATTGTGAAGAGCTCCAGAAGGATCTCTCCAAGTTGGGGGAATGGGCAGCAAAATGGCAGATGTGTTTCAATGTAGACAAGTGTAAAGTGATGTAAAGGTAAAGGTAAAGGTTTCCCCAAGACTGAATGGTCTAGTCATGACCGACTGTAGGGGGCGGTGCTCATCTCCGTTTCAAAGCCTGTAGAGCCGGCGTTTTTGTCCGAGGACAAGCTTCTGTGGTCATGTGGCTGGCATGACTATACGCCATAGCGCACAGAACGCCATTACCTTCCCACCAAAGTGGTCCCTATTGATCTACTTGCATTTAGGTGCTTTCGAACTGCTAGGTTTGCAGGAGCTGGGACAAGCAACGGGAGCTCATGTAAAGTGATGTACATTGGGGCAACAAATCAAAACTTCACCTATAGGCTAATGGGGTCTGAGTTGTCTGTGACAGCTCAGGTGAGAGATCTTGGGGTGCTGGTGGACAACTCGATGAAAGTGTCGACCTAGTGTGTGGCAGTGATTAAGAAGGCCAATTCCATGCTTGGGGTAATTGAAAAAGGGGTTGAGAATAAAACAGCCAGTATTATCATGCCATTGTACAAATCAATGGTAAGGCCACAACTAGAATACTGCATACAGTTCTGGTCACAACATCGAAAAAAGGACATAGTGGAGCTGGAAAAGGTGCAGAATAGAGCAACAAAAATGATTATGGGGCTCGGTCACCTCTTTTATGAAGAAAGAATGCCGCATTTGGGGCTCTGGAAAAAAGGCGCCTGAGGGGGGGACATGACTGAGACATACAAAATTATGCACGGGAGGGATAGAGTCAATACAGGGATGTTCTTTTCCCTCTCTCACAACACCAGAACCATGGGACATCCACTGAAATTGAGTGTTGGGAGAGTCAAAACAGATAAAAGGAAATACTTCTTTACCCAGTGGATAATTAAGCTATGGAACTCCTTGCCACAGGAGGTGGTGATGGCATCTAGCCTAAATGCCTTTAAAAGGGGATTGGACAGATTTCTAAAGTCCATCGTGGGCTATAGGCCATGATGGGTGGTGCAACCTCCTTATGTTAGTAGTAGGCTACTTCAGAATGCCAGGTGCAAGGGAGTGGCAACAGGATACAAGCATCTTGTTTTCTACTGAGCTCCCTTAGTCACCTGGTGGGCCACTGTGAGATACGAGAAGCTGGACTAGATGGGCCTTTGGCCTGATCCAGCAGGGCTCTTCTTATGTTCTTTCCTTAAGGTGAGTTTAGTCAGGGGGCCATGAATAGCAATCATAGAAAGGACAGTGTTGCCAATGGTTTCACTTTCCAAACATTCTGTCACTGCCAAATCCCACTGCTGAGGAATGTCACAATGATGAGCTCCAGTGAGACTTGGAGTATGCCAGGAGATCCCACCATTCCCCATCTCCCAAGAAGCATTGGAGGGATAGATTCATTATATTCTTTTCTCTCTCACACAACACCAGAACCAGGGGACACCCACTAAAATTGAGTATTGGGACAGTTAAAACAGATAAAAGAAAATACTTTTTTACCAAGTAATTAATCTGTGGAACACTTTGCCACAGGAGGTGGTGATGGCCTCTGGCCTAGGTGCCTTTAAAAGGGGAATGGGCAGATTTCTGGAGGAAAAGTCCATTGTGGGCTATAGGCCATGATGAGTTGTACAACCTCCTTACGTTAGTAGTAGGCTACTTCAGAATGCCAGGTGCAAGGGAGTGGCAAAAGGATGCAGGCATCTTGTTGTCTTGTGTGCTCCCTGAGGCACCAGGTGGGCCACTGTGGGATTCAAAAAGCTGGACGATGGGCTTTTGGCCTGATCCAGCAGGGCTCTTCTTACGTTCTTAAGCAATGGGGCAGAACCTGGAAGGAGGGTGGAGCTGAGGAACGTGGGATGAGGATTTAGCCCTTTCCTATGGGGTCCCTGCACTGACAGAACTGGTGTTTTGCTAGCGTAAGTCCAAATACTGAGTAGACCCCCTCTGCAAATGTTCCTTTACCCAGAGGAGACCGCCGTGACCGCCCCTCCTGCAGGATGCAGCAGTAGCCATTTTGGCATTGTTGCAATGATGAGGGGAACCATAGGATAGGGCTGCCATCGGAGGATGGGAAGAAAGTCCAACACCCATTTTTAAAATGGCATTTAGAAGAAGCTAGGAAATTGTAGGCCCATTTGCCCAGCCTGGGTAAATCTGGGAAGCATTACAAAAGCTAGTATTAAGCATCAGGAAAGCTTGCTAAGTAAGAAGCAGAATGTAAATCCTGCCTCATCACTTTTTGCTGTTCTTTAGAGTCTCAACAAGCATGTAGACAGTCAATATATTTTTTGGGTGTGGGGGTTCTATCTATCTATCTATCTATCTATCTATCTATCTATCTATCTATCTTTGGATCACTCCCAAAACTTCTCACAAAGTTCCTCCTAGTATTTTTATTTAATAAAGTTAAACTGTCACTGATCAATAAAGGACCTGCCCTCCTCTCTATGTTAATTTATGGATAGGTCAGTGTTTCTCAAACTGTGGGTCAGGACCCACATGGCAGGTAGTGACCTAATGTTAAGGTGTGTCGTAGAAAGCTGAGAGCCACCATCTTGGAAGCATCTTGCTATATTCCTTCTGTGTTTGAATTTTCAAGTGAGTTTTTTTTTAAACAACAACAACAACAAACACAATTGTTTTTAGTTCAGTACTTTTTGATATTTTGTCCTAATCTTGCTTTCTATCAGGGATGTTTCATGGTTGTGCAATTCAAGAATGGCAGTTTGCATTCCAGGAGTGTCATTTTATGTGTCACAGCGCTGGCACTTCCTGCTTGATGATGTCACTTCTGGCTACGACATCACTTCCAGGTTGATGACATCACTTCCGGTGGGTCCTGACACAAGCACCATTCCAAAAACGTGTCCTGGTCTAAAAAGTTTGAATCACTGGGAGAGGTAATAATTTAACAGGAAGCAAGATAACACCTACAGTTTTCTTTAAAAAAAAAACTGGGCTGGCAAGGTCAAAGGGGCTGATTCAGTATCAGTTCTGTAGGCAACTTCACAGATTTGGTCAGTTTTACCTGAACTTGCTTATCATTTTGCATGTGGGAGAGCCAAATGGAAATTCTGATTCTCCCCTCCCAATATAAAGGAAGGGATGGGGACAACAAACAGAAAAGGAAAGGAAGGGAAGAGATTTCAAAGGCAGATGTTTATGAGATGAGTGGTTTTAATAGGAAGCAGAAAAACAGGGAGGGAAGGGGAACCATTTAGATCTGTTTCTGGCAGCACAATAAAGGGAGACAGTACTACGTGCATTGAAAGGCTGTAGGACCTCCTTCGAACCAGTATTAGGACAGATTATATGTAATTTATTCATAACAGCTCCGGAGTTGGGGAGGAACGATAGTCACATTTGTAAATGATACCACATTATTCAGGATGGTGAAAACTCAATTAGACTGTGATGATGAGTTCAAAAAGGCCTTTCTTCCGTTTCTGAATTAAATTGTTTCTTCGGTTCCATACGACTTCCCTCCCCTCAATTCTGATTGGAGCAGGTGTCTGCCCTATCTGGGCAGGCTATCCCACAATACAGAAGGGGTGGTAGGGTGCTGGGTGAGAGATGCCTATGTAGCCATTAACAGCCCAGTCCTAACCAGACCGCCCATGCTGCAATTCAGAGGTGCCACAATGGCCAACACTGTATCCTACACCGACAGAGAGGCAGCTGGATGACTCCTCAAGGTTTGGAATCATTTGTAATTGATTCCAAAGGGAGCATTTGTTCCATTAGCCCAGCAGCCTCTATGTGTCTCCTCGGATTTTCACCAGCTAAATCACTGGAACAGAAACAAGTAGCCTGGTGTAGGGCTTTTAGGCCAAGAAGGGGGATAAGATCTGGTGGCATCTTGGCCCCCTCCTAGGCCCAGTCCCCCCACCCCCTGCCCCACAAAACCCTGCCCAGTATCATCCTGCTGGCCTGACTCTGTATAAAGCACCAACGTACAGTACAACCCACTCCTCACCAGCTTTCCAGATCCAGTGTTGCTGCAGTGCAGCTCTGAATTTTCCTTTACGTTGAGGAGATCTCCAAGACTGCCCTCTCGCCACAGAATCCAGCACATGCCCTGTTGGCACAGCCACGTCAGTGCTGGAAAGCCCTTTTAGGCTGTTATGTAGTGAGAAACAGAATTATTACCAGTCTAGATCTGCAATTAATACGTAAGAAATTCACGCCTTACGCCAGCAAATTTGGAAAACCCAGCAGTGGCCACAAGACTGGAAAAGATCAGTTTACATTCCAATCCCAAAGAAGGGCAACGCCAAAGATTGCTCGAACTACCGCACCATTGCGTTCATTTCACAGGCTAGCAAGGTTATGCTCAAAATCCTACATGCTAGGCTTCAGCAGTAGGTGAATCGAGAACTACCGGAAGTACAAGCTGGTTTCCAAAGAGGCCGAGGAATGAGAGATCAAATTGCCAACATTTGCTGGATCATGGAGAAAGCAAGAGAGTTCCAGAAAAACATCTACTTCTGCTTCATGGACTATGCCAAAGCCTTTGATTGTGTGAATCACAACAAACTGTAGCAAGTTCTTGAAGAGATGGGAGTACCAGACCACCTTATCTGTCTTCTGAGAAACCTGTATGCGGGCCAGGAAGCAATAGTTAGAACTGGACATGGAACAACTGATTGGTTTACAATTGGGAAAGGCTGCTTATTTAACTTATATGCAGAGTACATCATGAGAAAGGCTGGGCTGGATGATTCACATGCTGGAATAAGATTGCTGGGAGAAATAACAACCTCAGATATGCAGACGACACCACTCTAATGGCAGAAAGTGAGGAAGACCTAAAGAACCTTCTGATGAGGGTGAAAGAGGAAAGTGCCAACATTGGCTTGAAGTTCAACATTAAAAAAACTAAGATCATGGCAACCACTCCCATCACTTCCTGACAAATAGAAGGGGAAGAAATGGAAGCAGTGACAGACTTTATTTTCCTGGGCTCCAAGATCACCACAGATGGTGACTGCAGCCATGACATTAAAAGACGTTTACTTCTTGGGAGGAAAGCTATGGCAAACCTAGACAACTTAATAAAAAGCTGAGACATCACCCTGCCAACAAAGGTTTGCATAGTCAAAGTGATGGTTTTCCCAGTAGCAATGTAAGGATGTGAGAGCTGGACCATAAGAAAGGCAAAGTGTCGAGGAATAAATGCTTTTGAATTATGGTGTTGGAGAAGACTCTTGAGAGTCCCCTGGACTGCAAGGAGATCCAATCGGTCAATCCTACAGGAAGTCAAGCCTGATTGCTCCCTGGAAGGAAAATCCTGAAGCTGAAACTCAAATACTTTGGCCACCTCATGAGAAGAGAGGACTCTTTAGAAAAGACCCTCATGCTGGGAAAGATTGAAGGCCAAAGGAGAAAGGGGCGGCAGAGGATGAAATGGTTAGAGAGTGTCACCGAAGTGATGAACATGAAATTGGGCAAACTCCGGAAGCTAGTGGAAGACAGGGAGGCATGGTGTGCTGTGGTCCATGGGGTCGCAAAGAATCGGACGCGACTTAGTGACTGACTGAACAACAACATAAGAAATGATGTTCTAGATTGTCCATGTTATGGAATAATGTCTCATCTTGCATGCTGAACACAGTGAGGGTGCAATCCTAAATTGCATTGGATTGGTGAGGCCAGAGGGGCTGCACCAAATCCAGTGCACCTAAGGTGTTCTCGTGAGTCTCCCTGGGGCAAGGATACCCTTGCCCCAGGGAAGGCTCCAGCCACGCCATGGGGTTCCTTGGTCCTATATCGCAGGTGATATATCACCTCCTATATCGCAGGCACAGGTCTGAGGAAGACGCATGGCCCGAATTGGGGCTGTGTAGCCTTCCAATGGGGTCTTGGATGCGGCTTAATGGCCTCATCCTGACCCCGCCTCCCTCCCTGGGCAAGCATGCCTGCCAGTCCCCCAACCCCCACCTAGTTCCTCTCACCCACACACCCTTCCTCCTCCCAGAACTACCCTTGCGCCAGCTGGGCTTGACTGGTGCAAGGGCAGCTCGCTACCAGCACTCTCAGGCTGATGCTACTGGTAGCATCGGCCCGAGGTCTCTAGTGCCAACATAGGAATGCCAGTCGGTGCCCCTGCATTGGTGTTAGTGATGTTGCATCATGCTACGATGTAACACCAATGCAAAGTGGAGCATAGGATTGTGCCCTGAATTGCAATGTCCTTTCTATTCTTAAATTGCAATCCAATGCACACTTGCCTGGGAGTAAGCGCCATTGACAACAATGAGGCTTTTCAGTAAATGTGCATAGGATTGGACTGTTAATCCTCTTAAAATTGGACGTGCACCAGGGTTCAAAAATAGCACCAATCCTGATTACTTTGAAAAGGCAAACCATTGTGATAGCAAGCCTCTCTTGGTTCTTCATCTGAGTGTCAGGCTTCCTTCTCCCTTGCCTGCTTAGAGTCATATGATGCCAGCCTCTTGTTTGCTGTTCCTCCGTAATGTGCTTGAAAGCTGACGCATACGGAGGGAGCGGGGAGCGTTTGAAATTAATGCAGTTATGCTAGCACGGCAATCAGACGAAAAAAGAGACAACCCTCTAGCATTTAAAAATAGCTCACCAGCTTGGAGCGCAGGGCTTCCAGCTGGCAGGAAACACAGCCATTTGGCTCGTTCTGTTTTATGCATGGTCAGTGGTGAATAGTGATGCTCGTTATTTCTATCCATGATTTAATCATGGGTGAGACCCTCCACTTGGCGAGATGTGCCGCTAACACTAGGCGAGATGATTCAGTTGGCCCTCGATTCCATTCTCTCCAGATGGGTGTTCAGTACACCATGAGAAGACACTGCAATGCTCTCTGCATTGGCTTTCCAAAATGCAGTGGGTTTCTTTTTTAAAGATGGTTGGCATTCGGTTCTCGCTTTCCCATAAGAGGAGGAAAAAAACAGGAAGGGATTGATAGTGCAAATGGCCATCAGGAATTCTGTTTCCCACAGCAATGAAAAATGTAAAATTTACTGCCTGTTCCTTTTTAAACTAGAAGATTCAATTTTTTCTAGAGTTAAAAAGAAGCACCATAGACGGAGACTCGACCCTTAGTCATTATTTTGTGAAGTATTTACAGAATAAAGAAGCCAACCATAACTGGAATGTGAATCACAGTGCACTTACCCACGCCACAGGAGATCCATGTGGATTCAGTGGAGCCAACCAACTTCTCCATCAGTGCTTTCATGATCAAAGCATATGACATGGTTGTAATCAGCCAAGCGCTCCCATTGCTCATTGAAACCAATAGAGACTTTTCACAAATAGCGCTTAGCAAATTCTCTACTATGAATCCTTTAAAAAACATTAATGGCCCAATCTTTAAAAGTCTTGACTTTTTTAAAGCCCTGTACGGCTCAGGTCCGGGGTATTTGAGGGTCCGCCTTCTTCCATATAATCCTACCCGTACTCTCAGATTATCTGGGGGGGCCCTTTTGACTGTGCCACCACCAGGAGGGGTGAGAGGGGTGGCAGCCAGGAAGAGGGCCTTCTCGGTGGTGGCCCCCCAACTTTGGAATACCCTCCCCTTCGAACTGAGAACTGCCCCCTCTTTCTTAACATTTTGGCGGGGGCTGAAGACCTTTTTATTTCAAAAAGCTTTTAACTGTTGACAGGCTATATCTCTCTATCTCTTTAACTTTATTAATCTTATGATCCACGGGGTTTGTTGCTTGCTGTTTTTAAATTTTTAATTGTATTTTAACATTGTTTTTAATTGTTTTTTAATGTAAACTTTGTTTTTATTGCTTTTTTATTGTAATGCTGCCTTGAGTGCCTTCGGGCAAAAAGGCGGGATATAAATTCAATAAATAAATAAATAAATAAATAAATAATCCTAGCAGGGCTTTACATTGAGGGTGCAATCCTATGCCCTGTGTTGCGTCAACACTACATCATAGTGTCGGTGCATCATAGTGTCGATGCAACCAGCACCCATGTGGGAGTCATGACAGCCCAAGAGTGCTGGCAGAGAGGCAGAACAAGGATGGTTCTGGGAGGAGGCAGGGCAGGAGGAACAGGGTGGGTGTGCTGGCCCGGGGAGGGGGTTGGGGTTGGGATGTGGCTGTTAGGCCACATCCAAGGCCCTGTTCCCAGGCCACAGGGCCTGGATTCAGGTCACGTGACTTCCTCAGACCCGTGCCAGCAATTTTGCTGGCACAGATCCCATAGGGGAGGCTCCAGCAGCCTCCCAAGCTGCACTGGATACAGCCCAGGCCCACTAGCCTGCCTGTTCTAGCCTGCCTTTTTTTTTTTTTTTAGATTGTGAGCCCTTTGGGACAGAGAGCCATTTAATTTTATTATTATTACTATTTGCCTGTAAACCGCTTTGTGAAGTTCGTGTTGAAAAGCGGTATATAAGTACCTGTTGATTCCAGTGCAGCTTAGGATTGCACCCTGACCAATTTCACAATCCATCGACTTAAGTCCCAGGCTGATGGCAGAAAGTCATTCTACCATTCAGTGGGCCATGGCTGTCAAGGCAAATGGCCCAAGGCTATGAGCAGATAACAGTAGTCTGTATGGGTATGGGAGGGTATGGGGCAGCAGGGGGAAGATCTCAGTGCCAGCAGCACACACCAAGATCATATTTTCCCTTCCTGGATCTGACCTGTACTCATCAGCACTGGCTTGGCTAATGGAAGTGTAGCCTACTGCAGAGGGCAAAATGATGCCCCAGAAGTGACATCTCCACAGGAAGTGAAATCACAGTTTTATTTTAGTTTTCTTGGTCTTTTGGCCATAATGTTTGCTAGAATGAAGATATTACACTCCACTTTGTTTTATAGCATTCTGCATGAAATTCCGCATCAAATGATATGCAATATGACAGTATTATTGCTAAAAACCGTGATTTTTACAAACCACAATTTATACATGCCAGTTGCATTTTTGTTGGGTTTTTTGGACATAGCTTTTGATAGAGTAAAGATATTACACTCCTGTTTGTTTCATTGCATTCTGCATTAAATTACCTTTCCAATAATATATAACATGATGGTTATCATGTAATTTCCAAACATTTTCACAATTTTGGCCACTAGTGTCAAACTTTGCTTGCCCCCCCCCAAAAAAAGCTTGTTGCCGGGTGCATTTGCACCCCCTGCACCTCCTTAGCTATGCCACTGCTCATGAGTCTTCTCAGACTTACACCAGCAAAAGAGCTGGTATAAGTCCAAGGAGACCCATTGGAGACTAGGTGGCCTACAGAGAAGTAACTAAAGAGGTTTTTTACTTACCTCTCCTGGGCTATCTGGTGCCTTTCCACCCAAAGGATGCAATGCATGCTCCATTGGCAACATGGCATGCTCTGAGCTGGTGAGTGATAGGATTGGGCTCTGTTTGTATAGCCCAGTATTTCCCAAACTTCTCTGACTATTGGCTCCCTTGACCTACTGAGCCATTGGCTGCAGCTCCTCCAATGTACACCCCTATACATTGTGTAGGGCAGCGGGCAGTGGTGTTATTCTACTGGAACGCTGGGCGGGACATCCGGGTGATCGACAGCCCACCCATCGCGTTTCGCAGCGTTACGCCGTTTGCGTAATGTACGCAAGCGGCGTAATTGGTTACGCAAATGGCGTAACACTGTGGAACGCGACGGGCGGGCTGTCGATCACCCGGATGTCCCGCCCAGCATTCCGGTAGAATAACACCACTGGCAGCGGGTTATTCCAAGACATTTCTGTGGCTCCCGTAGCTGGTTTCCATGGCTTCTCAGGGAGCCACAGGTCATAGTTTGGGAACCACTGGCATAGCCCTTTCAATTTCATATTGGAACATTGTGGCTGCTATTTCAGATGGTCATGTTAAGTGAAGTTTTTTTTCCCCTTTCTCCATCTTCACAATTTCTTTGTTTAGAAGATTTCTATACCACCTCGATCTTCCCCGCTCTGTAAGCCCTTGATTATATAGGTTATAAAGACCATGCAGTTAACCAAAAACAATGGCTAAAACTCTTACTTTAAAATCCAAAAGTTCAAAAATTTGAGAATTTTGCTGCACTGGACTGAATACAAAGAATAGTGATGGAAGGAGACAATTACATACTGCTGTTCCCTAAACACTTGCCCAAATATGAGTGGAAGATTTATAGCCAAACAAGAGCCATGGCATGTCAGCGCAGCGTGATGGTAAAAAAAAAGGGTGTATACAAAAGATACAGCTGTTGTGTATAAACCCTAGCAGACCATTAAAATGTGTTGAGAAAAAGACAGTCTGAAATCCAAGGCATTGTGTTTGTCAGTTCCAATGGACAGATTCAGCACATCTGCTGGGGTGGAAATCTAGCAAGAACCACCTTTAAATTACACATAGGAAGATGATGCTCACAGACTGTAAGCTGCCCAAAGTCAGACAATCAGTTTATGGTGATGTTAAAAGATTAGCCCTGGGGAGTATCTGGCTCATAGAACACCCTCTCCAACTCACTAACTCCATGCTAGGCAACTTAGGATGCAATCCATGCCCGGATGTCGCAGCGACACAATGTTGTTGCGACAGCGTGGCACCCCTGCATCAGCACTAATGCTCCCAGACTGGTGCTACCTCTAGTGCTGGTCTGGGAGTGCGGGTGGTGAGCCGCTCATGAGCCAGCCAAACTCAGCAGGCGCAGGGGTGGCTCAGTGGGAGAAAGGGAAGAACTGGGCAGGAGTGGGTCAGTGTGCGTGCCAGCCCGGGGAGGAGGTGGGCTCGGGACATGGCCAGTGGCCGCATCCTAGGCCTCAGGCCTAGGCCGCTCAGCCCTGATTGGGGCAGATCTGAGGAACATTGGAATCTGAGGAGCACTGTCCATTGGAATAGCAGGCGCAGCTCCCCAAGAGCACATTGGGGAGTCTTCTGCTTCCTCCTTAGTGGCGCTGGCTACATCGCAGGCCTGCCAGCCTGCCTATTCCGGCGCAATTTAGGATTGGCTGCCCATGATCTTGACATGCCGATACAACTGATATTTAAAACAGTGTGTGTGTGTGTGTGTGTGTGTGTGTGTGTGTGTGTGTGTGTGTGTGTGTGTGTGTGTTGAAAAAATGAAAGGAAGAGAGAGAGAGAGAGAGAGAGAGAGAGAGAGAGAGAGAGACAGACAGACAGACAGACAGACAGACAGACAGACAATTCCCTAGTGCAGAGGTTTTCAAACTGGGGTGTTGTGATGCCCCAGCCACTGTCCTGTCCAGTTAAGGCCCTGTCCACTTAAGGGGCGGGGAGGAGAGCAGGCAGCAGTGTGATCCCCAGGATTGTACTGCTGCCTGGGGCGACAGGGGCTTCGATCTACTTACCAGTCAAAGAGGAGCTGTTGTTCTGGGGGTGCAGGGAGTCCTGCAGATACCTCCACAGAGCTCCCCAATCCTCTGACAATTTTTTTAAAAAGATCACGAAACACTTCTGGTTTGCGATCATGAAACCAGAAGTAAGTCACAATCTTGCACGAAGCACCTGAAAGTAGTTGGTGGTGACGTGATATCATCACCGTCAATTGCTTCCAGGAGGCCCATTTTGAGCCATTTGGAGGCAGGGGAAGGTGGGAGGGCCCAAGGGAAAGCTGTTCTGCTCGCCCCATTGGCCTACAACCCATAGAGATCCCAGCAGCAGCAGCAGGCAATCTGCTGACTGCACTGGTGCGGGGGCCCCCAAAGTGTGGGGCCCAATGTTCAGGAGAGGGGCCATGTTACATAGGAACTTAGGCTTCTGCACAATTTAGCATTTTGCCCCCCCCCCCACTCCTATAGGAACATGTCTGGTCTATGCAAGCCAAGACGAATACAGGTGTGTGCAAGAACACAAATTCTGTCCTGGACTGACCGCCGAGTTAAATAGGCACAATATCAATGTGACAGTAAGTGCCATGGGCAAATTCAATCATCCCAAGTGCAACAAATATTTTTGCAACAATCGAATCAATGGAAAAGTTCCAATCTCCTGGAAGAGAACATTTCCATTCCGTTTTTTTAAAAAATGGAAAGCTGTTTCGCTTGTTTTAAATAACACCCAACCTTGCCTTTGCCTTAAAAACCCCAAAGGGGCATGAACTAGGAAAAATCTATTAACTGGAATACAAGCAAGAGAAGTGTGTGGCTATGTGTGTGTGACAGAAGAAAGTCACGGCACAAAGACGGGAGGAAAGTGAGAGACAGAGATGTTTATACTCCACCAGGCTGAAATGTATGCTCAATTGTAATAGGTGGCAGTCCAGTAAAAAAAAAAGGGGGGGGAACAGAAATCCAATTTCTGCTTGAGGTGGCAATAGATTTTGAGTTGCGACTGTTGCAAGAGTGGCTTGGTGCCTGTGTTGTGCACCTTGTATATCATTAATCTTACGAGTGACATTCCATTCCTACCGTAGAAATCAGGGTCTGGTGGAAAAACTGAGCTCCGTTTAGGATCTTTTCATCGTCACGGAGGTAATTAAAACCTAAGGAAATGCAGTTTTCACATAACACACTCCCGTTCTGTGACACACGTGGGAGCGCTAGCTGCCAAAGGTATTGTGGAAGTTCATGGGTACGGATCACTCAGCCGAACGGGTCTGCTGCTTTCCCTTTTAAGACTCGTTGACTTCCCAATGAGGTAATCAGCTGCAGTGAAAGTGTTCACGACTTCTGTAGCAGCACTTTTTTTTTCTCCTTTTGCATCTAATCAGTCCAATCCTAAGCTCTGTGCCAAAGCTGGGTGTTGCAAAAGTTGGCAGCGCCAGTGGGAAGGCCTGTCCCATGGGCACTGCATCCCGCCCGATGGCTGCTGGAGCAGGTAAGTGTGTGCCAGGTGGCGGGGAAATAGGGAGTCTGGAACTGAGGTGGGAAGGGGGAATTTCGGGGAGGGTGAGGAGCTATTCAGGGCCCAATCCCAAAGATGAAGTAGCGCCTATGCAGGGGCACTGACTGGCACCCGTGGAGCAGCACTAAGGCTCCCAGGCCAATGCTAGCTGTAGCATCGGCCTGGGAGTGTGGGTGGAGAGCTGCCCTTGCGCCAGCCTAACTCAGGAGTTTTGGGAGGGTGGAGGGCAGAGATTCCGGTTCCGCCAGGAACCAGAGCGCCCGGATGATTGGCATCCCTCTGCCCTTATGGCGGAGGCCAGCCACGCCTCCCTGCACCTCACTGCGCCTCGAATCGCTCCATTTCAGAGTGATTCAGATGCGCGGGAGGGAGGGCGGGCCCAGAAGCAGCTCGCCCGTCCTCGGGAGAGGCGGCGCGGCCCGGGCCCATCCGCGGAACTGGCAGAACGGCGTACCGGGCCGTTCCGCCAGGATGACACCGCTGGTGGAGGGTGTGCGTGCAGGCGGTGTAACTGGGCAGGGGTGGGGATGGGCCAGCAGACATGCCAGCCCAGGGAAGGGGTGAGGTTGAGATGTGGCCATTAGCCTGCATCCGAGGTCTTGTCTCCGGGCTGCACGGCCCCAATTTGGGCACAGATCCAAGTAAGCCATTGGGGAGGCAGGAGTCTTCCCATGGTGTAATGTGGCCTTCTGCCAGGGAGGCTCCTGCACACTCCAAGGTTGCATTGGGTGAAGCATAAGCCCACGAGCCGGCCTGCTCCAGCGCAGCATAGGATTGTGCTGCCAGCCCCAGTACTGGGTGAGAATGGTGGAACAGGCCTCCATTATATCTAACCCTGCCCCAGGCCTGAAAGACCAACACTGGGCTACTCGGCTGTGCCCTAGAGATTTTGCTGGCACTGAACCAAGCAGCCCCATTGGGCAGGCTGGGGCTCCAAGGAATTGGGGCTCCCTTACCCCAAATCTGCATACAGCCTGCATACAGCCTCGGCCAGGTGGCCCAACTATGCCAGCATTGGGAAGGATTGGGCCAAGCGTTGATGAGATTTCAGTCTATGAATTGAAGTGGATACAAGAAAGTGAAAGAGCTTAACAGGGCAAAGAGTGAAGGAAGATTGATCAGCCCTACCCTTGGATCAGATGAAGCAATTCATCGCAGGCAGCAGGTTTTTGGGGTACTGATAAATTCAGTTCAATATTATCTGTTACGTGTATACTTTACCATGATAAAGCAGCCGTGTTTGGAAGGCAAGAGACATATAGAAAGTAATGATGGAATATATGGGACAAGTGTTTGACAGAGCAATGTCAGATTCTTCTTCAGATTCTCCAGCACAACAAGCAAAGTCAAACAAATACAGTGACAAATACATTCTGTTTGGAAAAGTTCATAATCTAGTCTAGTCGAGAGGGTAAAAGCCACCTTACGCCCAAAGATAAGATCCGAACGTCGCCAGTTTGAGAACACCGGAAGTCTTCGTGAGCGGCAGACCTTGAAAATGCGACTGATAAGATCTGAGCTGTCTCCAGCTGCCTGTGAGAGAGGAGTTGTGCTGGGCCAGCTGTTTCTTTGGTGAGAGCAAAGAAGCCGCTTATCAGCTGGCAGGAAAGGCGATTGTGCGGCCAGAAAGAAAGACTGGACTATGAAAGCGTCATCTGAATGTAGTAGTTCTTGAAAGATAGAACCTCTTTGCGATTTGTAAAACCCCTCGGGGTTAGAAAAATCCTGCCTATGTAAACCGCCTTGAATTAAAGTCAAAGGAGCAATCTAATGACCAAGAAAGGCGGTATATAAATACCAATATCATCATCATCATCATCATCATCATCATCATCATCATCATCATCATCATCATCATTATTATTATTATTATTATTAATCTACAGTGTCCCCAGAATTAGGAGGTTTCATTCATTTTTCCAAGCTTCAACAACTCCGACAAGGTCAATCAATCAATCAATCACTAGTATTTATATACCGCTTTTCAACATAAAGTTCACAAAGCGGTTTACAGGCAAATAATAACATTCAAGTTAAATGGCTCCCTGTCCCAAAAGGGCTCACAATCTAAAGGAATGGAGAACACCACTAGCAACAGCCACGAGAAAGACACTGTGCTGGGGTGAAAAAGGACAATTGCTCTCCCCTTGCTAAATATAAGAGGACACCACTTGAAAAAGTGCCTCTTGTTTGGTCATGTTTATGAGCTTTCATATTTATGACCTACTTTATCTTAATGAAGTTTCCATCACTGGCCCAGCTAGGTCAATAGTTATGGGCTGATATACAGTATGTTTATCTTACCTGACACCAGTGGTGGCACTAGGACTTGCATCACCTGGATTAAGCGCTCATTGCTTCACCCCCGTGATGGACCTTGGCCTGTACCAGACCATACAGAATACATTACAATACCAAATGTAACTGTGATGTAACAGTGATGCAGTGGCATCACTAGGGTTGGTGTAATCCTCATTATTTATTTAAATATATAACTGTCATGAACGAAAGGGGGGTTGCAACCTCTGACCCCCCTACTCTCCCACTCGGTTTGAACCCGCAGCTTAGTTATCCCCTTCCACCCTCCCCCCACTTCTAGGCTGCCCAGAGCAGCTCCTATTTGTTCCATCAGGCCAGGGGTCTCCAAGCCATCCTGCAGCAAGCCTCTGGTCCGCTATGAGCCTCTGGCCCTTCTTGCTGGCACAGGCTGCACCCTCCAAGTTGTGCTCTGGTTTATGCAGAGGGCAGAACACGATGCTGGGAGATAGTGACTGGTCAAAAGTCACTTAGGAAGCATCATGGCTGAGCATGGATCAGCCAGGGAGGCTCCCCAGCCCTCAAAATGCCTTCGGAAGGGCCAAAATCTTCACTTCCTGATGTTCCCAAAGACATGGAAGTTATGGTTTTATGCAGTGATGGGATCTTCAGATGAACAAGGGGAACGCTGGGCGGGACTTATGCGGGGCTTCCGTGTGATTGGCTGCCCATCTGTAGCGTTCCACAGCTGTCCTGGCCTCAGGGGGGCTGCCCCCGGTTAGCGCCCCCCCGCTGCTCGCCCAGGCACCCAGCGCGACCCTCACCTGTCCCCTGTGGCGAGCAGGAGCCCCCCCCCCGAGGCCAGGGCAGCCACGGAACGCTACGGATGGGCTGCCACTCAAGCGGAAGTCCCGCCTACATCCCGCCCAGCATTCCCCTTGTTCATTTGTAGATCCCATCGCTGGTTTTATGTCCTCTGAAGGTCTTAAGATAGATTTCTGAGGATTGGAGAGGCCTCCCCGGCCCTAGGAACATGTTCTGGGTGTTTCCTGTGATCTGCTGGTTCTGAGATATTTACTCCAGCACATTTAAGTAAGATGTTGTGGAGTGGGGGAATGGGAGTCCGTTGAAGTGTATGCTGTATCTCTCTCGGGTGTGTTGGTGCTTGATGGAATCCTGGAACGTTGAGCCCATTCATTCATCTAAGTTCTGTCTCTAAAATATTTCTTCACATTTTATATTGAAATTTACGCATTTATTTTTCTGGCCCTCAACAGAGTGCCAGGTATTTGATGTGGCCCTCCAGCTAAAACGTTTGGAGATGTTTGCATTAGTCGTTGCTTCAGATCTGGCACCAGCAGGATTTTGCAGGCCTTCCTGATTGTGCAGCTTACCCTCCAGTTGCCACAAACATGCTTTTGGCACGTTTGTGACACCCTTGGGCACCCTTGGTGGCAGCCGCCACTTCACTGGCAGTAGAAAGGAATGAGATTGTGCTATAAATGTGCCAAAATTGGGTGGAGGTAACATGACACCATCATATCAGATGATGCAACAACATCCTCTCCTCCCCTGGAGAAGTTTCTTCTGAATGTTGTTGTTGTTCAGTCGCTAAGCCATATCCGACTCTTCGCGACCCCCATGGACCTCAGCACGCCAGGCCTCCCTGTCCTCCACTACCTTCCTGAGTTCGCCCAATTTCATGTTCATCACTTCGGTGACACTCTCTAACCATCTCATCCTCTGCCGCCCCCTTCTCCTTTTGCCTTCAATCTTTCCCAGCATGAGGGTCTTTTCTAAAGAGTCCTCTTTTCTCATGAGGTGGCCAAAGTACTTGAGCTTCAGTTTCAGGATTTGTCCTTCCAGGGAGCAATCAGGCTTGACTTCCTGGAAGATTGACCGATTGGATCTCCTTGCAGTCCACGGGACTCTCAAGAGTCTTCTCCAACACCATAATTTGAAAGCATCTATTCTTCGGCGCTCTGCTTTTCTTATGGTCCAGCTCTCACAGCCATACATTGCTACTGGGAAATCCATCACTTTGACTATGCGAACCTTTGTTGGCAGGGTGATGTCTCAGCTTTTTATTAAGTTGTCTAGGTTCGCCATAGCTTTCCTCCCAAGAAGTAAACATCTTCTAATTTCATGGCTGTAGTCACCATCTGCAGTGATCTTGGTGCCCAGGAAGATAAAGTCTGTCACTGCTTCCATTTCTTCCCCTTCTATTTGCCAGGAAGTGATGGGAGTGGTTGCCATGATCTTAGTTTTTTTAATGTTGAGCTTCAAGCCAATTTTTGCACTGTGGAATATGGCTCCACTATTGAAATGTGTCCTGACTGGAAAAAAAAGCAAAAACGTTGCTTTTCAGGATGAGCAAATATTGATTTCTCCAAGTTGGGAGTGCATTTAAAAGAAATCTTCCCCACAGGAGAATATAGAGGCATGTCACTTTCTGAAAGGGTTGAGCATATTCCGAAAATCCTTCCATGTGTTGTTGGGGGGAAAAGAATGCTGTGTGTGCTTTAAAAAAAATATGATTTCCTGGCAAAGGTAAGAAATGTATTTATGGGCCATTCATCAACAGCAAGTAAATCACACAGGTACAAAAGCAGCCTGTGCAATGCTATAACTGTGTGTGCAGCCCACTGATCATAGAAACCGTTGAGCCCCAATGGTTAGTATATTCAGTTCTTTCTGGAGTAATGAGCATAGTGATTTTCCTGACGATGGGGGGGGGAGTGAGGCAGAGACTGAGTTCATCAGTTTTGGTGATCCTTTTTTCCTATGTGATGCTTATTAGTGGACTGCTTGCTGTTAGGACAGCATTGGCCCCCAGTGTAATAGTGTCATGAAACAGAGCATCAGACTATTCCCCAGCCCTTCACTTACAATGGAGAAGACAAAAGGCTCTTCCCAGAGACACTACAGTACTACTTAAGGGGATTAAGCCTGCTTCTGGTGATCCCATCCAAACACTATTTCTAATAGCAATCAGTTTATTGTTGAAACGTCATACGAGCTATTGAGGATCTCCTGTTATAGCTCTATTTGTTTATCGTCTGAGCAGTGGCATTCCTAGAGGGGCCACAAAATGCTAAGTTTTGCAGGAGCCTGTGCTCCTTTGGAAAGCAGTCCTTTTCCCCACCACCTCCAGAGCCATTCAGAGCTCAGAGAACTGGCTTGGAGGTTGTCATATCACAGGTTAGCATTCTAACTAATGCTAATTAATGAGAACTAATTCCAATTTTCTTCTGCCAACTGGGAAGGGGTGCTTGCAAAGTTTTTTTTAAGTTTTGAAACCTTTTTGTAACCCAAACATCAGCTCGTGACTCACTAATGGGACCAGACAAAAGAACAGACAAAATAAAATATTTTTCCAACATGTGATTAGTCTGTGGAACTCCTTGCCACAGGATGTGGTGATGGCATCTGGCCTAGATGTCTTTAAAGGGGGATTGAACATATTTATGGAGGAAAACTCCATCACTGATTACAAGCTATGAAGGGTATGTACAGTTTGAGATTAGCTGGTCACTCAGCATGAGGCCAAGAAGGAATATTTTTCTGTCTTCCAAATTGGCCATGGAAAGCAGTTTTCTTTGCCTACCCCAGACTTGCAAGGAAGAGACAGTGTATTCAGTAAATTGGCTACCTCAGAATGCCAGATGCAGGGGAGTGGCAATGAGATGCAAGTATCTTATTATCTTGTGTGCTTCCTGAGGCATCTGGTGTATCACTGTGAAATGCAGAAAGCTGGACTTGATGGGACCTTGACCTGATCCAGCAGGGCTGTTCTTATGACCCACAGTTTGGGAACTACTGTCTTAATCTGGATTGAGACCTTAAGCCTTTGCACATAACAATATCATAGACCAGTGGAGCTGGCCTATGACCGGGTCAAATGTACCTGGGTCACAATGTCCCCACTGGCTGGACCCCACCATCTTGGAATTTATAAAATCTTTCAAGATCCAAGATGGTGGCACCCAAATCTTGTGAAATTTCACGAGAAATTTCAAATCTTGTGAGATATGGGCACTGCCATCTTGGATTTCATGAAATTTTTCAAAATTCAAAATGGCAGCACACTGGGAATATCCTCAGAGTTTGCTGTGATGCCCTAAGATGTTGCAATACAAACTTTGGGAACCCCTGTCATAGGTTGAAGCCCTAGCACAAATATTCCTGGAAATCCTCACCTCCAAACTCATTGAGGTGGAGTGCTGTAAAATGAGTTCTTGGAAACTACTATAGTAGAGATTTCTGGGCGCTGCTATACATGTTCATGACAGCACCAGGGGTCACTAGGAACCATGGGAAATGCAGTTCTGGAATGTTCTGGAATTCCGATTCCAGGTTCTAAAATTTTCCAGGTTCCAGAATTTTCACACAAAGAATTGCAGCCCAGGATTGGTTTTCTTTTCTGCATTCCATATGAATCACTATCATCTGAGCTTGCATATTGCTCAAATGTTCTCATAATGAGTTCCTTATAAGTGCTTAACAACATGAGTAATTTAATTCATCGGGTTGCAAACCTGTGCAGAGATGTAAGGCTTATTTATTTCAACAAGAATTATACACCTACAGGCTCACGGTTTAAATGCACACTGACTGTTTGCACCACCTCTTATAGCCCACAGCTTCACACTCTTGTTGTTCAGTCGCTAAGTCATGTCCGACTCTTCGCGACCCCATGGACCACAGCACGCCAGGCCTCCCTGTCAGCCACCAGCTTCCGGAGTTTGCCCAATTTCATGTTCATCGCTTCGGTGACACTGTCTAACCATCTCATCCTCTGCCGCCCCTTCTCCTTTTGCCTTCAATCTTTCCCAGCAGGAGGGTGTTTTCTAAAGATTTCTCATGAGGTGGCCAAAGTATTTGAGCTTCAGCTTCAGGATTTGTCCTTCCAGGGAGCAATCAGGCTTGAATTCCTGTAGGATTCCCCAATCTCCTTGCAGTCCAGGGGAATCTCAAAGAGTCTTCTCCAACACCATAATTCAAAAGCTTCACACTCTACACCATTCTGTTTTATATCCCGTATCCCTCCCCCTCTTATTCTGTCCTTTTGTGTCATTCTGCGCCCCCCTTTTGATTTTGCTGCTGGTACTGCGATGTGGCAAGAGTTTCCATTAATCCTCCCCTCTTTTTTAAACTTCTGTGATTCTGTTATCTTCTGTCGGCTGTACTCCAGCCTTATCCAGTCCTGCTTCATTGGGTTCAGCTTCTTGCCCTGCATCAGTGGCTTTCTCAGAATTGCCGTATCTTTCAGTTGTCTGCCCTGCTCAGTCAATTGTCAGTTTCTTTTATTATTCCGTAGTTCTGCCATAGTGAAGGCTTTCTGTCTTGCTTCGTTTCCTGCCTTCCTTATCATGCCTTTAACTCTCTATTAGCCAGGTCGGGCATGGGAGACGGCTCCTCTTCCCCTCTGACCTTTCTGAAACCTCTCTTAAGGCACCAATGCATCTATGTAATGATTACTCATCAAAACGCCATCTCTTCTTAAATCCTTATGGGTGGGCAGCCCAACCCAACATATATCCCTGTACAGAAATGCAGCAGAGATGCAGTGCATGCTGGTGCCACCAATCCTGCCTGCTCCTGGGCCTGATCGGCAAACCTTGCCCCTGCCCTATCACTGCCCCGTTCCACCTTCCCTCCCTTCCCCCTGCCCTCCTCCTCTACCTGCTCCTGTGGGACTCCCAACAACCACCGGTTGGAGCCTTCCCATTGACACACCAGCAACTAACGCGGTCCCAAAAGTGTTTTATGGCACTTTTGTTTCCTTGGAATCCTGATGGAAATGGAATGCAAGATTGTTGCATTAACAACTGAGTCACAACTTACAGCCAGACAGCAACTGCTATGTCACTCTGAGCACTATCCTAACCTGGAGTTAGGCTTTTCCAACTCTCAGAATGCCTTCTAGGGGTTGAAAACATTTCCAGTTTCTGGCCAAAAACAGGATGTGAGCATTTTCAGATCTCAGGATGTGATTGGAGCACAGCCCTATACTAAGATGTTTATGTGATGCTTCTATTTGCTTGACTTCAGTTTAATGTACATGTCATTAATCTAACCTCTTGTAATCAAAGTTTATTTGAACTTAGTACTGCTGGGAATTGGAGTTCTATAAAAAAGATGATCTTTTAAACAGGTCAATTCTAAGATGTATCAACCCAGACAAGAAGAACCAGCGCAGGAGAACGTTTCAAGAGGACTTGATGAAACCTGCAGTCACAGAGTTGGGAAAGCCAGCCATCTGTGATAGAAATTCAATGCAACAATTTATAGGCAATCAACAGACAATAAAGGCTGAGCAATCAGTCAATCGTTTGACAAGATTGAACACAAATTATGGCTAAGAAGTTTCAGTAAGCCACAATCTTTGCAAAGATGCAAATTCACCGGGGAAAGCATTAGCAACTTGGCTGATGTACAGAGGCAATGAAGGTTAGTTTTATTTTGATCAATGGAAATTCTACCTTATTAATTCTGCTACAAAGCAGAACACATTGCCCATAGGCACTTCCTGTTTGCATGAAGACTGCTCCAACTTCTTTTTCTTCTACCGAAAACTGTCTTGATCCCATATCAAGTTTTCAGAACATAAGACCATAAGAAGAGCCTCACTGCATCAGGTGAAAGGCCCACCTAGTCCAGCTTCCTTCTGGCTCACCAGATGCCTCAGGGAGCACACAAGACAACAACATGCCTGCATTCTGAGGTATCTAGTTCTAAAACCCAGGAGGTTGCACGTCTTGGAAACTGTGATGGACTTTTCTTCTAGAGATCTGTCCAATCTTTTTTAAAAGGCATCTAGGCCACATTCTGTGGCAAAGAATTTCACAGACTAACTACACACTGGGTAAAGAATTTCTTTTGTCTGTTCTAACTCTCCCAACACTCAATTAAAGCAGATAAAAGGAAGTACTTTTTTACCCACCGGGTAGTTAATCTGTGGAACTCCTTGCCACAGGAGGTGGTGATGGCATCTGATCTTGATGCCTTTAAGAGGGGATTGGACAGATTTCTGGAGGAAAGGTCCATCGTGGGCTATAGGCCATGATGGATTGTGCAACCTCCTTACAAAGGTGGTGGGCTACTGGTACCGGGTGCAAGGGAGTGGCAACAGGATGTAAGCATCTTGTTGTTACATGCCTCCCTGGGGCGCCTGGTGGGCCGCTGTGAGATACAGGAAGCTGGACTAGATGGGCCTTTGGCCTGATCCAGCAGGGCTCTTCTTATGTTCTTATGTTCTTATGTCCCCTGGTTCTGGTGTTGTGAGAGATCCACTCTACCTACCCTTGCATAATTTTGTATCTCAATCATGCCCCCCCCCTCAGGTGCTTTTTTTCTACACTGAAGAGCCCCAGTATTCTTTCCTCATAAAGGAAGTCCGGTAATCATTTTGGTTGCTCTCCTCTGCACTTTTTCCAGTTCCACTATGTCCTTTGTGGTGACCAGAACTGTATGCAACGCTTCAGATGTGGCCTTACCATTTATTTGTACAGTGGCATTGTATGGGCTATTGTATTCTCAATCCTTTTTTAATGATCCTGAGCAGGGAATTGGCCTTATTCACCACCACTGCAAATGGGGTCATCACTTTCATCGTGCAGTTTTCTCACAGATTTCATAATCTGGCCATAAAGCAGACTCTCGTTGTCCTAGGATAGTAGTAGAGACCACATACGCACTTGTGTAGTTATAGTATTGCAGAAGCTACATTTTCTAATGCTGTGTATATGGTCTAGACTAGTGATTATCAGACATTTTAGCATGAGGACCCACATTTTAGAATGGCAGTTGTCTGGGAGCCACCGGAAGTGATGTCATAGCCAGAGGTACCATCATTGTGATGCTTTCCTGAGAATACAGTAAGAAGTTGGGTTATTCCTCAGCCATTTTCCAATAGTAAAGTGAATCAGAAAGAAAAAAGCTTATTTACGACTTTGACACAAACAAAACAACCACACAGCCCTCCCTCTTTCCAGCATCCCATTTCCCCATATTTTTAATATGGCTGCTATACATGCTTTGTGACCCACCTGAAATTGGCTTGCAACCTTCTGGTGAGTCCTGACCCACAGTTTGGGAACCACTGGTCTAGACCACATCGCTCACTTTCACCTATGTTCCAAAAGAGGTTCCAAAAAAAAAAAAAAAAAAAAAAGCAGAAATTTTACCATATTGTGGTGTGAAGTTCCAAACTAAAACACAAGAGGAAACAAAATCACAAATAATATTACACAGCAGCATGACAACAACCCCTTACATACAGAGAGGCAATACCCACTTTAATGATTTGTAGAATGTAGTACCTGCTCCTCTTGTTGCCTGTTTGTTGCCATACCAATGTCAACATTACTTTCGACCATTTCTCTAATAGGTTCATTTGGTACAGGAATGCAATGTAAAGAAATGAAAGTGATATCTTGAGACATACATTCATTCTCGCTACGGAAATCCCAGGGGGCTAATTTCCTTGAAAACCCTGGAAAGATGAGAGATGGGGTTCCAGTGGAAGTATCATGTGTCAGAACTACCTTTCGTTTGTAGAAGGGCCACCTAAGAATTTCAACCAACCTGTCGGGATAGGTTGTTGTGCATACTATAAACCTGTTGGTTATAGAATGTCAACAGTAGAAGACAAATGGGCCGCAGAAAGATTTTCTAGTAATCTCAACCTGCCTCCCTCGTTTATTGTTATCTAGGACTTGCTTGAAAATCAATGCCACCTCGAAAGGCACTGACGTTTTGCTCTACTGCACACAAAAGGAATACCTTTAAGGTGCTTGAGGCTGTAGTGCTGGGGTTGCACTCTCATGCCAGAGAGATCAGTGACGTTGATAATTAACAAGAAAATGTGGTTTTAAGATCAGTGTTTCCCAAAACAACCAACTTTTGGTGGGCTGCGAAACATTTTTGAAACATTAAAAATAAAAATAAAAACACCTTTGCAGGCACCCTTGCCTGGTTTGCAGAATAAAATTGTTAGCTGGGATCCTAACCTATGGTACGAGGATCATGCCCCCAGATTAGAATGTCACATTTTCTGATTTTCTCTAGTACTTTGTGTGTTGTAGTTCACACGCAAACCCAGCTTCAGCATTTTGTCTGGCCTGGAAGTTCCTACTGAAGATCTTGCTCTTCAGTTCTGGGTCCCCTGGTACGACTGTCAAGATTTGAGGGAACAACCCTTGAACTCCATTTTTAGGGAGAATATAGCAAATGGCTGCCCAAAATACTAAGGTCTCTGGTAGCCTCAGGAGCACAGGACCCTGGTTATTATTATTTATTTATTTAATTTATTGGATTTCTATCCCGCCTTTCTGCCCGAAGGCACCCAAGGCGGCATTACAATACAAAAATACGATAAAATACAAAATTTAACATTAAAAAGCAATTTAAAAACAATATTAAAACAATACAACAAAACAAAATTAAAACAAAACAATACAATTTAAAAAACAACAAGCCCCGTGGATCATGATTATAACTTATGATCCACGGGGCTTGTTGTTTTTTAAATTGTATTGTTTTGTTTTAATTTTGTTTTGTTGTATTGTTTTAATATTGTTTTTAAATTGCTTTTTAATGTTAAATTTTGTATTTTATCGTATTTTTGTATTGTAATGCCGCCT
>JAJKFI010000010.1:17365306-17387204 GCA_029204185.1 Lerista edwardsae
GGCAAATCTGTAAGTTTTGCAAGGAGCCTTACCTTGCAATGGAAAACACTCCTCTCCTGCACTGTTCTAGCTAATCCTCACAGGGAACAGCAACATCTTGGCTTTGCTTACTGGCTACAGCAGCAAGGGAGAGGAGGGATTTACATGACAGGGTAAGGCTTCTTGCAAAACTTACAGATTTGCCCCCCCCCTTAGATCCGGCTCTGTCTGTGGATCAAAGTGTATAAAAAGGTTGAACCATATGTTAAATTCAGGAGATTTCTACGAAGGCAAAGGACTCAGGGCACAATGCTAACTTGTGCTGGAAAAGGCGGGCGCAGGTCTGAGAAAACTGCATGGCCCAAATTGGGGCAGCGTAGCCTGGGAACGAGGCCATGGATGTGCATCCCAATCTTGCCCCCTCCCCAGGCTGGCATGCCCAAACTCAGCTGGCACAAGGGAGGCCCTCTTTCGGGGCTCTCAGGTTGATGGTACTGGTAGCGTCGGCTCGAGAGACGTAGTGCCAATGCAATGATGTTGCATCGGCGCTACGTGGGGGCTTGGATTGTGCCCCCAGAAGGGTTGGTCATGGCTCTTCCTTTTTCTTGATTGGTTTTCTCTCTCTGCTGATGGCAACTAAAAGATGTTGAAGCACAGGATACAGAATATCAATGATGATGGTGTTGGTCTTTTAAAGACACAATTCCGGGTGTGGGAGGAGCCTTCTGGCAATGGCGAACGCACTCGGGGCAGCTCTGTTTCCTCGAGGTGTTCAACTCTCCGTGTGAGGACCTCTGGACCAAAATGAGGTCGTTCAGCTGCCAGGTGAGGCAGTGAACCCTGTGGGTGCAATTTCCTTTAACCCTTACAACGGCAATTGTGGGGTGTAGAGGAGACAGCCCTTTTCAATTTTTGGATCCCACGGAAGAGAACGCCTAGCCGAAGAGCTGGGACAAGCCAGAAAGACTCTCACTTCAACAGCTTAGCGAAGATGTAAGCGTTTTCTTTGAAAAACCTGATTCTAATTTCCATTTCTACAGAGTAAATAGGTGCTTAAGAAATGTTAATTTGGTGAATTGGGGAATGGCAAGTTAACCTAACGAAGAAGGAAGCGACTAGCAACAGCAACGTGTGAAATGGCGGCCAGAGGCGTGCAAGCCGCTGGTATTCAACTAACATGGTATTCAATTAACATATGCAAGCCCTAATGAAAACCTTTTGATTGCAATGGGAAATTGTTTGTGAAGGCATTTAAGTCAGCTTGTTGTTAAATACATTGCAATTGAGTTGGATTAAAAAAATGATAAAGCTAAAAAAAATCAAACAAATATAGAGATTTAAATTGGACACAGGAACAAACGTTAAATCTATTTGTCTGAATGGGAACTGACTGTTTAAACAGAAGCGCTGCGTTCTAGTAAGCCTGAACTTGCAACTTTCAAAACTAAGAAGTCTCTATGTGCTATGCTCCCTATAAATGGCGACTACTGGCTTTTGAATACTTAAGAGATGTTAATTTGAGAATCTGCAAGTCTTCCCAACGAAGAAGTCCTAATGAAAACCTCGTAATTGCAATGGGAAAGTGTTTGTGAATGCATCTAAGCCAGCTTGTTGTTGCTGGATTTTGAATACAAGGAGACGAAGGCAATTTAACATTCCAATACTTTGAGTAAATTACAAAACAAAGGCGAAGTGGTTTGTACCTGATTGAAAGCAAGACTAAAGTTATAGATTGAACTTTAATAAAGCATTAGGAATTAAAAAAGGAAAAAAGGAAGAAGATTCAGTTGGAAGGAAGAACCATTCTTTTAACTTTATAAAGAACATTGAAAAGAACATCCTAAAGAACGTTGAAAGAAAAATTCACTAGAAAAGCAGAAGAAGAAGCATCTATTTAATTTATATATACTGATTCCATATTGTGCTGAATTTAACACTGAATACTGAATTGTGTTGAATTTTATATTACATAATTTTGCAGTATTAAGCTAATATTAATATGCTTTAAGTTAGTGGGTGGTTTTTCCGATTTTTCTCCATCCTTTTTTGCTTTCCTCCTTTTTTCCTCCATCTTTTCCTGTTTTCCTCCATCTTTACTAAAGCTTAGCAAAATTAGGAACTGCTTGTAATACACTTATGTTAAGATATACTTTATTTTTGTCTCTTCCCTTTCTAGTTATTTTTCCATCTTTAACCTCTCCTGCTTCTGATGCAATTTAGAGTATAATTTGCCTTTGTAATTAAAGGCTAGAGGGGGTGTGTGTCTATAAGTGATGATTGTTAAACACTAACTGAAGGGCTCTGTTATTGTTCAAAAGGAAGAATATATGCATATATAGAGAGAAAAGGGGGAAAAAACGCAAAACTACAGAAGAAATTTCAAATTGCTAAAAGGTTAAGTGGGAATTTTTTGTAGTTGTTATATCTTGCCATTTATAAGAAGCTTTTGATTGATCTAATCATTTAAGTCGTACTGTTAAAGATAATATTGTAAAGAATGACAGCTAAGAAAGAAGGTCTTAGAGTAGGGGTTAGGACCTCTCCATTATTGACTTCGGGTTTGTCTAATTTGGTGAGGCAAGATTTAAAAAGTATGGAAGCAAGAAGGGAGATTCAAAATGATACAATCTTAGCAGCAATAGAACAAATGCGTCTAGATATACGAGAAAATATAAGAGAATCAGAAACTAGAATAACAACAAGATTTGAAAATAAGTTAGAAGAATTTCAAATGCAATTAAGTAAGGTCTCTGAGGAAATGAAAATAGCTACTAAAGATAGGAAAAAAATAAAAAAAGAAATACATTCAGTTCAAGAGGAAATTACGGAGTTAAAGAGTGAGTTTGAACAGTTAGAACTTATACAGTTAAGACAACAAATGGAAAATGCAAAGATGTTAATTCGTATTCGGAATTATCCGGAACAACAGAAAGAAATAACAGAGAAAGTAATTAAAAATTGGCTAGAACAAGAATTAGAAATAGCAGAAGAAGTCTTAGAAGAGGGAATAGAGATAGTATATAGAAAGAACTCTAATTATGCCAAAAGATATAATAAACCAAGAGAAATAATTATAAAGTTCAGCAGAAAGAAACTGAAAGAGGAAATTCTGACGAGGTTAGAAGAAAAAGAAAGAATAGTAAAAGAACATAAACTCTTGATATTAAAAGAAATTCCCTATCAGGTAAGGAAAAGAAGAATTCCTTATAAAGACTTCAATGCGGTTTTAAGACAAAATCAAATAAAATACAAATGGAATCTACCAGAAGGGGTTAGTTTCTATTATAAAGCCAAATATTATAATATTAACTCAGTACAAAAAAAAGAACAATTTTTAGATAAATTCGGCAAACAATTAGGAATTATAAATACAAAAGGTATAGACAGAGAAGGAAAAGGAAGATATGAGAGAAAAGGAAAGTCAGAATTAAGTAGTTCAGAGGAAGTGGAGGAAATAATTAGTCAAGACGCAGAAAGTAAAGGAGAAGATTCTCAAGAAGATTCAGAATCAAGAGGCGCCGTGGCATTAAGGAAAAAGAATGATAAGGATACAATCAAGCAACAAGATGTACAGGAGGGGGAAAGAAGGAGGAAGACAACAAGGAAAAAGAGATGAATAATTTATAAATGTAAACTAAAATACTGTTACTTAATATAAATGGACTAAATAACCCGACTAAAAGGCTAAAAAACATATAAATAATTAAACAAAGTCAATCCAGATATAATATGTTTACAGAAAGTCTATATAAAAGACCAACAAAAAACTGATATATAATGAAATATTAGGGATTGTATTTTCAACAGTATTGGTTAATAAATAAGAAAAAAGGTGTGGTTATGTATGTTAAACTAGCTTTGAACTCAGAATTAATTTGGAAAGATGTCCAGGGACAAACATCCATTTTACAATCAAAATTATTAATTATTGATATGTAGGCAAAAAATATTAGGTAAGAACAACCTTATAAGACCTTATATCAAAAGATAATTGATCTTGCCCTCTTGGAATTGAAGGATCGATTTTGGAATTGAAGGACGATTTTGATAAAGCGGAGATGTATATATAAAAAAATATGTTTTACTACGAATATATTATATATTATAAGGATAAAAAGGTAGAAATGGAAAAAATATGCAGATTATGGAAAAAAAAAAGATTTTTGATTAATATATTATTTTGCTGTGACCTTTTGTTTCTTTCCCCAAGTCTCCCTGTCCCGTGTCGTCCTTATTACCTATCCCTATGTCTTTATATGTGTAAACACAAATAAAAAAAATATACCAAAAAAAAAAAAATAAAGACACAATTCCCTTCATCAGTTGGCAGACTGGCAGATCCACTGTGAACATTTGTTTAAAGTGTGTGACAATCAGTGAATGGCTGTTGATAGTGATGAAGAAAGCTGGGGGAAAGATGTCGTTGATTCCAAACCGCAGCTGGAGCTATGTGATGATTTCCTAACTTGGCACGTTGAGAAGCTTCTTTTTTCCCCCCAGGATTCCAACTGGCGTTCTCATGTGCTGAGCTGCCACCAGCACTCCAGATATTTCTATTAAATAAGCAATTTGGATTTCGCATATTTAAGTGACAAGATGGGAAGAAGACACCATAAAACAATCTGGCCTAATTGAAGTTATGCTGATCATTCTCTTTTTAAGCAAAAACGGCACACTTGAGAAGGGATTCTGAAGCAAGGTTACTCAATCAAAGCCCCCGAAAGAAAGAATCATTGAAAGCAATGTGCAGCATGATAAATCACAAGGCTTGAGTTTATAGACTATACTGGAAAGCTTTTATGGTTGATCTGATTAGAAAGGCTGGAAGCGATTACATTTACACATACAGAGCACTTTTCTTTTTCTTTTTTAAGTTGAAGGCTCATATACTGCTGAACTGCAAATATAGATCAGATTCATATTAAAATCTTGGAATGTTATGAAAGTCAGAAAAGGTGGGAGTTGTTTGGGATAGTTCAATAGGACTTGGAATATTTAGAAAGCCACAAACTGGGGGTCAAGGTGATTTACATAAGACTCATCACCCAAGATCAGGAGGAGGTGCCAAGATCAGAAGATGATGATGATCAGGAGGTGGTGATGGCATCTGGCCTAGGTGCAGTGGTGGAATCTACCTGCGCTAACAACCGGAACGCAGGAAGTAGCTACCGGGACGCATGGTTGATTGGCAGCTCCTCCACGCGTCCTCGCTTCCCCCGCGGTCCGCTGCCTGCCTGCCTGCCTGGCTGAAACCTCCGGCTGTGGGCGTGCAGGCCGCAAGCGCGGCCAGCCCCATTCGCGTATTGCAGGGGCGCGCGGCAGCGACTACTGCAGTGGGTGGAGCCAGCCCTACATGGAATGCAGGGGCACATGGCAGCAACAACTGCAGTGGGCGGAGCCAGCCCTACATGGAACAACCGGAACGGCGTTCTGGAGTGTCCTGGTTACATGACATCACTGCCTAGGTGCCTTTAAAAGTGGATTGGACAGATTTTTGGAGGAAAAATCTATCATGGGCTATAGGCTATGATGGGTTGTGCAACCCCCTTATGTTAATAGTAGGCTACTTCAGAATGCCAGGTGCAAGGGAGTGGCAACAGGATGCAATCATCTTGTTGTCTCCTGTGCTCCCTGAGGCACCTGGTGGGCCACTGTGAGATTCGGGAAACTGGACTAGATGGGACCTTGGCCTGATCCAGCAGGGCTCTTCTTATGTTCTCATGTTCTTATCAGAGCCACTGATGCCTTGAACTTTCCAGATGTCTGCTGTCAAAAGCCCACAATATCTGCAGGATTGGTGTCCACAAATTTCAGAATCTGCAAATACAGTATAAAAATTCTTGATGTTTATTAAAGTGATGGAGAAAAATAGCTGCAGTGATGGTCTATTTTATTTCCATGTTTAGAGGATGACTGATCAAGCAGATGAAGGAAACTTGTCAGAAGAAGAATGACTGGCACTTTTAGAAAATTTATTTTAAAAAATCCTTTTGTGTATTCCCATTCCGGAAGCATCCAGGTTATTTTACTTTATTTTCTCTCTCTCCCTCCCTCCCTCCCTCCCTCCCTCTCTCTCTCTCTCTCTCTCTCTCTCTCCCCCTTCCAGCACAACTAGGTTGATCAGTCTATTTTTCTCTTTAGTCCTGATTTGAGAAGAGGAAAAGTGGTCCTAGAATTGAGATGAATTCACCCCCACTCACAGTTCTGAATTCTGAATATGCCCCAAATGCTTTAAGGCATGGGAATATTCGGTGAATATTTACAATTTGGCACAAGCTTCTGACAGTCAAAGATTCTGCAGAGTCAAGATTTGACAGGCTCTTGACAACTGACAAGCAATGCATGTTAATGTTTGACGGTATGAGATGTGTAGCATTCAACATTGGATGCTATCTGACAGATGGAATGTGGTCAATATTTTATAGTATCTGGGGATTTGTTGCAATTGCATTTAGTTAATTTTATAACCATGTGTTAATGTAACCAGTCACAGGAGAATTCTGGATGTCGCTGTCAAATTTCACTTCCAAAATTTGGATGTTGAACTTTGGAATGAGATTCTGAAACTATAGTATAAGTGGTGAAAATTAGTCTACTTGAAAGTAAAAGTCAGTGTAGTCAATTTATTTATTTAAAGGTGAGGTCTCCTACCTCCAGCCTACGGGTTCGATTCAGTGACCCATATTTCTGCCCACCAAGTGACCAGTGCTTACCATTCTGCCAGGAAGCATTGGGATAGCTATGACTACAGCTCCCAAGAGTCACTGCAGCCAGCCACGCCTGCCCAGAATGCCTTGTGCACAGCCTGCTGTAGCAACAAAACCCGGAAGTGGCTGGCCTTGGTGACATGTGGGGCTGTAGTTACGGCTATCCCAATGCTTCCCGGCCGAACAGTAAGCGTCTGTCGTGATGGGGAGACTTTTATGTGCTGTAGCAGTCTCCAGTTTGTGCCGGCCAAGCTTTGCTGGCCTAACTGTGCCAGCCTAACTTCAGGTTAGGACTGCACCATAAGTAAGTACATTAAAAGTTTACAATAAGTATAACGAGTGGTGTTATCTACTCACCAGTAGACGGTACGCTGGGCGGGACTTAGCGTGATCGACAGCCCGTCCACTCACTTCTGCTTTCTTCGCGCTCGCCGCGTGGCTTTCCCTTGCCTCAGAGGGGGTGCCTGCTTGCCCAGGCACCCGGCGCGCCCCCACCCTTCCCTCCTGGCGAGCAGGCGCCCCCTCCGAGGTGAGGGAAAGCCACGTGGCGAGCGCAAAGAAAGCGAAAGTGAGTGGACGGGTTGTCGATCATGCTAAGTCCCGCCCAGCGTACCGTCTACTGGTGAGTAGATGACACCACTGAGTATAACTTTAAATAGTATTTAAAATAAAGAAGGACCCTCCTAACCCTCCCAAGCATTTGCTTATCTGATCTGTTTTGTTTTGTTTTCAAATTTCCCCAAACTCCCCAAAGCCTGCCATCCTATCCACACTTACCTTGGAGTAAGCCCCATTGACTATCATTGTTAAAAGCATGTACATAGTAGCCCATTAAAAGTAGAGGTCAGTGACATGTCTCAAAATGGAGTCACATACCATGGTAGTAGCAAATCATATTAAAAATAAAATACATTTATGAATGAATGGGGACCACATTCATTAAATAAAATACATAGAGAAATGAAATTGGCTGGTGACCCACCTGGTGGGTCCCAGCCCACAGCTGGAGAAACACTGCTAGAACACATAGCAACAGAAACCAGGATCCACGCAACTGACTGCAAAAACATGCAATGTGACACATCATGCATACCTAGCAACGTACATTAGGAGAGAAAGGAGCGGAACCTCAACAATGAGATGCCATATTTGGCAGCTCCCTTCTCTTTTGGGTAATATTGAGACCTATGCTGAGGTGGTACAATATAGATTGAATACGGAAGCTTGTCAAAAATGAAACATCTGCGTGTCCTTAAGAGGAGATATTGTGGTTGAAAAATGTCAAAGCAGACTATGCTTTAGCAGGAGAGAGTTTCTTCATCACGAACACTATATCCCCTCTGCGGAGGTGAGACATCCTGCATTTCTATGCTTTCTCAAGATACTCTTGGCTGAAGCTCGAAGAGCAAATTAAATTTATTTTTAAAAATGAGAACATGCGGTCTCTGCTGGCCTGCAACGGAGCCTTCACACATTTAAATAAAGTGCTAATTTATGAAATGCACAGTACACTCTCTGTCATTTATCTTCTTCAGATACAACTGGGCTTTCTCATTTTTAGCATTTGTTCAGGGTTTTTTTTAAGTCACTATGATCAATATTCATTTTCTTGAGGTGTTACTTTCCCTTAAAGGGAACTTCCCCTGATTATAGAAATGCTCAAATTAAATCAGGGATTCAACATACACAGAATGTCAAAAATGTACGGTGTGCTAAAAGGAAAAAAATGAAAAGAGAAAAGGAATAGTCTGCCAAGCCAAATTCAATTCGCTGAACACAGATTCCACCCCACGTAGTTTCCTTTTCTTCTTTAAAGGGATTATCTCTCTGGGCAAGAGGCACTTTTTCAAGTGGTATCCTCTTATATTTAGCAGGGGGAGAGCAATTGTCCCTCTTCACCCCAGCACAGTGTCTTTCTCATGGCTGTTGCTGGTGGTGTTCTCCATTCCTTTAGATTGTGAGCCCTTTTGGGACAGGGAGCCATTTACCTTTAATGTTATTATTTGCCTGTAAACCGCTTTGTGAACTTTGTGTTGAAAAGCGGTATATAAATACTAGTGATTGATTGATTGATCTCCAGTTCTGGAGCATGGTGAAGGAGGAGGGAAGAATATAGCTGGGGCAAAATAGTTATGAAGAGAGGCAGCCACTGGGATAAGCAAAAGTCACTGATATCGCAATCCCAACCTAGAGTTAGGCTGGCACAAGGATCACCATAAAGTATGTTTGGACCACTCAGAGTCAGGGAGGGTGGCTCACGTCTGTGTGCTGGCCTCTGACTCTGAGAGTGGTCCGAACATACTTTACAGTGTCCCTTATGCCAGCCAAACTTTACTGGCCCAACTGTGCAGGCCTAACTCCAGGTTAGGATTGTGCTTTGAGATAGTGTTAAGCAAAAGCACTAGTGCAGCTATTTTCAACCGGTGTGCCACGAAACATTGGAATGCCACAAAGAGTCCGTAGAGGTGCTGTGGAAGTTTGGACCACAGTGTTGAAAATCACTGAAAAATTCTTCTGGAGGAGGATAGACTGTTCTTTACTACAGTTTGCCCTAGAAAGAGAGCTGCAGAGAGTGGACAAGTCTTTCAGAAGCTGGAACTGACATCACAAAAGGTGAAGACTGTGGAGCAGACCATCGAGTTCAGTGTGCCATGAGACGAAATACGCTGCACTTAAAAAAATGGCTGCAAATGCTTCAAAATGACCACGGATAGCTTCAGAATGTAGGCTTCAGAATGGCCACAGCAGATTCAAAATGGCCGGACGGCTGGATTGGCTCTTGGGCTGGGGTTTGGAGACCCCTGGTCAGTGGTGTCATCTAAATGATTTAAGAACAGGTACTCACTTTTGATTGGCACGTGTCGGGACCCGCCCACCGGAAGTGACGTCATAAGCCAGAAGTGAGGTCGTGGCAGGAAGTGACATGAAAAAAGCCCTTTTTGAGGCCTCAGGTGATTTTAAACTGACCCAACAGTTGCAACAGTAATCCACAGCACCCCCAGAACATGTGAAGGAGGCCTGGCATCATGTTAAAACCCCAGAGCAACTCATTTTTCAGTGGCAAGGAAAGGAAAGCCTCCGCTCGCTGCCTGCCTGCCTGCCTGCCTGGCTCTGAGAACATGCAGACAACTCAAACATGCAGGAAATTCAAACGTTGCAGAGGGCGGAGTCGACGAGTGGGCGGGCAAATGGGTGGGGCCAGCTGTAATCCTAGGAACCGGTACTCGCGTACCCCTGCGTACCCCCTGCATGACATCACTGCCCCTGGTGTAGAAAGAGGATGAGTTTTTAGCAGCCTACATGGCATGCAGGATGTGCGCAACACCTTACCCCTTTCCACAGCTTACCTCTCTGCATTCTGTTCTCAGTTTTGTCTTTTCATCTCAGCTGAGCTATGATACCAGCTGGAAGAAAACTCTCACAGAGAAGAATTGCAAAGAGGCGAGTCATGGCTAGGGGACGGTTATGAACTCTTCTCCCAATACCTCTTCCCTATTAAAAGCAGACCCTGCAGCTCTGCTCCTATGCAATTGGGGTAGGTTCATGTCTAAGCACACAGATGTGCTCCTTTCCCTTCTGGTTCATCTCGCACTGACCCAGCAAATTACCAAAAGCAGATGCTAAACTTGGTAAACAAACAAGCGAGCACACTGAAATTATTAGTACATGATCTCAAACAACTCGGCTGGCATGGCAAACAGCTTCCCGTTGGGAAGGACTGAGCCTTTTCTGAAGTGGGAAGGACGGTAGAGTAGCAGTATTGACGAAAGCAAATCAGCTACAGGAGTCTGTATTGATGTGAGGTTAATGGGAGTCAGGTAAGGTGAACAGGAGCTGGGATAAAGCATAGATCCATACAATCAAGGAGTCCTTGAGCCCAAATTAAAATTAGTAGTTCCATTAAACACATTAAATGTCAGCCACTTTTCAGTCTATCCTGTTATGAGCTGTAGTGTTTGGTTCCAGTAGTTCATTAACAATACATTTAATTTTCTCTGCTGCAGGACCAATCACCACCAACCTATGGGCTCGTTAAACTGAAATGTTTTTGTCGTAATCCAATTGGCTCATTGGTGTTGCCGGCAAACCAAAGTGCAGCCATCTTGAGTCTTTTGCTTAGTCACTTGTCTAAAGTTGCTGAAGTATGTAACTGTTTCTCTCTTTGCTCTCATTGTTTTCCCTCACTTGCCCCCGCCTGTAAACTTCTCTATCCAGTGCTGCTAGCCCTCACAATAGATAGAGAACTGGTTCAAGCCAGCAGAGCCTCCTTCCTTATCAAAATGGTCACAGCATATTCTCCAGGCCCAATTCACACAGAGCTTCTCATGTCCCAGCCCCTGTGTAGTAATTTTCCACCAAGCAGCAGCTTGGGGGGGGGGAGGGATACAAAAATGATTTAGAATTGTATGTCTTTGCCTTTTTCTCTGCCTACTGAGTGGGGCAGGGAGATTGGCCCACCTGCACAGGTGTAATAAAGATGATCCTCATACTCTCTCGTTTGGTTATTTGCCTTTTTAAATGCTTTTCCTGCGATGGAAACCATTTTGGGCCGATTTTCGGCAACATTGGTTCCAGCGGCACAAAAACCTCAAATTAGTTTACAGCCAAGAACCCTAGTTTCACTGGGGTGCAGATTTAGCAATACCCTCCATTCCAAATGATTCTCAAACATTTTTGGCAGCCCACTTTTTAAAATGACAATCTGTCAGAACCCACTAGAAGTGATGTCATTAACCTTGATGTCACTTGATGATGTCACTTGATGATGTCACTTCCATTGTCATTCTTAAAAGTGGGTCCCGGTGCTAAAACGTTTGAGAATCACTGGTCTCATATATTAAAAATAAAACGCACATTGAAATGAATGTCCCGACCCACAGTTTGAGAAACCATGCTCTATTCGTACTATATGTGTACAATTCAGCCTGGGAAATATATGCAAGAACTTAACACTTGAAGCAATATCTACAGACAAATGATTGCAGTCAAACGGCTAAGAACTCCATCTCAAAAGGCCAGAGGTTGAGGAAAGGCCAATCGCTTTATTGATATATGTGAAATTATTTATCTAAGATGTTTCTGATGTGTTCTTTTTGAATGTTATTAGTACAGCTGTAGAGATTATGAGGATTAACTTTGTTTATACGGACAGGCAAGGAAGAAGAAACCGGCAGCCCACTGCCCTCACGAAAATGGCTTTGCACTCACTTTCAGTTAGACTGTGGGGCTATTGCTCATTCTGTTTAATAGACCTTCTGCCAAGAATGGAGCTCTCCAAATTAATTCAGACGAAGGGAATAATATTACAGAAGATAATAAAAAGTAGGAATAATTTTAAGCCATAATTCATCATTTACAATTCATTTCCAAAAATGACGACCAAACTAGCTGATGCATTAAAACAGATTGAACAGAAGAACTCCAGGAGTCCATCTGAGACAGACCTGGGTAGCCTATCTTGAATCATTTTCTACCAATGATGCATTAGAGCAACATTGGTAGAAATGCAATCTCCAGCGCATCACTGGTAGAAAAGCACACATATTCACATGCACACATTGGTTTCAAGTACATTTGGGATGCAATCCAAGGACACCCTTGGGCCAACGCATGTGTGTTGCGTTGGCCCAATGCTATCGTGAAAGTGCCTTAAGACACTTCTGTGCCAGTCAGAGGCGTTTCTACAGGGATGGCAAAGCTCTAAGTTTTGCAAGAAGCCTTACCCTGTCATGTAAATCCCTCCTCTCCCTTGCTGCTGTAGCCAGTAAGCAACGCCAAGATTGGCTAAAACGGTGCAGGAGAGGAGTGATTTCCACTGCAAGGTAAGGCTTCTTGCAAAACTTAGAGCTTTGCCATCTCTGTAGAAACGCCACTGGTGCCAGTGCCAGGCGTGCTGTGTTGATGCAGGCAGCTGAATCGACACAGTTGCGCCAGAGCAGGTGGCCGGAAAGTGCAGGGGCTTTACTGGGTGGTGGAAAGGAGGGGGGGGAGGAATGGGGCAGGAGGAGGGCATTCCGGCGGGTGGGGTGGCCCCGGGGGAGGGGGATGGAGTGTGGATGCGGTCATTACACCACATCCAAATCCTTATTCCCATGCCGAGTGGACCCAATTCAGGCTGTCGCAGCATGCACCTGCTAAACAGCAGGTGCAGATCCTAACAGACTCATCAAGGTGGCTGGGGCTTACCCCGGGGTATGGGGGGTGAGCATCCCTTTGCCCCATGGCGAGCTCCAGAGGCAGCAAACCTCTGCTGGATATAGTGCAGGCCTGGTAGTCTGAGTATTCCAGTGCAGGCTAGGCTTGCACTGTATGTAGGTACTATTGTAATGGAGGTTGTATCAGGGTACAGGGTTGTATCAGGGTTGTATCTTGGGATCTTCTCATGACACTACCTGACAGTCTAATCCTCTCTAGGCCATGCACTGCTAGAATTTGCATTCTGGCAGCACCAGTCCCTTGCCAGCCTTGCCCAAGCCAGGCAGCTGATGGCTGCTTCTAGTCCACTGCTGCCACTCTCATGTTGGTGGCAGGGGCATGTCATGGGCAGGGAGGGGAGGGAGAATTTGGGGAGGAGGAGGGAAAGCGTGGCTAGGGGACATAGGGGTGGAACCCAGTGGCACCATAGTGCACCAGGATCTCAATCCCTCTTTTTGAATCTGCCCTGCCCCTTTTCTTTCCTTGAACTAACACTAGCTATATGGCATCTGAGGAGACCCATATTTATTTATTTATTTATTTATTTATTAACCTTTGGTTGGCATACAAAGACCCATATTCATTCATTCATTCATTCATTCATTCATTCATTCAAAGAATTTGTATCCTGCCTTTCTATCCCAAAGTGGGGCACTCAAGGCAGCTTATAACACTAAGGGTGCAATCCTAACCTGGAGCACAAGTCACTTTTAGTTCCAAATGTAAAGCATGTTCGGGACCACTCTCAGAGTCGAGGGGGTTGGCACCCACCTCCTTGGCTCCGAGAGTGGTCCAAATGCACTTTTATGGCACCTTTGTGATACTCCTGGGCCAGCATATGTGAGTTGCGCTGGCATAACTTCAGGTACAAACTTCAGATACAAACAACAACAACAACAACACTTGTATTTATATACCGCCTTTCTTAGGTCACCAGATTTCTCTAATGACTATAACTCAAGGTGGTTTACATAGGCTGACTTTATTCAGAAACCGGAAGGTTTGTACAATTTTTTACAGAAATGTTCTAACTTCCAAGAACTACACACATACAGATGGATCTTTCTGGATTTAGTCCTTCTTTCTGGCCACCCATTTGTCTTCTTGCTGGCTGATAAACGGCTTCCCTTCTCCCACCAGAGAAGCGGCTGAACGTCGGCACAACTCCCCCTCACACAAGGCAGCCGGAGACAGCTCAGCTGTTAATCTGTCGCAATTAACAAGGTCTGCCGCTCACAGAGACTTCCGGCTGTCCCGAACTGGTGACCTTCAGATCTTCAGCTCTTATCTTCAGGCAAACGGAGGCATTAACCCTCTTGACTAGATCTTCTGCCCCAGTACCAAACAAGACAAGAAAAACAAGATTAAAATGTTGACCTAAAACAATTAAAAACCAAGCAGACTCCAATGGATTCCACAAGTATTAAATTGCAATCATTAAAAAATGTAAAACGTCAGCCCAGCATGTCAGCAGCTAAATGCCTCCTTAAATTAAAAAAAAAAAGTCTCAAGGCCCTGCCGAAAGATGACCAGAGAGGGTGGTGTTCTTAATTCCAAGGGGAAGGAATTCCACAGCCAAGGAGCCACCACTGAGAAGGCCCTATTTCTGGACGCCATGGTGACCCATAGAGCACCAGGGCACCAAGGCACCACAGGTGTACCAGGATAAGGTCTAAAATAAGTAGAAAATTACTGATTGCTCCACCACCACCAACGGATGCAGAATATGCTCTATCAGTGTGGCTGCAACATCACTAATGGTAGCAGATAGGATTGGGCGGTTAATCATCAGCTGCTCGTAAGAATTCATTACCTATTCTTAGACTATGAATAGGGGCAGTCTAAAACGCTAAAAATGACATATTGCGAAATAACACCAACATGGGGCTTATAAAACCACAAAATGTGATATCATGTTCAATTAACAAAATAACACCGCCATTGACCTATTAATATGACTGCAGAGTGTACTGTATGTGAACCATTCTGTGTGCTTTGGACTGTGTTTCTAAGCCCTTAATCCCACAAGCAGCTCTGTTACTTCCCCCTAACTGCTGTAGTCTTCTGAGCATGCCCAGAAACTGCCAAGGAAAATGCATGAAGTGCTATGGAAATGAAACTGGGCTGCACTGTGCATTTACTTACAAGCAGGTGAACGTGGCTCAGTCCATTTTGAAGGGCAGGCCACCAGAATGGTCCCAATCCAATGAACACAGACTCTAAAAGACACCCAATAAGTAAGTCCCCCTCCTCCAAAACAACAAATGTATTGAGCCCTATGGAAAGCCAAACTGAGCTACATGTTCCCATTTACTCAAGAATAAGCAAACAGGCCTTGGCTCCGATCAGAGGCCAAGCAAATGGGCATACAAAGCCATCAGAATGGTCCTGATCAATGAGCATGGAGCTCAACATTCCAGAATGCACCCTCACCCACCCTAACCGGAGTAAGAAGTGAAAAAGACAATGCCTGTTTTATGCCTGTCACTGCTTGCTAACAGTCACAGGCATAACACATATATACCACCCATATGACAGTGATTACACTTGATCAAAATGCTTTAAAACTGGTTAAAATGTTAATTTGGAATAAAAACACATAACGCCACTTTCAGCCATTTGTTTTTTAGGATAACACCGCCGCCATCCACAAAAAAATAAAACCGTTTTAGACTGCCTCTAACTATGATTCAACCTAACAGTCTGCTCCTTCCCTGGCTTCTCCTTCAGATGCAGGAAGCCTCCTAATTGTCTCGGAGCATTTGCCCTCTGCCCTGGATGGCAGGCGCTTCTCAAATCCCCATTACATGCAGATTCCTCATCCTCATCGATTCACTGGCATGCAAGTGATTTAAATGTGTTACACTTGTTAAGATTGAATGTTGCACCTCTCAGTATCAGCAAGAATGTAACGCAGCAGAAATTACGTGGCTTGAAGCAGCTACTCCATTATAACCCCTGTGCAACGTTTTCAGGAATTTAGGGCTGAGCACATTTCTTGGCAGTGATTGGATGAAGTTGGAATAATGTATTTGGTTTACTGTGTATAAATGGGCTTCGTATTGCAAAGCTTGACACACAGATAAACAGTGCTTTTTCTCCCCCTCCATATTCATAACAGGTTACTGTATTTCATTTGCGGCTATGAGTGCGACAAATTAACGGAGTATTGATGGGTATGCCTCTTTGATGAAATGCCATTTCAAGCAGGGAAGGATTACGTTGCTATTTGTCAGATGTATATACAGTCATGCTTCGTTATACATTGGAGTTCTGTTCTGGAACACTCAGTGGATACCAAAATCAGCTGATACTGAAATTGATAGAATTCAGAATAAATAGCTTTAAAGCTATTTTCTTGCTTCTCCATTGTCACCCTAGAATGCATTGCATACATTCACTTTGTACACCACATTCAGCCACTAGATGGGATGAATATTGGAATCTAATAGAATATAGGAAGGTAGGAAATGGAATTTTGGCCTTTTTTTCTTTGTTACAAGGGATTTAAAAATGGACTCTGGTATCAAGGATTAGTCAAATCAGTGGATTCCAAATTAGTGGTACCAAATTTGCCAGATGCAGGGGAATGGCAGCAAGATACAAGTGTCTGGTAGTCTTGCGTGCTCCCTGAGGCATCTGGTGGGCCACTTTGACAGTGCAATGCCGTTGTGCCGACGCTACATCACTAGCGCCGATGTGGGAGCACTAAGTGGCACCCCCGCATTGGTACGAGAGCTGTTAGGCCGATGGTATGAGTAGCGTCAGCCTGACAGCACCGATGGCAAACCTCTCCCACATCGGCCAAAGCCGGCTGGCGCAAGAATGGCTCCATGCCAAGATGGCACAGGGATTGGCGTGGGGGAGGGAGTTTGGGGTGGGATGTGGGCAGGCTTAGGAGGCAGCCATAAGGGAGGCCGCGTGACCCCATTTCTGGCCGATTCACGACCCCAATTTGCAACCCCAATTTAGTAGGCACAGATCCTAGGAGCGCACACAGGAGGCTGGAGCCTCCCGTATGGTAAGGAAACAAACGTTCCCTTGCTGTGGGGAGTCTCCAGCCTTTCCTCAGCAGCATCGGATATGGCGCTGGCCCATCAGCCTTGCCAGTCCGGCGCTGCTTGGGATTGTGCCCTGAGATACAGGAAGCTGGACTAGATGGGTCCTTGGCCTGATCCTTATGTTCTTATGTTCTTAATGGATACTGAGATCCCATGGTGTGTGTGTGTGTGTGTGTGTGTGTGTGTGTAAATGCACATACATGAAACAGCCTGTGGGATTTCCTTAAAAGAGCTTTGCTATACATTGCTTCCAACTAAGCCTTACCCAACAGATATTTGGTATGATAGAACCATATAAGCATTCACATGGGTGCTCAGCCCAAGTGAATTTTGCTAGCTCTCCCCATTTCTACTACTGCTGGCATTCTCTCATGCACCCTAAGCCCAAGGATGGTCAGATAACTGACCTGCTGTGTGCCTGTTTATTTGAACTCACATTGATGCTAATTGCAACCCAAATGGAAAGGGGAGTGGACAAGAATACCAAAAACAAATTGAAAGGAAACTGTGCAGGTGGACCAGAATAAGCAGCTACTAGGATACTGGAGAAACTGATATTTAGGGCGCAATCCTAAACAGAATTTCCTGGGAGTAAGAACCATTAACTGCAATGGGACTTACTTTTGAGCAGATATGCATAGGATTGCACTCTTAGAGCGCATTCCTAACCTGGAGTTAGGCCAGCACAGTTAGGCCAGGAAATTTTGGCCGGCACAAGGGTCACCGTAAAGCACATTTGGACCACTCTTGGAGTCAGGGGAAGATGGTGCTCATCTGTGTGCTGGCCACTCTGAGAGTGATCCAAACATACTTTATGGTTTCCCTTGCACCGGCCAAACTTTGCTGGCCTAACTGTGCTGGCCCCCTAGGAAAGGAAGCTGTGTGTGTGTGTGTGTGTGTGTGATGAAAGACTGCAACATTTGTACAACCATGAAACATCCCTGACAGAAAGCAAGATTAGGACAACATATAATGTTAAAGCACTGAACTAAAAACAATTTAAAAAAAATTCAAACTGTTAACCCCCACAAAAGGAATATAACAAGAGTAAGGTCTGCAGCTTCTGAGATGGCAGCTCCCGGTTTTCCATGACCCACCAAGTGGGTCCTGACCCACAGTTTGAATAATACTGCAATACAGGATGGGATGGAATTGAGGTAAGCCCCCTGGTGGACACTGGTAAGCACAGCACAAAAGGAAATGCCAGCCTAAAGCCCAGGGAGTGCGGTTAAAGTTTCTGCAGCAGTTTTAATAAGCCATTTTACTCCAAACTCCTGTGGCATACCTGAGGCCCACTCACAGTGCAGCAGTGTGCCATGGCACACCTATTGAAAACTGCTGTTCTAGAGATTGCTGCAAAATAAAAACACCTCTGGCCCAGAATAACCTTTCCATGCATAGCTGAAAGGTTGGGGAAGAGTGGAGTAATTCTTATTATAAACACATTAGATTGCCTTTGCAGACACTTCAATGCAGATAGTTCTTCTCAATAAGGTGCATGACATTTTTCCTCGCATTGTCTGTGCAGCTTTTTATTTCTAAGATCCTTTTTTTCCCCTGAGAGCAACTCCTAGGCCTGGCTTTCAAAGCCCAACTATCTCTCTGGTTTCAAATTTTATTCTGTGCCTTTATAGCTACACCAACTTCAAGGTCAGCTCATCAAATCTGACCTCTTTTATAGCATAAACCAATTGAATCTTCTCTGTTTATTACTGTATCCAGCTAATTATATTGCATTTGTCTAAAATGTATCTTCTTTTAGGAGGACTTTGAAAGATGAGTTTTCATTGCACCATCTTTTTTTTTATTTCTTCAATCTTCCTACATTGTTTAGCACCATGGACAGGGGAGATTCAAAGCATTATTGCTTTGATCTCGCATTTGATTTACCTTGATTTCTTATTCATTGCCTCGCCAAGACTTTACACATGTTTTTTTTTCCCCTGCAAGGTCCAAATATAAATAGAGAGGGGAACATCTATTTTTTAAGTAATGAACTAACTGTGCAATTGATTTCCCAACTTTAAAGATGATCTATATAATAATAATTATTATTACATTTATTAATAATAAAAACACATGAAACACAGTCAGTAGAGCAAAAGGTTCACACAAATATCATTGACTGGTATTGTTGGTCTGATACAGGTTTCCACCGGCTACCTAGGTATCAACCAAATATCTCCGCAGAATATATGATGTTCCAAGCAGTGCCTTCTTTTGCAGTTCCAGGGGTGTTATGTCAGGGAGCTGCAGTTTTTCCCTATAATTTGAAAAAATGTCTCGATATAATTGGATTTCCAGTTTGTACAATTGTGATGTTTTCCCTCTCTTGGCCATTGTTTTCTACTGTTTCTTCTTTTGCCAGTTTCTCCAGATCTTGCAATTCCAGTCTTACTTTGTTGCATACTTTGTTGCAGATGATAAAATGCCTTTGATCCATTATCCATTGTTCAGAAGCATCACTGTCTGGATATTTTTCCTTCCAAATTTGCATCATTCATTTCCGAAAACTTTGGGTTGATGGATTTGCCTTATAATAACATTTCATGATTTCTCAATTTACAGCAACTGTCCATCATCATCATCATCATCATCATCATCATCATCTGAATTTTTACCCCACCTTTCTGCCCCAAGGGCACCCAAAGCAGCTTACAATATTACAATTATAAACATTAAAATATAATCTTGTATAATCCTCGCTCTACAATCCCTGCCTGCTAGAAGTTCCTAAGTTTAAAAAGGTAGAGGACAAGAAAACAGGTAAAAATTCTGTAGAATACCAGAACATTAAAAACAACAACACTACATTAAACAAAATTATCATATGTACACAATAAACTGTTCTATCATATGTTGTTCTTGCACTGAGCAAAGCAAATTTAGCAGCAACTGCTGTGATATACGTACTGTATATATTTTGGCCACCTGACTAAGCAATGACTAAGCAACACAGTAATACGTTAATCCCAAGGCAACCAAAGTTGCCGAAATAGGATTCCCCATTGTGCTTCACAGCACAGTTTTCCTAGAGACATGCAGCACTGCCAGCCATACAGGGGATGCGTAAAGTTCAGTGCAAAATGCATTCGTGGAAGTAGATCCGTCAGCCGTGCATCTGAAACTGCAGAGTTCAAACAACTGTTTGCACATTTGTGCCGTTTGTTTATTTCCTGCATGTTGGATTTTGGAATCATCAGCTTGGGAGAGCTGGAGGTGAAGAAGTCAGGGCTGTATCATGGCTCTTTCACAAACAAACAAGACAGGGGTTTACACTGTCAGCTCGTACATGAAAAGGCTCCCTTGCCCACTGCTGTTTCCCAATGCATCGCATTTCCTCAGTCTTCAACTGCAAGATTCAGGAAATTAAAGCAAGAAGGAAAGAAATTTATGTCTCTCTTTGGTCATGTTTTTATAAAAATTGGGGGGACGGGACAGGGATGTTTGCCTAGATCCATGGTTCTCAATTGTTGTACAGCCCAGTCCTGGGCTGGCAGTTTTTTGCCTACCCCAGACTGGTGAGTGAGGGATGGGTGTTCAGTAGGTTTACATTGTGTTCAATAAAGTTAAACCTAACCTGGTGTCTGGTGTCTTCCTTGGGGGTGGTGCAAGGGTAATAGGCTACTTTAGAATGCCAGATGCAGGGAACTGGCAGCTAGATACAACTACCTGGTTGTCTTGCGTCCTTCCTGAGGCATCTGGTGGGCCACTGGGAGATACAGGAAGCTGGACTAGATGGGCCCTTGGCCTGATCCAGCTGGGCTCTTCTTATTTTCTTATGCCCGCCTGCTCAATTCAACAGCAGTACCATGCACTATCACTGCATCCCATGGCAGCCAGGCAGCTGAGGGAGAGTCCACAGGAGGATGTTTGTCCCTTTTCCCCATGGTAAAGGTGCAGGTGAGTGGGTGGTCAACTCACCTCTGCGTCAGCTAATAATTTATACAGAGGTTGGGATTGGCGGCGAACCCATCTTGATGTGGAGGAAACGATCCAGTGTTAGAAGCCACCGCCAGTCCCGTCTCCCGTGCAGGCCTGCTCCTCTCCTCCCCCTGCCCAGTCCTGCCCCTTCCCCACCTCCCCCCTTCCTCAATGGGCCTTATCAATGACTGCACTGCTGGAGCACTAGCCAGCCATTCTGCCCTTGTTGACGTCCCGCTCCGACTGGCGTAGTCCCAGCTCCCTACTCCCCAGAGCTGCGGTATGCTCACACTGCCAGCGAGAGCCCTCGGGGTTGGGTTCTGGGACTAGATCAGGGCCAGCTCTAGGAGTGGCGGGTCCCAATGCAGGGCATTCTCACAGGGCCCCCGCCATCGCTGAGGGGCCCCCACTCACCAAGAAAAGTGTTTTTGGTGCCTCGCATGGCAACTGGAAATAGTTGGAGGCAGTAGTACTATCCAGCCGATACGCTGGGCGAGACTTACGTTTGATTGGCAGTCCGCCCGTTGCGTCACGCCGCGTTTCACCGCTGGGGCGTGCGGGAAAGTGGCTGAATGTGGCATGATGCAACGGGTGGACTGCCAATCAAACGTAAGTCCCGCCCAGCGTATCGGCTGGATAGCACTACTGGTTGGAGGTGACATGAGGACATTATTGCCATTTCCACAAGGCTCATTTTGGGCAGTTTGGAGGCAGGGGCAGGTGGGAGGACTAAGGGAAAACTGCTCTGCTCGCCCCACTGATTTATAGTTCATAGAGATCTTGGTGGCAGCAGCAGGCAATACTCTCACTGTGCTAATGAGGGGGCCCCCAATAATGACATTGGTCACATTGGCTTAAGGCTAGCCCTGGTGTAGAAATCTGGAAGTGTTCAATACTGGCCTCTTTCTGTGGAATCATTCAGGGCCAGTAAGTTGTTTAAGGTTCTGAGCATGTTGATACCCAGAAGTGTAAATTTTAAAACAAAACACACACACACACACACACACACACACACACACACACACACACACA
>JAJKFI010000010.1:17387214-17405351 GCA_029204185.1 Lerista edwardsae
ACACACACACACACACACACACACACACACACACACACACACACACACACACTTGAGTGTCACATGTAAATTGGGCTTCTACTAATTCAGATTAAAAAAAAGATCTTGCCTTATTAAAAAAAATTGGTGCCTGCTCCAGGGAAGAATTTGCTGCACCTGATTTCAATACTTCTTTCTTCTTTCCTTCCAACTGTAGGTTAATTAAGGACCAAAAGCTATTTGGTGGAAAGTAAAAAAAATACAAAAACCCATTAAAAATAAATATAAATCCCATGGTTGCCTTTCTTGCTTCTGAAACTAAAAATAAGGGAAACAGCCCTGACAGCCTGGCTAATGGTTCTGAATATTGATCAAACAGATTCTTTATTAGATTTTTGAGACAGATGATTGCAATTTAATACCTAGCTAATGATCATTCTTATGCCAATCTCAGCAATGATAATTACTTTATGATTAGCGCTGTGATTGAAATCAGTGTAATTTTTTTCCCTCCTCAAGATGTTTCTAATGACTTCTCTCCCTAAAAAACATGTTGTTATGAATGGCAGGTAATTATTAGGAAGGCACAAAAAGACAGAATTAGGTTCTCCATAAGCCTTTGCCTTTTATTCTATTAGCTGCCTTCATTCTCCTTATTTTTGATGCTTAAACACAGTGGCCATTGGTGCATGACACATTGACTGTGATGCTATTGTTTTGGCCGCAGTCATCTGGATTAGGGTTTTGTTTGGTGATGTTCTTTTGAACTTTGTTTCAAAACTAATATTGCAGTTACACGTTGAGTACCCCTTATCTGTAATTCTGAAATATGGAATATTCTAAAATACAGAAATTTTTTAAGCACCAAGATGACTTTTTCTTTTTTTTTTATGTTACTTCTTTGTCTAAAGAATTAAATTACAAACTGTGTTTCATGCACAAACCTTGTTTTGTGCACAGAATTATTACAAAAAATATATTGTATGAAATTATCTTCAGGCTATATGTAGGGTAGCCCAACACTAGACTTTACCAGAACAGGCCTGTGGCTGGCCTGTGCTATATCCAGTATAGGAGGCTGCTAGGGCTGACCCTGTTCCACCCCATTCCACCCCTTCTGCCTTCCCTCTGCCCTCATGTAGCCTCTGCACTGGCCAAACATGGACAGCACTAGAGCGGCTTACCTGGGCAGGTCCGTAACACGCCTGTGTTGAAAAGACTCCCTGCACCCGCCTAGCATCCAGCACCCTTCAAACTGGTGAAGACGTGTTTTATGGCACATTTGCAACAGCGCTGGGCACTGCATATGCATCAGTCCAAGAGTGCCTCCAGATTGTGCCCTAAGGGCAGTGATGTCATTCAGGGGGAACGGACCAGTTCCGGATCCTAACGGGCTCCATGGCTGGTTCCGGGTTCCCAACAAGTGCCAATCAAAACTGAGTTTCTGTTCCTAAATAATTTGAATGACACCACTGCCTAAGGGCATGTGCATGAAGCATGAATGAATTTTGTGTTTACCCCATTCCCAAAATCTCTCATTATACATATACAAGTGTTATGATGGGGGGGGGGTGTAGTTCCCCTCCCTTGGTGTAGCTGCTGCTGCCACCAGCCCAGGCTCAACACAACAAAGGGATCTCCTGGGCAAAAAACCCTCTTAAAAGAAAGCCAAATAAAAGAAGTAAATCCCCAATTTTATTGACATTTATTAAAAGTTATAAATAAAACTACAGAGGCTCTGTACCATAAAACCTGAATATTAAAATGACAATAATCAACCCCTCTGTTTATAACTTAACTGAGAGGAACTCAGAAAGGACAAAAACAAAGAAAAACATCCTATAGGATTTTTACTTCACTGACTGACTACAACTGGCTTCCACCGCACATAGGGAGGCTAACCTTCCCTGAGAGCAACCAAAGGGTTCTGTTCCCTGAGGCTTTTAACTTTATCTCAATGAACTAATCACCCCCACCTAAGCCATTTACACTTGAGTAGTTCTCTCTCAACTAACAAGGTTCACATGAAACCACAATTTCATGACAAGTATTCTGAAATACAGGAAAATCCAGAACACTGGGCTTCTGTTGGATCTGGCCCCTAGGCTCTGCAGCAATTCAAGTGAGAATCTTGGTCTACTGGTTGGGCAGATCTGGGCTCTGCCTTGCAAAGCACGGCAGCCTGGGCCTCAGAGTTTTTTCCAGCCACAGCTGGAAGAGGGCAACCTTGGCAGTCCAGTGGCCACCATCCTCCCAAGCTTAATGCGAGATGTTGGGGGCATCCTGGGGACCCAACCCACTGGTTGCCATTTCTAAGGAGCACCCATTGTTGGGTTGGTCTAGCCCAGCGGTGGAATCTACCTGTGCTAACAACCCCAACGCAGGAAGTAGCTACCAGGACCAACTGCAGTGGGCGGAGCCAGCCCTTCATGGAACAACCAGAACGGTGTTCCAGAGCATCCTGGCTACATGACATCACTGGTCTAGCCTTATGGAGGCAGATTCCAGTAGAGAAGCCCAGTGGGGATGGGTGGCATGCTAGAGTATATCAGGAAAATAGAGATAAGTTGTGTTGTGTTCCTTTATCTTTCCAAAGAACCCAAGAGTTCATTTTCTCATGTTGGAAAGTAGGATTTGTTTTCACTTTCTGTAAGTCAAAGTGCTTCTAAAAACCATTAACAGACAAGTTAATGTTCCTATGAACAGCAGGGTTCCAGAAGAGAAGATGAGCACAGGCAATGGAAGCTGCAGGAACAACCAGCACCCCAACCAAATAAACAGGATATTAAAGCAAAAACAACAAAAAATCTTCAACTAAATATAGGCAGAAAAGAGTTAAGCACTAATTGATGGCAATGCCATTAGGCCCAGTCTGGAGTTTCATGCTGCTCACATACTACAGAAATAATACTCTTAATAATTGTTGACATTTTAAGGTTTGCAGGTCTCTAAGGGCACAATCATCGCCTCCTGAACCAAAAGAGGCCCAGGGCTGTCGCAAATGTGCCATCAGACATGTCTGCAACAGCGGAAGGGATGCTGTGTCAGCGCTGGCAATTGGGCCGAACCAGGAACACCAGGGAGCTAGCCAGGAAGCTGCCACTGAGCTGGCTCTGTGAAGGAGGGGGAAGGTGGGAGTGCGTGGAACGGGGTGAAGGAGGGTGAAGGAAGGGCGGGCCAGCCCAAGAAGGGTGGTGATCTGGCCATTGGACCAGATCCTAATCCCTGCCTCCACGCCCCCTACCTTCCTAACCCTTCCCTCTGTCCACGAGCCTGATTCGGGCACTACACACAGATTTGCGCCAGCGATTTTGCTGGCACAGATCCGAGCAGCCCCATAAGGGAGGCTGGGGCTTACCCAGCGTTGTCATACAGCGGGGAAGGGGAAGATGGCGAAACGGATCGGAACGCAACGGGCGGGCTGCCGCTCACCCATTCCTCCTGCCCAGCGTTCCGGCTGAATGACAACGCTGGGCTTATATTACCCCAGAGTAAGGGGTCTTTCCTGAAGTGAGTTCCAGTGACAGCCAAACTGGCACTAGATACACCACAGGCCAGCTGGCCTACCTGCACCAACGCAGGCTAGGAGTGGGCTGCCCGTGCATTAGTGGAGTGACCACAAATGCTAGGATTATACCACATAATTTTACACACTGCTTAGAGAAAAGAAGTCAATGCACATAAAAATGTGACAGTTTCATGAAAGTCCCCACACTGATACTGAACCCAGGCTAATCACACAGAATGGCAGAGACCAGGGAATCCTGAGAGCTACTTTAGATATGACCATAGGATTTGGTCTTTTTTTCTGTTAAAACTGTAGTGCCCTCCCAGAAGCCAGCTCAGAACTGCTTAGAGCCAGGGGCATATGAAGCGGGTGGCTGGGGAGGAGCCGGTGCCAGGCTGCAAGGGGGTGTCTGAGAGGCTTCCCCAAGACATTTAAACTTTTTTCAAGAAGAAAACTTATGTCTTTTAAGCTTCTTTTTCAATTGCTATAGTATGATTATATAAGAGAAGTTACAAAGTCATACTGTATATAAATATATACAAATGTACAGAGAGAGAGAGAGAGAGAGAGAGAGAGAGAGAGAGAGAGAGAGAGAGTATGCAATCCTAAACTGCATGGGAACAGGCAGGCAGGCGGGTTGTGACATTGTAGACACAGGTCCGAGGAAGCTGCACAGCCCAAACTGGCTTCCCCGGGCCTCCCTGCTTAGCCCCGCCGAGTAGTGGTATCCAGCCGGTACGCTGGGCGGGACTTATGTTTGATCGGCAGTCCGCCCGTTGCGGAACATGGCATGACGCAACGGGCGGACTGCCGATCAAACGTAAGTCCCGCCCAGCATACCGGCTGGATAGCACTACTGGCCCCGCCCCACCCAGAAACGCCTCCTGCCTGCCTGCCCGCCCTCCTCCCTGCTTCCTATTGTGCCTTGTCTCCTCTTGCACTTCTCCCCCAAGTACTTAGGACGAGAAAGGCCATTTGGCGCATTCCACTGCATCATGGCAGAATCGATTTCACTATCCCACGAGACGCCTTCATGGAGTAGCCTAGCCTTGAATAATTCCAGCAGAGGTGATAACACTCTCTCTCGTGCCAGCTGCATTTTCATTTTCTCCAAAATTAACTTGTATTTTTCTCTGCTGCATCTTAAAGCCAATTACTTTTTGTTCTGTCTTCGACAACATGTGAGAATCAATCTCTGACAGCTTTTCAGCCTGTCAGGTGTGTCTGAAAGAGATCCGGGTGCTGAAATGGCCACTGAATTTTAAGTTAGCTTCTAGTCTAGTACTGGATGTAATAAACCTGTTTTCCCCCTCCTCTGATTTATATTCTTCCTTTATTACATTAGCAGTAATGGCTGGATCCTGGAGGGCTGAGCCATTGTTTTGACTGGTGTCTTTGAGCAGCCCAATCCAGAACTGCCTGGCCCCTGCGGGCTCAGTAGTAGCCAAAAGGCTACCACTGCATCCAGCAGCAGCAAGGCAGCTGCTGGAGACTCCCCGGGAGAAGGGGACATTTGTTCCCTTGGGACTTCTGAGACTGCCCTGCCCATCCCCCCAGGAACTCTCTCTTGCCCCACCCAGAATCCCCGCCCCGCCAGCAAGGGGTAACCTCAGTAATGACATCTAAATGATTTAGCAACAGGTACTCGCTTTTGATTGGCACTTGTGTCGGGGTCCGCCCACCAGAAGTGAGGTCATAGCTGGAACCCAGGAACTGCCACGCCTCCTCGGTAGGCCGCGCGGCAGCCCAGGAGAAGGCCTGGGAATCCCGGACCTTCTCCGGGGCCGCTGCGCGGGCTACCAATTCCCCCCCAGGAACCGCCGTGTCTCCTCGGGAGGGAGCCCCAGGCAGCCTACCTACTCACGCTGCTGCTGCCATTGGTCTCCCTCACTCCGCTGCCTGCCTGCCTGGCTCTGAGAATGTGCAGGCAACTCAAATGTGCTGGCAATTCAAACGTTGCAGGGGATGGAGCGGAGCGCCGATAGAGTCGACAAGTGGGTGGGTGAATGGGCGGGGCCAGCCCTAATCCTAGGAACAGGTATGCGCGTACCCCCGCATACCCGCTACATGACATGTCTGGGTAACCTTACCTCTCACAACGTCACATCGCCACCTCCAAGCAGCAAGGGGCTGGCAGTGCCGCGCAGGCAGTAAAAGCTTACGGCACTTTTATAACACCAGCGCGAGAGGTAGACTCGTACCGCTCACCCTGGAGGGCTCTGGACTGAGCCCTGAGTCTTTGTCTTTCTCCAGCTGTTGTTGCTTGGGTATGAAGGAATCCTCACCTGTATAGTACATCCTCTCAAGTGTGAACCTTGATCAGACACAGCAAAGCCCCTCCCACCATGCCCGAGACAAAAGCCAGATGCTACTTCCTTTGTGGCACACTTTCTGTTTAAAATGTTTGAGAACCCCTGGCCTAGAATGACTCCTCTTCCCACTTCCTCCCTCCCTTCTCCTCTCTCTCTGCCTTATGAAATGGCAGGTAAGAAGGGGAGGAAGGTGCGATGGTGGCACCAGTCCTGGGTGCATCATGCCATAGGATACAATCCTAACCTGGGGTTAGGCCAGTACAGTTAAGCCACCAAAGTGTGTACAAAACTTTACAAAAGAAATTGTAAAGTATGGTTGGACCACTCTTGGAGTTAGAGAGGCCAGCACACAAACATGCACCATCCTCCCTGACTCCAAGAGTGGTCCAAACGCACTTTACGGTGGCCCTTGTGCCAGCCAAACTTGGCTGGCCTAACTGTGCCAGCCTAACTCCAGTTTAGGATTGCATTCATAGCCATCACCACCTACCAAAAGCAAGTGGAGTGCCCCTTCAGTGTGCCTTCATATTCTCACTGGTGCACATTAAAGGCCCAGCATTGACCTTGGCAATGAAATAACCTCCCAAGAATGAGCTCTGAACCAAAGGCAGTCCCCGAGAGAACAGAGATCGCCAACTGCAGGCATGCCTTTGTCTCTCACTGTACCGCAAGCATCTTTTCAAAAGGCAGACCTCTCACCATAATAACGCCATACCAAGCCTAGCTAGCCCAATGCAAATGTGCTTTGTTTGAGGAGGCCTACATTTAATAAGATATTACAACGCACCATTTTCCAAGTGCCTGTTTCCCATTGTGATCAATTAATTGAACAAGACAGAACATTTAATTACTATATTTCTGTGACTGTGTTCTCTGGCAGTAATTGGTAGCTCATTATCCTGAGCCCAACCGTCTCACTCTCGTTTTCACTCCCCCCTTCCTTCCCCCTTCCTCATGGGCTATTAAACCCTTTAACAGGTACATTGACATCAGGCAATTGCAAGGAGCGCTGTGCCTTATTAAATGGGGACAGGCGCATCAACATTCAAATGGACTTCAAAGATGCACAGATGATCTGCAGAGGATGGAGAAACAATGCACCAAATGTCAATGCTCTTTCAAGAGGCTGGAGGATGCTTATTATATACAGGAGCCAAGCAAAGGGACACTCAAATTCAGATGAGCCCATGATGTCATGTCCTATCATAAATTATACATGTGGACTGGGAGGAGAGGTCTCTCTGTAGGAGCCATTGCTTTACACAGGAACTCAGGCTCCTGAAAAACTTAGGGCACAATTCTATCCTGGAATTAGGCCAGCACAGTTAGGCCAGCAAAGTTTGGCTGGCACAAGGGCAATGGTGAAGTATGTTTGGACCACTCTTGGAGGCAGAGAGACCAGCACTCAGATGTGTGGCATCCTACTTGACTCTGAGAGTGGTCCAACCATGCTTTATGGTGTCCCTTGTGCTGGCCAAACTTTGCTGGCCTAACTTCAGGTTAGGATTGTGCTCTTAGTATTTTGACCCCTTCAATGCATGCAGTGGGGCTGCACATCCCATGCTGTATCCATCACTGGGATTCAGCAGGCAGGAGGTCTCCTCAGGTAAGGGAATATTTGTTTCCTTCCCATGTGTCAAGCCCCAGCCCATGTTGGGGGAAAAGCTGGAGAAGGGGGCATAGGGTACAGCATAAGCTGGCTTCACTGATCCTGCCCCCACCTCAATCTGATCCACCCCTTCCCTGCCCTACCTCTCCCAGAAGCACCCTCACCCTCCCTTTCCCTGCCCCTGCATCACATGGAACAGCTCCTAGCAGGATCTTGTACCAGTGGAATGGCATAAGTCCAATGGTGTGCCTTACTTCTGAGTAATCGAAAAGCTCTTTATGGAGCTTTTGCCAGGGTCCGCATCTGCACAGCAGCCACAGATGCTAGCAAAGCTTAGTTTGGACTGTCAATCAGGAAAATCCCATTCCCCCCCCCAATACAACCCCCAAATGGCTTGTAGTACCACCTCCATACGATGGATGGAGACATAGGGTTGAGATCATGTTGGCATGCCTGGTCCCATTTAATGGGTTTGTAACAAGGATGAGATTAAAACTTCCTGGCTCCCAACTCACAGTCTTCCAAGCAAAGCATCCAAGCCAGGGATTCTTGGTAGACTGTATTTAGCACGGAGGGTCACAAATCATGCAGCCCTCTACAGCAGTAGTCCTACATCTTCTTCCACGCTTTGAATGGAAAGGTGACATATTTCCCCAGTATCTTTACAATACTCTTAACAATGTGTGTTAAGTTCAGCAATATGACAGAGTGAACTCTGCTGCTGCTGATGGGAACCACTGAGCCCTGGGCAATTAGGCAGAGATGGGCAGAGGAAAGCTGAAGGATATCCAATAGTGGAACCCACTTAGAGTGACATGCTGAACATCTCAAGAGGCAGGCATGAATTTAAATGCCGCTTCCCTATTGTCCTCGGTTATATTTCAAGCCATGTTTCATTCCACTCAACCCCCCTGCAGAGGATAGCAAATAACCCCACAAAGATCCAAGGGCTAAATATTGTCTCCTTTGGAGACTCTTGGCTGCTTTCTTCCTTGGTTCTGACTGGCTGGGATGAAAGGTGAGCAAAGCCGAATTTGTTATCCCCTATATCAAAACAGCTCCCTGAGACCTCCAGGTTGCTACACACTAATAGCAAATATACAGTGATGGGATCTACAAACGACCTGGGGGATGCTGGGCGGGACTTATGCGGGGCTTCCGCGTGATTGGCAGTGTTCTGCAGCTGCCGGTTAGCGCGCCCAACTGCTGCTCGCCCAGGCACCTGGTGCGACCCTCACCCATCCTCCGCAGCGAGCAGGAGCCCCCCCCCGAGGCAGGGCAGCTGCGGATCGCTGCAGACGGGCTGCCAATCACCCGGATGTCCTGCCTAAGTCCCGCCCAGCGTTCCCCCAGGTCGTTTGTAGATCCCATCGCTGCAAATATATATATAACAACCACCATCAACTAAAACAGTGGTGCAGCCAATGATGTAGATCACACATCATAGGAATGAAGGCTCAATCCTAACCTGGAGTTAGGCCAACATAGGCCAGCAAAGTTTGGCCAGCATAAGGGACATTGTAAAGTGCATTTGGACCACTCTTGCTAGCCTCTCTGACTCCAAGAGTGGTCCAAACATGCTTTACAGTGTTCCTTGTGCCAGCCAAACTTTGCTGCCTAACTGTGCCAGCCTAACTCCAGGTTAGGACTGCGCCCTGAATAAAGCATGCCACAAACACGTTGATTGCAGGGATGAGGCCCTTTTCTCATCCAGAGCCTTGGGAACTACCAGCACAAAATGGTGTCTTCTGCAATCTTTTATGTCTGTGGTTGCTAAACCTTTTAGTGCTGTGACCCACTTTTTGAAATAATGTTTTAACTGAGACCCACCTAATTTTACAAGACAAAAAAAATTGCACCTGACCAGCTGTTCAAGCCTCTGTTTTTATCCTTTTTAGCAGGATGGTGGAGGGGTCGGACTTCTGGTGTGTTTGTTGAGTTTCAAGTTCATCAGACTGGGACAATTCTAGTGGACTTGCATTCCCCTTCGCCTAGCTTTCAATTGGAGCCAAGGCATAGTTGCCTACTTGCACGTAAATGTGCATGTGTGGCTCCATTTCGCTTTCCATAGGGCTCAATACATTTTCCTTGTCAACTTGGAGAAGGCAGGACCTACTTCTTGAGAGTTTTGGGGGTTCCTTTGTGATCAGATCGTGACCATTCTGTTGTTGTGCTCTGCTTGTGTTGTGCTCCATTGAAGTGACTGAGGGTGCAATCCTAACCAATTTTCCAGCTGTGTTGTGCCACTGTGCCACTGGGGCATGTGCTGCATCCTGCTGTGGCGTAGCAGTCACAGAGGCCTCCTCAAGGTAAGGGAATATTTGTTCCCTTACCCCAGTGCTGGAAAGTTGGTTAGGATTGCGCCCTGAGGCACGTTTGTTTACTTGCAAGTAAGTGTGCACACACAGCTCAGTTTCACTTTCCATTGGGCTCAATAATTTTCCTTGACAGCTATCATCTTATCAGTTTCATAAGTGACAAACGCTGCTGGGGTCAGACCCCCCTAGTGCCCCCAGGGGTGGAGGTATGCGAGGGCCCCGCTTGAAAACTGTTAAAAACGGCTGAAATCGGCGTCAATGCATAGTTTCCGGGGGCGCTGGGTTGAGCGGCGATGCTCCCGGTGCCGTTGGAGTCCGTGTTTGCCCCCCCCTCCCACAGCATGGGGGTGCGAAGGGGTGCGAAACAAAATGTCCGCCATGCCCTGCTGGAACGCCTGGAACGACTGGTGCCAGACTTGGCACGCATATGCGTTGCAGCCTGGCGACAAACACTGCAGGGGCAGGCCCCCCTAGCACCCCCGGGGGTGGTGGTGCGCAGGGGGCCCTGCGTGAAAATGGTCGAAAACGGCTGAAATTGGTGTTGGATCCATAGTGTCCGGAGTCGCTCCCGACGCTGTTGGAGTCCGGGTTCGGCCCCCATCGGTGTGGGGGGTGAGAAGGGGTGCAAAATAAAATGTCCTAAATGACCGACAGTGTCAAATCCGGGGTTCCTAATATAAGCTGATTGGTGACAGTCCCGATGACATTTGTTATCCGGGCAATGCCGGGTAACAAAAAGCCAGTCACAGAATAAAGACCCAATTGAAAAATGGTGGTTTAGACTAGCCTGCCCATGTAAGCCACCTTGGGCATTTGCTTTGGCATGGCAGGGGGCACTGAAATAAATAAATAAATAAATAAATAAATAAATAAATAAATAAAATGTTGTTTCCAGGATTCATAAGATGAGTACATAATGCCTCAAATGTCGCAAAAGCATCATGAAACAGAGCTACACATTTCCCCCAAACACATACAGAGCTCTCTGAAGACTTTCCTCCTAATTAATGCATGCACTCCTGAGAGCAGCTGCAACCCAGCAAAACTCCACACCACAAAATGTCAAGTACAGCACAGCGTCGTGGGGAACTTTTAACACTGCCCTTAATTAAAGAGGCTCTCTACCATCTCTTAGGAGTGACTGTGTTTACCGAACTAAGTGCTGGCAAGATGGGCTCTCAAAGTTTCCCAAGTGCTGTTGCCAGCAGGGAGCAGAAAGTTTGGAGTGTTGTAAGTGCTGGGCTGTGCGTCTCGTTAGCACATTGGAATGTGGATTCCTGGGGAAACGGTGCTGAAAATAACATAGGGGAATGACAAACCTTCTCTCCAAGCAGCCAAGTTTTCTGCACCGATAAATCCATCCAGGTGTAGCACGAACTGGAATTGTGATTTTTGGAGCAGTGGGTGGGAAGGAGAACATGAAAGAAGTCTGTTGTGTGTGTGTATGGGGGGGGGAAGGTTGCAATACCCTCCTGATTTTTTTTTTCCAGCAGTACTGCATTATGGCAGAATGTCATGTTCGTTCCAGTGGGTTGGTTCATCACCATGCACTTTGTGTAGAATTGCCGAGAACCAGCCCTTCCTTGGGGGGGGGGGCTGTTACCAGCCTTAGAATCCCATGGCGTGCAAACTTCACCTGGTAGATCATATGTCACGACTCCCATGTGGCACATTTCACATGACCAACACATCATTGGCATGCCTGCCCTTTATAGGATCTGTACCTGCCCCCTTTCCTGTACTCTCCCGCCCAGGCTCCGCCCCTGCCTCGGGGCTGCCAAGCCTACCTGGGGGAGGGTGGCCGATGAGGTTCGAGCCGTCATCGGGTTGCGCTGTGCTGGCCCCGCCCCTCTCGTCACTCCCCGGGGTGAACCCAGTCTCTGGGGATCGGGGTGAGGGGGTGTAGCTGGCCCAGTGCGGGTGGCTGGAGCCCACCATCCAGGGGCGGTGCTGAGCTATGCCCGTGGGGGCCAATCAGCTGTGGACACAGCCACCCTATGGCAGCCGTCCCGGCATCGGCCGGGCTCACCCGGCAGCTGCACACGCAGCAGGGGCCTTCGGCTCAGCCTGCGCACCACACACGTTGTTGGACGCGACAGTGGGCAGGCTTCTCCACTCGCCACTCAGGGTGCCGGCCAGCCAGTGGGCAGTGAGGACAGCCCTGGGAAGCCTGACTGCCACGGTGGGGCTTGGATGGCCGGGCGGGCAGGCAGCCCCCGGGCATGCTTCCCAGTCGGCGGCAGAGCGGCAAGGTAAGGCGGGCACTCGCGGGGGCACCTGACAGCTGGTGTTATTTCTTTGAGAAAAGACAATGCTCATGACGGAACTGAGAGTAACATCTGGATGTATGTTGGAGTTGAAATGCCACCTGCCTGATCCCCCGTTGGATGATGCAGCTATGCTCTCGTAGCATGGAAGAGCATGCTGGCATGGTGGCCATGTGCAGTAAAGAGGTCAGGCAATCACATTTGCAGGAAAGGGAGTGAGGCAGGAGGCAGACATACGTCCAAGCAATTGTGACAGGATGCCCCCAGAATGGGCATATAAAATGTGAAGAAGCTACCTATAATCAAAGGAGCTCTGAGATCTCAAAGGCACAGTTTTTTGTATAGTCTTCTTGATGTATCAACAGAGACATATGGTTTTTTTTGAGAAATATTTATATCACACGTACATTTCTAAGATTGAGGTACGGTAAGATCTAGTTCCAGGATTCTCTCAACTGTTACAGATAATTGACTCGCTTGGGAAATAGATCCAACATTTGTGTAGGTTTACACAAGTTATCTGGACAATGGCTAACTGGGGCTGAAGCTATATCAGGGAGTAATCCTAACCTGTGCTGGAACAGGTAGGCCAAGTAGTCTGTGCTGTATTCAGGCTGGGGTACAACTTGGGGAAAGGGGATTTTAGTCCCCTTACCCCATGCCATGTGCCAACTAGCCCCAAGTGGTTACTTGGATCTGCACCACAAATCAAAGCAGCCTGTGTAACGGGGGTTAGGATCCAGCATAGGTTGCCTACGCTCAGAGACGTCATCCGGGCGCGCCAGGAACCGGAACACCCGGATGATTGGCAGCCCTCCGCCCCTATGGCGGAGGGCAGCCACGTCTCCCTGCGCCTCACAGCACCTCGAATCACTCCATTTCAGAGCGATTTGGGATGCGAGGGAGGGCGGGCGGGCCCAGGAGCAGCTCGCCCGTCCCCTGGAGAGGCGGCACGGCCCGGGCCTGTCCACAGAACTGGCGGAACGGCGTACCGGGCCGTTCCGCCAGGATGACACCATTGCCTATGCTGGTCCCACCCACCCTCAGGCCCGATCCATCTCCAGGACCACCAACCCTCCCCCACACAAAATCACCGCCATTCTACCCACCCACCACCCAATCCCACCCCATGTGCCAGCTTACTCAGGCTGGCTCAAACTCACCTTGTCCTTGAGCAGGCCCAGTGCTGCTGGGACAGTGCATGTCAACGCCCCGGCCTAGCCTGCTCCAGAGTAGCTGTGAAAGGCTCAGGGCAGTGTTAGGATTGTGCTGTCAGAGTGAGATGTCCCTGCAGGGCTAGCTTATTACAAAGCAAGTCAAGGTGACTTATTATGAACAAGTCAAGGTGAGTAGAGGCACCAAAGCCATTCCCCTCCTCCTGGTCCTTCTCCTTCTCCAGTATTCACTGGATTTGAAAATGATGGAGGGAATGGAAGAGTAAGCCAATAGTGGTGGGCTAGAGAATGCCCTTATCAGACTCCTTTCCACCAGTTCCTTTCCCATCTTATTCTGCTCCTTGTTTTTAAATCCAGAAGGCATGGGAGGAGGAAGAGCGGTGACGGTAGCTCCAGTGGCATTCCTATTGGGGGGGGTCAAAACACTAGGTATTGCAGGAGCCTGAGCTCCTGTGTAAAACAGCCTTCCCCTACACCTTCAGAGCCATTCATGGCTTTGAGAGCTGGCTTGGAGGCTTTGCTCTCCAAGCCGTGAATGGCCCAGAAGGAGAGGGGCAGGGGCCGCATCATATAGGAGCTCAGGCTCTTGCAACGTTTAGCTTTCCCCCATAGTAACACCACTGGGTAGCTCCTCCTCCTTTTTCTCTTGCCTGCTGGGAATCATCAGCTTAGGGGGTGGCATCTGGCACTGTGCATTGGTGGAGAAGGTGGGCAGCACTGGGCCACCTGCCCTGCCCAGTTTCTTCAATACATAAAACCCTCTAATGCAGTCCTAATAATTACACTTTGTAGGAGGGAAAAGGCAGCTACAGTCGTTAAGCTCCTTTGTCATGTATTTCAGGGAAATGACTGAGGGCAGAATCCTAACCTGGAGTTAGGCTGGCAGTTAGGCCAGCACAGTATGGCCGGCACAAGCGACACCGTAAAGCAGTGGTGTCATTCAAATGATTTAGGAACAGGAACTCACTTTTGATTGGCATTTGTCGGGAACCCGGAACCAGCCACGGAGCCCGTTAGGATCCGGAACACCCATTCTGGTCCGTTCCCCCTGAATGACATCACTGCCGTAAAGTGCGTTTGGACCACTCTTGAAGTAAGGATGGATGGTGCATGTCTGTGTGCTGGCCTCTTACATTGTCCCTTGTGCTGGCTAAACTTTGCTGGCCTAATTGGATTACTCTTGGAGTCAGGGAGGATGACACCTGTGTGCTGGCCTCTCTGACTCCGAGAGTGGTCCAAACATACTTCATGGTATCCCTTGTGCCAGCCAAACTTTGCTCACCTAACTGTGCCAGCCTAACTCCAGGTTAGGATTGCACCCTCAGTAAGCATGCAGAAGATTGTGCTGTAAATTCATGATCTTGAATTATTATTTACTCATGACCAGTCTAGGCAAATAATAATCTCTGTACTCTTTTTTTCTTTTTAAGAAGGAAGCACAGTTAAAAATTTTGGTGAAGGTGATAAAGCATCTTGAGAAGGTACGTGATCTGCATTGGCAATTAGTTTACTGGTCAGACTTTTACTTGTCTTATTCCCCAGAGGCGCATATGATTGCCAGCAAATTGATGGTTGCAGGCCTCCTTAATTGCCTGTTGTCAGGATCCAGAGGAAGGATTTGAGTTCTTGAATTTTAAGCTGTCCAGTGCGTTCCGCTGTTTCCTGAACTGCAAGCAGAAGAAAGTTGAAAGTAGCTGAGGTCTGCTGTTGTCAGTCCATCAAACCACTCTGGAAGTTGCAGTAACTTCTGATATATCAAATTCTATATCAATCAAGTCTGAAAGACGTTTCTCACCTACATTGCAGGGAAGTTACAGCCCAACCCTGAACAGCTTGCAGGGTTAAGAGCCCATCGCTGTATCCTATGACTGGAGATCTTCTCAGGGTAAGAGGGCATTTATCCCCCTTACCACAGGTAAAGCCCCAGCTTGCCCATTGGAGTTACTCAGATCTGCACCACCAAAATCACTGGCACAGGTCTGAGAAGTCATGTGTAGAGCTTTCTGGCTGGGGAAGGGAATTAGGGTATAGTGGAGACCTCCTCTGCCAACCCACCCCCTCTCGGACCTGAACTTTCCTTTTCCTGCCCTCCCCTGCCCAAAACACCCCTCCACTGGTCCAGAAACTGCTCCTTTTGGAACTGAACTGGAGCCAGGGCCTGTTTCGTGGTGTTTGCCACCTGCCACCTGTAGGTTCTGACACCCCACCTTCCCCTCAGCAGAGATGGTGGTAAACAATGTGTCCCCTTGCCCCAGCTTAGCTACTCTGTTGCATCACACCTCAGGAAACAGGAACAGGATAATGTAGTAAAAAAAAAAAACAACTTCTCTCTCTCTCTCTCTCTCTCTCTCTCACACACACACACACACACACACACACACACACACACACACACACACACTGTAGGAGCTATCCGAAACTGAGTTAGGCCAGCATAAGGTAAGCCAGCAAAGTTTGTCCAGCACAAGGGCCACCATAAAGTATGTTTGGAGCACTCTCGGAGTCCGAGAGGCCAGCACACAGATGTGAGCCATCCTCCCTGACTCTGAGAGTAGTCTAAACATGCTTTATGGTGGCCCTTGTGCTGGCCAAACTTTTCTGGTTTAGCTTATGCCAGCCTAACTCTAGTTTAGGATTGTACTCTCACTCAGAGTGCCATCCTAACCTGGAGTTAGGCCAGCAAAGTTTGGCTGGCATAAGGGCCACTGTAAAGTGTGTTTGGACCATTCTTGGAGTCAGGGAGGATGGCGCATGTTTGTGTGCTGGTCCCTCTTGACTCCGAGAGTGGTCCAAACATGCTTTACAGTGTTCCTTGTGCCAGCCAAACTTTGCTGGCCTAACGTGTGTTGGTCCAACTCCAGGTTGGGAGTTGGCACACAAATTCCTACCCAGCCCCCAATGGCAGCCGGCGAATCTCAGGCTACTCCTTGCAACGTCATCTGTGCTCCATATGGTGAGCTGTGGGTAAACACTGAAGGAAAAGCGCTACAGGAAGACAACCAATCACCAGGGGACTAATCTGTAATTCTCCTCTTGCCTTGCACAGGACCATCCTGAATAATGGAGGCCCCTGCCTGAAACGGTGGTGTGGCCACAGTCAGAAAGACCAACAGCGCAGTCCTAACCTGCTGGCCTGGGCTGTATCCAGTGCCGGTGAGGAGGCAGCTGGAGTTCACTTCGGGGCAAGGGGATATTTTCCCCTTACCCCATGATATATCCCAGAAACCCCTATGGAGCTACTCAGATCTGTGCCAGCTAACCCACTAGTGCAAATCTGAGCAGCCTGGATTGGGGCCGACTGGGCCAGGGCAGGGGGCTAGGATCCAGCCTAAGTGCTGGATCCTGTCTCCACCTCCTCTGCAGGCTGATCCACCCACAGGCCTGCCCTCCTCCTGCCTTCCCCATCTTCCCTCCACCTTCCCTCCACCCTCCCCGACTTGTGGCTGCCTGGGGCGTTGTTTGGATTGTGCTCTAAAGCACCTAACACATAAAGCCTGCTAGCTAAGCAGAATTGTGTCTTGCATAACCTGGAGCTATACAGCACATCTCAGTGAAATAACTCACAGGGCACTTCAGCCGAACATATTCTACGACAACCGGACTTCCGAATTTGATCAGCCCAGGCAACTGCTCAGTCACAATCTCCTGACAGCTTAAACTGTCCTCAAACTGTCAAAGAATTCCTGAAATCCACTGATTCTGACAGCAGGGGCGTTTAAATAAATGCTGACCGTGAATGCAACAGAATTGCATTAGCGTAAAGTGCCCATTGGATTGTCTGCTAATAAGCAGTAAGATTTCATTTTTTTTTTTTAGCTTGATGTTCGATAAACATTTTGGTCAGTGGAAGCGTTTCATTATTCTAACACGTCGCTTTCTCAAAGACATCCTCATTAAATGCTAAATGCAAGACTCCCACCGGCAAGGTCATTCAGGCTCTCATTGAGTCTTTCTCATTGTTAGCACAATACCAAGAATAATAAAAAGACCATCATCCAAAAAATCAGCTTCTGGAAATCCCATGTTAACAGTAATAATGATTTTAGAATAGTCAAAAAACTGTTTTCCGTACAATCCAGTTTGTTTCTCTGGGTCAGAGAGAAAGCCTACAAAAGGATGCTGAAGATCTCTCATTAGCTTCATTGAATTATGGCAAATGAATGCATCTTCAGTCTCTCATTATGTGGGTAAAGCTTCACAAATTGCTATGATGTGCTTTCCATTATAAACCAAGACATGTGGATTTGACTACAGTTTTATGAATGTCCTTGTTTATTAAAAAAAAAATATTTGTTTAAGAATAATAGCCTGGTCCTCTGAGTCATTTAATTGGAGGTTGTCAGCTCAACAGTTGTCCAGTTCCTGAAATTAAAAGCTATGTACTTACATCACTGGAACAGAATGAAACAGGGCACAATCCTAACCTGGAGTGAGGCCAGCACATTTAGGCCAGAAAAGTTTGGCCAGCACATGGGATACCATAAAGTATGTTTGGACCACTCTTGGAGTCAGAGAGACCAGCACACAGACATGCACAATCCTCCCTGACTCCGAGAGTGGTCCAAATGCACTTTATGGTGGCCTTTGCGCCAGCCAAACTTTGCTGGCCTAACTGTGCCAGCCTAACTTCAGGTTAGGATTGCGCAAACAGTCATGCAGCCCAATCCCATCTCCCCCCACCTCTCTGGGCAGGCTGATGCAATGGGGCCCACATGGCCCACGCCGCAACCTATGAGTGGATGCCCACGTTGAAGGTCTCCTCGGGAAAAAGAGGCATTTGTCCCCTTGGGCTGGGATAAGTATGGGCAATGTAATAATCAATAATAATAGAACTTTATTGCGGTCACAGACCAGCCCAAAAACAAAATCAGTACAATAACAATGTATAGAGTATGGGAGATACAGAAAAAGTGTGTGATTATACACACACACACACACACACACACACACACACACACACACACACACA
>JAJKFI010000010.1:17410225-17442301 GCA_029204185.1 Lerista edwardsae
TCTCTCTCTCTCTCTCTCTCTCTCTCTCTCTCTCTCTCTCTCTCTCTGTGTGTGTGTGTGTGTGTGTGTGTGAGAGAGAGAGAGAGAGAGAGAGAGAGCACACAACCCTATCCATGTCTATTCTGAAGTAGGTTTTGTTATGTTCAGTGGGGCTCACTCCCTCAAAAGCCATTTTGAACATCTCATTTTCACATGCCGCAAATGATCTACAGGAATGCAGTGGGAAATTGGGGAAGGATAATTGATTTAGGGCCATTGGGGATGAGCCCCACCACCGCCAGTAGCATGGTGTGCCTGGACAAAAAGATGATAGTGTGCTCTGACAATTTTAGCACCTTATCAATGTGCCATGAGATGAAAAAGGTTGAAGATCTCTGCCCTAGAATATCTCTCTCTCTCTCTCTCTCTCTCTCTCTCTCTCTCTCTCTCTCTCTGGGAACTTGAACATACTTAGATTGCAATCCTATAACACTTTTCAGGGAGTAAGCCCCATTGCGTGTTAGTGACAGCTCCAGCTATTGGAACAACCGAGGGCAAAAGTCCAAGAGCCCACCCCACCCCCACGCTTTGGAAAATGTCTGCTGGCATCAGTTCCTTCCCCTCCTAAGGTGTCTGGGATCAGGTAGTCAAAGAATGACATCAGGGATTGGGCAGGTCAAAGGTCACCAGTCAAAGGTCCATGGTCCATCAGAGTTGGGGAAGTCATTTTTTTCCCTTTCATCCCTTCCCATTTTACTATCCTTAAAAAAAGAATTCATTTTTTGTGTGTGTGTTTTCTTCTCAACCTCTTCCTTCACATCTTTTTGGAAAAGGAGCAGAATTTTAGCCAGTTTAAAATTTAAAGCTGAACAATTACATCCTTACTTGGAAAAAAAAGAAAAGAAAAGAAAAGAAGAAACTCCTTTCAGATTATTCTTTGCTGACAGAAATAATTACGGTCGTTTCTGCTAAATGTCTTCGTTTTTATTTCATTTCTAATTAAATACTTTTGGGGAAAATTATACTGCTCCATAATGGCCTGTGTCCTAGTGAAACACAGCATAATAGAAAAAGTGGGCTGTTCCACATTCTGTTTTACCAGTTTTAAAGCCCAATCCTACCCCCTCCACCAGTTCGTGCAATGAAATAGCACAGGTGGAGCATGTGTTGTGTGCAATGCTTAAGGGAGGGGACCAGACAGCCAAAAAGAAGTACATAGGAATAATCTTCGTCTATGCCCACATAAGCCACCAGGCTCAGATCTATGCCAGCTCTTTGGTCGGTGTAAATCCCAGCTCCTCCATCCTCCCTGGACCACCCTGCATGCAGGAACTCCCCCCTCCGCCCCATTCTGCCCTCCCTCCTACCTTTCCCCTGCCCAGAAAGAGACCCTGCACTGGCCAAACACGGCCAGAGCAAGAGCAGCTTATTGGCTGTTGTCTTCTACGTGTCTGGGCTAACGCTGCAGCCTACATTGACCCTGTGCCACTTGCGCTGGCACAAAAGTGCCCTACGGCACTTTCACGACAGCACTGAGGCTGAGGCAGCAGCCAATGCCTTGGCCCAACGGGCAACTTGGATTGGACTATCAGTCAAGTGAGTCCCCACCAGCCATCTGAAATGGTATGACTTTTTACCGGATGTGTGACTGCATCACCGAGGCCCGTTCCCGATTCCATAAGGCATGTAACCCTCACACATTGGTTGCCAAACTGTGGATCGGGACCCCCAGTGGGTCGAGAGCCAACTTCTGGGGGGTCACGAAGCACCTAGAATAGTGGAAATATGGGAAGATGGGATGCTGGGAAAGATTGTGTGGCTGTTCTGCTTGTGTCAAGGTTGTAATAGGCTTTTTCTCCCTTTCTGATTCACACTGCGATTGGAAAATGGCTGAGAAATAGCCCAACTGATTGATGCATTCTCAGGAAAGAAGGCGGCTCTGGCCGCACAATGATGGCACTTCTGGCCTTTGCATCATTTGTGATGGATCCTGGACAGATAGTTATTCTAAAAGGTAGGTCCCAGTGCTAAAAAGTTTTAAGAGCCACTACCCTAACACATCCATTGTCAACCCCAAAAAAACACAGAAATTCAACCCCACAGACCGGCATCATCGCACGACACCTGTGGGGTCTGTCTGTTATGGACGCCTGCACACAGAACCTCTGGCAACAAGCTGCATTTGTCGACTCATAACTCTCTGGGGCCTCTTTGGCATAACAAAAGCCAACAAAACATATGAGAAGATTATGCTGGTGCAGGTCTTCGGTTGGCTGTAAAACCCAAGCCATTTGGGGGCTCCAAATTCCCTTTGCATCAGTAAGGTCGGATCTAGGAGCAAGAAAATTTCGCCACCAAGGAAATATAAGTTCAGTTAGCAAAGGCCAGAAAGCAGGTTTATCCCACTGCTGCTTTATATAGCTTTGCACAGCAGCTTGCGGCTCACAGACGATCAAGATAATGTCTTTAATGTGCAGCTTATCTCGACAACAACGCAGGCTAATGGAGTGACCATTTTACGGTACTCTGTTTCTTTAAACTTACAACTGTTCCCTCCATGTTCCTCATTTTACGAATTCCCAACACTGCTGAGCTGTTGCTTCTCACAAGCTGTTCCTGTGGAGCAAAAAAGATTCCTGGTTTCATTCGAAGGTGATTTGTTTGGGCTACAGGGAACTGTGTGTGTGTGTGTGTGTGTGTGTGTGTGTGTGTGTGTGTGTGTGAGAGAGAGAGAGAGAGAGAGAGAGAGAGAGAGAGAGAGAGAGAGACCAATTACAGCGCTAATTGCTCTTTGAAAGTGAAACCTTGACATTTGTGTGACTGCTTTGCTTTTGATCATGAGATGGGCTCTTGCTACACAAATAAGTAACTCCTGAGAGGGCAGAAGTTTACCCCCAGAGCTTCCCATGTGCTTGGCCCTTGGCTGGAATGATGAGAGAGATAATCTGGTTACAGCTATGAAGCTATTTAACACAGCATGGAAAAAAACAAAAACAAAAAAACACTAGAGGAGCATTTCAAGACTTGGAATAATGATATATTTGCCACTAGCATGAGATGCAGCGAGACTGAGACTGTCATAGATATATTCCCAGGAAGATTACACTGGTACACAAAAAACATTGTTTATGCAGTTAAGCCTTTGTGAGACACGAGAGAGAGAGAGAGAGAGAGAGAGAGAGAGAGAGAGAGAGAGAGAGAGAGAGAGAGAGATGGGGGGGGGGGGGGGGGGGGGGGAGGGAGAGGGAGAAAGAGTACTGCACAACCAGATTATAGCATTCCCCCCCCAATAAGCTCTATTTAGATTGACAACGCAATCCTGCACTGCCTGTCGCGCTGACACTACGTCATAGCATTGGAACAACACCTCTAGCGCTATCGTGGGAGCGCCGATCAGCAGCCCCGCATCAGCGCTGGAGCAGCAGGACCGGCACTGCAGGCAGCACCAGACCTGCTGCGCCCACGCTGAGCCTTTCTTGCGCCAACCAAAGCCGGTTGGCGCGAGGGAGGCTCTGCACGGAAATGGCACAGGGATTGGTTGGAGGGAGGGAGGGAGGCATGGGCAGGACATGGGTGAGCTTGGGAGGTAGCCGTACGGCCATATCCTAAGACTGTCAGGGAGGCTGCATGGCCCCGATTCGGGCCACACAGCCTCCTCGGATCTGCGCCCGGTCTTTAGCGGGCGCAGATCCAAGGAGTACATAGGGGAGGCTGGAGCCTCCCCATGGCAAGGGAGCATGCGCTGGCCGGCCGTGCTATTCCAGCGCTGAGTAGGATTGCGCCCTGACAGCGCAATCCTAACATGGTTAGGCTGGCACAATTAAGCCAGTAAAGTTTGGCTAGCACACACTGTATATGTTATGGACCACTCTTAGGGCGCAATCCTAAACAGCACTGGAACGGTGAGGCCAACGGGCCAGCGCCATATCCAATGCTGTTTAGGAGAAGCTGGAGCCTCCCCACGGCAAGGGAACGTGTACTCCCTTACCGTAGGGGAGACTCCAGCCTCCCCTATGTGCTCCTTGGATCTGCGCCCGCTAAAGAGCGGTTGCTAAAGAGCTGTCGCAGATCCTAGGAGACTACGTAGCCCAGATTGGGACCATGCGGTCACGCCGCTAAAGAGCGGGCGCAGATCCTAGGAGACTACGTAGCCCAGATTGGGACCATGCGGTCTCGCTGATGGGCGTAGGATATGTCCATTGGCTACCTCCCAAGCCTGCACAGGTCCCGCCCAAATCCTGCTTCCCGCCTCCCCCCCTCCCACCAATCCCCGTCCTGATATGAGACAGAGAATCCCTCGCACCGGCCGGCTTCGGCCGACGTGAGAGAAGCACTGCGCAGGCACAACAGGACCGGCGCTGCCAGCAGCGCCAATCCTGTTGCTTTAGCGCCGACGCGGAGGTGCTGCTAGGCACTCCCGCGTCAGCGCTAATGGTGGAGTGCTGACGCAACAACGTTTCATCAGTGCTCCGTCCCCTCTAGGATTGCGCTGCCCGAGTCAGACGTGCACCAGCCCGCATGACTCCCAGACTGACCCAAACATGCTTTACGGTGTCCGTTGTGCTGGCCAAACTTTGCTGGCCTAACTGTGCCAGCCTAACTCCAGGTTAGGATTGAGCTCTGGGTCACACAATGTGCATCAAACTGTTTTCTGGTGCTATTTAAATATAGCCAGGTGAGTACCTGAGCATTGTGTAATGCTCTTCTGGAAAACCTTCTTATCCCTAACATTGCTTCAGGAACAGCTCAAAACAATCATCTTCTAAACCAGTGGTCTCCAAACTGGAGATCACTGTGTCCCAGAAATGCTGTCCCCAGTGTGATGGAAGATACCATTCCACCAGGGAGCTTTCTATCATGCTTGATTGCTCCCAACCTTTGTGCGGGCCAACCTTGTCTGCCTGGAAATCCAGGCACAAGGTCTGCTGGGGAGGAGGATCCTGGAAGCTGCTCGCCAGAACAAAGGTTGAGGATGATTGGGGGTGAAGATTGAGGGCTCCCAGGCAGAATGTTCTCCTGGGGGTCGGTAGGTTGTTACAGGAAGCAGGGCTGGGGGAAGGCTTCAGGGTGTTGTTGTTGCTCAAGGAATTGACTCGTCCCAAAATGACTTGGAACTTGAGTCAAACTGACTCAAAGGTTCCACGGGGTGAATCGCGACAGGCCATGATATGACTTGCAAGCTGAGTGCGTTGTGTTCCCCTGTGGCATGTTTGCCTATGCACGAGTATATTTGCATGCACAGCTCAATTTTGCTTTCCATAGGGCTTCCTTGTCAGCTTGGAGGGTGGGGAGACTTCCATCATCAAGAGCTTTTTTGGGGGGGGGGGCTGTGTTCATTGAATTTGGACCATTCTGGCAGCATTGAGTTTTCCTTTAAAGTGGACTGAGGCACAGTGGCCTACTCAAGAGTGAACACATGTGCTGCTCTGTTTCCATTTCTCATTGGTCAGTTTTAAGTTAAGGAAATCCACTGTATGTTGCATAATGCAGCTGTATTTTCCTTTTCTGGTTATTTGACTATAACTTTTGATATAATCCAAATATGTGGATGTGGTTTGTTTCATTGCATTCTGCATTAAATTACCCATTAAATGCTATATAATAGTGGTTCCTCAACTGTGTTTCGATAGCCACCAGTGGGTCGCGAGCCAATTTCTGGTGGGTTGTGAAGCACCTAGAGCAGCCATATTGAAAATATGGGAAGATGGGAATACTGGAAAGGGAGAGGGCTATTTGATTATTTTGTTTGTGTCAAAGTTGTAAACAGGCTTTTTTTCCCTTTCTGATTCACTTTGCTATTGGAAAATGACTGAGAAATAAGTCAACTTATTGCTTCATTCTCAGGAAAGCAGCAGGCTCTGGTGTCACAATGATGGCACTTTCAGCCATTGCATCACTTCCGATGGGTCCCAGTAAGATTGTCATTCTAAAAAGTGGGTCCCCATGCTAAAAAGTTTGTGAACCACAGGTATTATTTGAAAATATCTTCAGATTTTTGGCCAGTAGTGATGCCCGTCAGGTTGCAGTGCCATTACAAGCGATTTTTGTAGCTTAAGGAATTTGGCTAAGAGAGCCATTACTTGTAATAATGCATCTTACCTGTAGGCTGGAGGTACGTGCTCTTTGGCATGTGGGCTATACTCACCTGAAGCTGATTGCTTTTAGAGTGGGATACAAGCAGTACATTGTGGGGCCATTCTCCCTTCTCACTCTTCTAGTCTACTCTCCATTCTCTACTCTATTCTTGTCTAGTATCAGGAAGTGAGGAGAACTCTCTGTGTGAGAAGTGAACTTATTTATGTACTTCAGTAAGTTATGGAACTGTGTACTTGTCTATGAAGAAGCTGTTAGAATGGTTTATTCTTGCCTAATACCAGCTGCTGCTGCTGCTGCTGCTGTTATCTACATGATCTGTTATCTACATATCTACTGACCTGGACTGTTTTTTTACTGACTTATGCTACCTGCTTTATCCTCTGAGGAATGTATCTGCTAATGTGAGCCTTAACTTCTAAGTACCAAGTCTCGTTTGTTATTGTGGTCTTTTGCCAAGAAACAATTTGCTGGTGAGCTGGGACATCCGCTGAACTCTGTTAGTGTTTAAGTTATCCAGAAGTCTAACTATGTTTAGCATATACTCATAATAATGCCATACACACCTGAATGCACCACCTGGGGCTGTCCTGACCCCCCCCCCACTCCCTAGCAATGTCACTGCCATGAACCAACTCCCTCGTAAGTATCACTGAAACTTCAAAGTCTGATTCTGTGCAGCATTAGGTACATCAAAACCCATCTGATTCCATTACTTAAGGCATATCTAGCTTCTGCCCAGGACTGGACTGTCAGGATCTCTTCTGATAGCAAATGAGGAAGATATTAATCTGATCTTAATATCTGGGCAGAAGATTTAGCCGAGAGGGTTAATGCCTCCGTTTGCCTGAAGATAACAACTGAAGATCTGAAGGTCGTGAGCTCGGGACTGCCGGAAGTCTCTGTGAGCGACAGACCTTGCAAACTGCGGCTGATTAAAAGCTGAGTTCCAGCTGCCTCGTGGGAGGAGGAGTGTGCTGAAGTCAGCTGCATCTCTGGTGAGAGCAGGGAAGCCTCATCAGCCAGCAGAAGACAGACGGGAGGCTAAGAAAGAAGGCTAAATCCAGAAAGAAAGATCTGTATGAGTGTTGTTCTTGAAAGACAGAACATTTCTGTACATTGTAAAAACCTTCGGGTTTATGAATAAAAGTCTGCCTATGTAAACTGCCTTGAGTTACAGTCACTAGAGAAATCTAGTGATCTTAAGAAACGCGGTATATAAATACATGTATTATTATTATTATTATTATTATTATTATCTTGGAGTACATCAATGCAGCTAAGTTATCTGATGGGTGTATTATAATATAAATTAAATTATTTCTCAAAACGTTCAGAATTTTCAAAAGGGATCCATTATTGTTTGGTGGTTGTTGTTGTTTGAAAGGATTATTGTTATTGTTTGAACGCTTAGCACATGGGGGAGGGGAACCTGCCACAAAGTAGCATTTTCTCTATGTGGGCTGCCAAAGGATTAGCTATCTCTGCTGATGCAGCTGTGGATTTGCGCCCACTTGCTGTTATTGCAATTGATCTTAGGTTCCAAATTGCACAAGGAACTCTTCAACCACCACCCAAAGCATGCATCCTTAAAGGAAGCTAACTCTAGTGTCCCCACCAACAACTGTCATTACATTGCCTTTGGCCACAAGAAGTAAACCAACTTGGGAAAGGAATGGGGTCAAACGTCACTGGTCAATATCTAATTGGCAGATGCTTTTATTTGTTTCTTAGCTTCTTATTGAGGGTGAACATGAGACAGAAACAAGGACAGTGAAGATAAAGCAGCAGAGATGTGAAAGGAAGAGCAAAGCATGCTGTTTTCGAGATCCGTGCATTGCTCTATTTGGCATAAAGGTTCTCCAACGCATTGCATGTGGTTAAGGGACTTGGAAAACCAGTTTGACACATCTGAAGCCTACAAATTCTCTTTGCTGGGAAAACAAGTAGGCAAGACTATCTTCTGAAAGATGTTTTGTCTGCTTCTGGATAATATAGATAAAGGGACGAACATTGGTTGGGACTGTTTCTCTGTTGATGGACAAGACAATCAACACAACCAAGATGATTCAGGAAGATTAAGGGCGCAAGCTCATCCTGGAGTTAATCTAGCACAGTTAGGCCAGCAAAGTCTGGCCAGCACAAGGGACATCATAAAGTATGTATGAACCACTCTTGGAGTCAAAGAGGCCAGCACACAGATGTGTGCCATCCTCCCTGACTCTGAGGGCGCAATCCTAACCTGGAGTTAGGCTGGCACAGTAAGGCCAGCAAAATTTGGCTGGCACAAGGGCCACTGTAAAGCACGTTGGCATCAGAGAGGCCAGCACACAGACCTGCCTCCAAACATTCTTGTGCTGGGCAAACTTTGCTGGCCTAACTATGCTGGCTTAACTCCAGGTTTGGATTGCGCTCACACCCACCATAGTAAACAGCATAAAAATTGAGGCTTGAACAGCTGGTCAGGGGACCGTAAAAAAAGCTAGTAAAATATACAGTAAAGCTAGATGGGTCCTGATAAAATGTCATTTGAAAAAGTGGGTCCTGGTGCTAAAAGGTTTAGGAACCGTTGACTCAATAAATATAACTGTTTGTCAGCAATGAAATTAATGGGCAAAGTTGTGCTGGAACACATATCTGTCAGGGATGTGGTCATTATGTTTAGGCCAGAAAATTTTTTTATGATATCTCTTCTAATAGTTTTTGAGTAAGTGTGCTGTAACCTCTTGTGCAGGAACAATGACGCCATCCCAAGGGGAAAATTCTCTCTGAGAAGGTTGGTAAAATAGAATAAGCAAGACATACCTGTCACCAGTGGTGTCCCTACAGGGGGAGCGGAGCTCTAAATTTTGCAAGGAGCCTTACCTTGCCATGGAAATTGCTCCTTTCCCACGCCACTTTCTCAGAGGGAAAAGCAATGCCTTGGCGTTGCTTACTGGCTACAGCGACAAGGGAGAGGAGCGATTTACACGGGAGGGGAAGGCTCCTCGCAAAACTGAGAGCTGCGCTCCCCCTGTAGGAATGCCACTGCCTGTCACATAACTCCTACAATGGAAGATTTAGGGTGCAAGCCTAACCTGTGCTCAGGAGTGCCGACTTGCATTCAATATGGGGGGGTAGCCATACCCCTTGATGCAACCACGCCCCTTGACGCACCCAACGTCATGATGTCACAACGTCATGATATCATGACATTGGCGTGTGTGTGGCCACACACTTCGCCGACTCCCAGAGCAGGGAAGGCATGCTTGTTCCCCCTGCCGCTGCTCAGGCAGTTGGGCCGACCATCAGTGTCTGCTTTCCTACTTACAGTGGCGCGCATGACCTACCAGTATATGTCTAGTTTTCCTAAGTAGTCTATTACATGTTTTTGCACAATAAGAAAGTTTAGAAGGTACAATTTCAAAAAAGGGAGAAATTATGAAGAAATCATGTTTTTAGCACAATGCATCATGGTTGCAAGGAAACGCAAATGAGCTCAAGCACGCCTTCCCAGCTCTGGGAGCCGGAGAAGTGCGCGGTTTCCCCTGCCACTTCCCCCCGCCCGACATGCTCCCCTCGACATGCTCATGGTCGGCTCCACTCTTTGCAGGGGGGCACGCATGGGGGGGCAGATATTGGTGTGGCACTGCCACACCTCCAAATTATTGGCATGGCAGCTGGCCCCCATGCCACCACAAACTTGGTGCTACTGCCTGTGCTGAACAGGCAGTCTGGCCGGCCTGAGCTGTATCCAAAGCAGGCTGGAGCCTCCATGGAGCAAGGGCATGTTTGTCCCTTTACCTTGGGGTAGGCACCAGCTACTCTGATGGGGCTGCTTGGCGTTTAATAGGTGCAAGTCTGAGCATGCTTCAGCCGTCCAAATCAGGGCTTTGGATGCAGTGTAACAGCGGCATTTGGGCTCCTCCCCCTTCCCTGGGCCATCACACCCACCAAACTTTGCTGGGCTACCTTTACGGTATCCCTTGTGCCAGTCAAACTTTGCTGACCTAACTGTGCCAGCCTAACTCCAGGTTAGGATTGTGCCCCAAGTGAGTTAGGGCCCAATCCTATTGACAATAGTGCCAGCGGTAATTGATACTGGCGCAAGTGTCATGAAAGTGCTATAAGGCACTTCTAGTGCTTGCAGTGTGGGCTTGCTACTGGCGCCGGCCACAGTAAAAAAAGTAACAAAAAAACCAAAACACTGTTTTCAGCTTGAAGTAGGAAGTAGGCTTTTTAAGCTTTTTAAACTCAGGAAGCTAGTGGAGGACAGGGAGGCCTGGCGTGCTGTAGTCCATGGGGTCGCGAAGAGTCGGACACGACTTAGAGACTGAACAACAACAACAGGCTTTTTAAAAAAAAATTCACAACATTTCCAAACCTGGGGAAGATTGCAGATTTGGCATGGCGTAGCATAGCTACACCACCACTGGAAAGTTGTACAGGATTGGGCCCGGATCTATTTGGGTGCTGCTGTGCGAGGTAACAGGCTTTGCTAGCAAAATCAAACTGCAGCTAGTTTTCCTTGGTGTCTGTGTTTCATGCTTACAGCTGCAAAAAGTACAGGTCCCGTGAGACATCCTGGAGGGGATTTCGCGACACTGCTAGTGTTTTCACAAATCAGCAAGGCTCGGAAACACATGAAACGTGAATATCAGTAAGAAACTGGGGACAGCAGCTATTTGGAAAGAAAAGACATTGACTTGTGACAGAGTTTTGATTGGTTCGTATTTTATAGCTTGCTCTTTTTTCCTCTTGGAGCTGCTTTTGGCTGCAGATAGATTCTTTTGAAAATGAACAAGAAACAAACTGGAGCTTTCCAGACGAAGCAGAAGGCATGAGCTTGCTTTGAATTTTTAAATTCCTGTAAAAGAAAAAACAGGTAAGGAGAATTGGTGTTTAGGAATAGGAAGACTGAATATAGGCTATGCACGACAGTGGAAAAGCAGGTACTGCACTTTGAATTGATACTCTGAACTTTCAATGATTCGATGCAAATTCAATACACAGAAACAACTCAAATTTAGAAGGCCTGGTCTCATTTCATTTGGATAACAATGATTTTTCTATGCACAAGGAGTGGTTTCACACAAGAGTTGAACCAACCATAGTTTTCCAAGCATCTTTGGGTGAACTTAAAGCTAAGCTTTTGAACCATAAGGAAGGCAGAGCACCAAAGAATAGATACTTTCAAATTATGGTGTTGGAGAAAACTCTTGAGAGTCCCCTGGACTGCAAGGAGATCCAATCGGTCAATCCTCCAGGAAGTCAAGCCTGATTGCTGCTTGGAAAGACAAATACTGAAGCTGTAGGTCAAATATTTGGCCTTCATGGCCACTTCATGAGAAAAGAGGACTCTTTAGAAAAGACCCTCATGCTGGGAAAGATTGAAGGCAAAAGCAGAAGGGGGTGGCAGAGAATGAGATGGTTAGATGGTGTTACCGAAGCTATGAACATGAGATTGGGCGAACTCTGGAAGCTAGTGGAGGACAGGGAGGCCTGGCGTGCTGTGGTCCATGGGGTTGCGAAGAGTTGGACACGACTTGGTGACTGAACAACTACAACCACAACAACAACGTTAAGCTTTAACTTAGGGGTGTTGGAAGAATTTGGAGATTAAAAATAAACACTTGAGTGTGTGGCAGGAAAGTTGAGAATGGGGGCAGCAAAATTTCTGTTTGCATGCGGTGGAGTCAGGTGACCTCCAACTGCCATTGGTATTGGGCACAATTTTTTTACAACTTTGTTGTGTTTCTGTAGGCAGTGGTGGGTGCAGAAATGTTGGAAACAAGGCATTTTCCATCAGCCAGCTTTGTGGTGGGCCATCTGTCCTTGTGCCTGGTTGGCTCCAAATCAGAGTCATTCTGGAAGGGTGAGTAGTTGACATGATGGCTGGAATGCCTCATTGGGAGGCCCCAGAGGCTTTTTTCCAGGTCAGGCCTGCAACCCAATCTATTGGCCTCCATAGGCCTCAGAATGGCCTGCAGAAACTTCTGGAAGTGATGTGCAGTTTTGGAGCACAATTTCCGGTTTGACAGGAAATTGTTTCTGGGTGTCTGAAGGTCACTCTGAGGCCCCTAGTGGAGTGGGTCACATGCCTGGTGCAACCCTGTAAAGACTTATGGGGCCTCTTAAAGAGGCATTCCCACCATCTTCTTGGGCAGAAGATTTAGCCGAGATGGTTAATGCCTCCATTTGCCCGAAGATAACAGCTGAAGATCTGAAGGTTGTGAGCTCGAGACTACCGGAAGTCTCTGTGAGTGGCAGACCTTGCAAACTGGTTTGCAAGCTGATTAAAAAGCTGAGTTCCAGCTGCCTCATGGGAGGAGGAGTGTGCTGAAGTCAGCTGCGTCTCTGGTGGGAGCAGGGAAGCCTCTTATCAGCCAGCAGAAGACAGACGGGTGGCTAAGAAAGAAGGCTAAATCCAGAAAGAAAGATCTGTATGAGTGCTGTTCTTGAAAGATAGAACGTTTCTGTAAATTGTAAAAACCTTCGGGTTTGTGAATAAAAATCTGCCTATGTAAACCGCCTTGAGTTACAGTCATTAGAGAAATCTAGTGATCTTAAGAAAGGCGGTATATAAATACATGTATTATTATTATTATTATTATTATTATTATTATTACATCACTACCCACTGCAGAGGATAAGATGGGCTGTGGTGCTGAACAATCTGGGGACCGCTGTTATATCTCATTGGATGTAAACGTAAGATATTGTTGCTCTTGTTATTTTATAGTGGGTAAGTGCCTTGCCTCTCAAACAAATGCAACTATTTCTTCCTTTATAAAAAGAGTTGACACAGGCTCATTTTAATACGAATTGGGAGCTGGTTGAAAATATTTAAACTTCAAAAAGAAGTAGATAAGGAAAGGCAGATTATACAAGCATTAAATGGGTGCCTCACAGAAATGATAGCGGTTGATCTTCCATTTTCTCTAGAGGAAGGGGAGCCATTCTGTAAGCGCTTGGGTTGTTACGTACGTTATCAGTTTACCAGTGATTCTTGCTGTTGGGCATTCAACCTAGCAGTGAAATTTCCAACCTGATAAAGCAGTTTTTATTCACCCAGTTTCATGGACTGGTTAATAACAGAGAGCCTTAAAAGAGTAATTGCCTGGTGGATTGCTTTTTCTATTTTCACATTAACTGATAATGACCCGTACAACATTCCAGGAAGAGCTTTTAATTAGTCTGTGAAATACTCGGAGTATGACCTCATCAAATGGGGAATATATATTTCTTTTTCTGTGTACTATCACAACAAATTCTTTTTTTATAGTTATTTTTATTAATTTTTAAGAAAAGAGATGGGATAGGGTTACAGAAAACAAAGGAATGGGTTAAACAAAGGTAAACACATTAGGTAAGTACCTTGCAATGCATCATAATATCTTAAAAATATCATCAATCCAATTAAAAATATCACTTCTATCACAACAAATTCTGACAGCAAATGAGTGTACAAATATTCATGATTTTATCCTGGATGGCTATATTGTAAAATGTACAAAATTTTAGAAAAGATGTTACTTATGTGGCAAAGAACTATCAGCAAAATCCTATGCATGTCTACTCAGAAGTAAGTCCCAATGATGTGTTTCATGGGGCTTGATTCCAGGAAAATATGTGTAGGATTTCACCCAAACTGCCCAATCCTATACGTGCGATATCCTGGCAGAACCCAAGGTCCACCAGCATTCCATGCAGTTCGCCTTCAGCGTAGCCTTTCTGCCAGTCTGCAGAGCACTGCTGTTGGTATAAAGCCTAACAGCCTCACACAGTCATAAGGGCAGCTCAGAATGGGCACTGGTGTGCTTTTCCTAGCAGGGATGGAGGCATGGGGGAATCAGGACAGGGCAGATCAGGAACAGATTTCAGCAGCACTGGTGACCACCTACAGAAAATCATATACTCCCATCCTCCAAGAGCTAACAATCTTACCATTAGGATGGCAGGAGGTCTGGTCCATATGATAGAGTTGTTGTGAAGCTAAAGATAATGTTCAAAGGAGACCACCAAAAGCTTCCGTGAGCAGCAAGATTTTGAGAAACCAACTGACAAACTGAGCTGTGCTCTTTCCAGCTGCGCTTCGGTGAGATAGAAGAAACTATTTGTCACTCAGTGTGGGAGGCAACCATAGCCAAAATGAGATCAGACTGTGAAAGATCCATCTGAAATGTTGTTTGTTCTTGAAAGATTGGAACTTTTTTGTTATTGCAAAAAACCCTGAGTGGGGTGGGGGTTAGAGAAAGCCTGCCTATTGTGAACCACCTTGTATTGAAGTCAGGGGAATGATCGAATGACCAATAAAGGTGGTATATAAATATTGGTATCATCATCATCATCATCAATAGTTCTGGAGTAACCTTCTACCTGTTCCACTCCACTCCATAAGTCATTCATTTTGTATTGGGATACCCTGTAAGAAAGAGACGTGGTGCAGGTTAAACCACTGAGCTGTTGAGCTTGCCGACCAGAAGGTTGGCAGTTCAAGACCACGTGACAGAGTGAGCTCCTGTTACTTGTCCCAGCTCCTGCCAACCTAGCAGTTCAAAAGCATGAAAAATGTGAGTAGATAACTAGGTACCACTTCTGTGGGAAGGTAACAGCGTTCCGTGTGCCTCAGCGTATAGTCATGCTGGCCACATGACCATGGAAACCTGTCCTCGGGCAAATGCCAGCTCTTCGGCTTAGAAACGGAGATGAGCACTGCCCCCTAGAGTTGGTCATGACTAGATCATTTGGTCATGGGGAAACCTGTACCTTTACCTTACCCCAAAAGAGCATCCCAATTCATCTTAAAAGTTAGAATCAATTCTATATTTAAAAATCATAAAGTTTCCCACATATAGTGTTAAAGATATGTGTACATTTGAATTAAAACCATTGTAAGTCTATATGATTTTTTAATGTCAATGTCTTACTTGAAATCAAGAGTGGCCAATTTTTTGACTTTTGGACTGACTCGTAGACTCCTAGACCTTTAACAATTGTGTAGAAGAGTTGAATTTCAATGTAGAACAATTGAATTTCAGCAGATACAGCTTGTTGTCTCACAGATGTTCTTGTTGTCCTGTGTGCTCCCTGAGGCATCTGGTGGACCACTGTGAGATGCAAGAAGCTGGACTAGATGGGACCTTTGCCTGATCCAGAGCGGCTCTCCTTATGACATCACTTCCTGCTTAATGATAACACTTCTGACCCTCAGGAAGCATCATGAATGCTATTTGGCCCGCTGTATGAAATGAGTTAGAAACACCATATCTAGCACTATAAAGCACAGCTAAGAAAGGCCAGAAGGGAGGGGGGGAATTCATTTTTCCTTTTTGCTGATCTGGATCATTCACCTCTCTCCCCAAAAGCCCTATTTATTTACCCAGCATGTAATTAGTCTGTGGAACTCCCTGCCACAGGATGTGGTAATGGCATCTGGCCTAGATGCCATTAAAAGGGGATTGGACAGATTTTTTGAAGAAAATTCCATCACAGGTTACAAGCCGTATGTGCAACACCCTGATTTCAGAAGTGGGCTGCCTCAGAATGCCAGGTGCAAGGGAGTAGCCACAGGATGTAGGCGTCTTGTGGTCTTGTGTACTCCCTGAGGCATCTGGTGGGCCACTGAGAGATACAGGAAGCTGGACGAGATGGGCCTCTGGCCTGATCCATCAGGGTTCTTCTTACGTTCTTAACCTTGCCTTAGAAGATACTGTCTGGTTTTTCCATTCAGAGACTACATAATTTTTTTCTTATTTAATATGTTTTTAATCTACACTGAAATGAATATTATGCTCACATATTCTTGGGGGCATTCATTGCTTCCTTCAGATGATCCATCTATGCTGCAAGAACACTTTCTTCCCCATAGGCTTTGATTTTTGATATCACTGTTCCTCACTACACAAGCTAATTGGTGCATTATTTGGAAAGGAGTGAGCTTGGAAGTCAGCCTTCCTTTCAAGATATGATTGGAAGCAGTAAGAAAACAGCTCATCAAGGCTATCCACCAAACGTTGATTGATTGCATGCATCAGGCTTGACTGAACCTTTGCTGTATTATGGCTGTGGCATAAATGATGGCCTTTTCCAGCAGACACTCTCAGGTTACAGGTTTGAAATTAACATAAAAGGACAAGTCACATTCACTCTTTTTCTCCAGTCCTTTTGGAGAACTGTTTTTCATTCCAGGAGCATATTCATGAGGTTCACAGCAATAATTAACAAAGCAAATCATGAGACCCACCCCTTTCAGTGGTGTATGCAGAAATGAAGACTGCCACCATTTTGAAAGTGTGCAAGTTTTTTCCCCCATGGAAATTGCATTCTTAAGCATATCTGTGGGTTCCAAACCACACGGAATTTGTAACCACAAGTTCAATTCAGGGGGTTATCTGTGGAAAAAGCCACACTAGTCCCTCCTCCAGTGCTGTCAATCATTGTTCAGAGTCTTCCTGTGTCTGCATGTATCCCACAACACTTGCCTGCTGAAAGGGTCAGGATGCAGGCGTCTTGTGGTGTTATGTGCTCCCTTGCACATGGTGTTATGTGCAGCTTTCATCAGCCTAAGGGTTACTGAGGATTGCGTCCTCAATAAGGTAACCTGCAGGAGGGAAAAAAAGACTTAACTAAGAAAACCCTCCAGTGTGCTGGCACCAGTGATGGGATCTGGGAATAAGGAAACGGAACGCTGGGCGGGACTTACGCGTGATCGGCTGCCCGTCTGTTCCGTTCCGCGGCTGCCCTGGCCTCAGGGGGGCCTGCTTGCCGAGGGGGACAGGTGGGGGCGCACTGGGTGCCTGGGCGAGCAGCAGTGGGGCGCGCCAACCGGGGGCAGCCCCCACCCCGAGGCCAGGGCAGCCGCGGAACGGAACGGACGGGCAGCCAATCACGCGTAAGTCCCGCCCAGCGTTCTGCTTCCTTATTCCCAGAACCCACCGCTGGCTGGCACTAATTGCTCCAGGGAAACGGTGCTAATTGTCTACCCCCCAGACCCCAGAGGGTGTCACATCCTGGCTCAAAGCATCACCCTGTCAGAGGCCAAGTTACCCAATCGCTGCCAACTCTGAAGTGTTGAGGCAGCTGGTCAGCACCAACCCACACATGCAAATCCTGTGCTTGAAACAGCCAGAGGGCTCTCCAGCCAGCCTCATCAACCAGGACAATTGCTGGTATCAGCATGTATGTTGGCTCCCATTCCTGGCTAGCCAGCCAGCAGGCCACCTGTCTACCTAAGGAATTAACCTCTCAAGGAACACTCTAACATACCCAGCCTTGAATGCCAGGCGGGGGTAGGTGCAGGGGCGTAGTAGCTAATGAAAGTGTAGCCCAGGGCAGAGGGCAAAATGTTGCCCTGGAAGTGACATCACAACAGGAAGTGACATCACAGTTGTATTTTTCTTTTGTCAGGTTTTTTGGCCACAATGTTTGATAGAATGAAGGAATTACACTCCAGTGTGTTTCATTGAATTTTGCATGAAAATCCACATTGAATAATATATAACACAACAGTACTATTACTGCAAATTGCAATTTTAACAAACTGCATAGTTTACATGACAGTAATATTTCTGTTTTCTAGTTTTTTGGCCATAATTTTTGATAAAGATATTACACTCTGGTTTGTTTTATTGCATTCTGCATGAAGTTACCTTTCCAATGATATAAAACAGGATGGTATTATTCATACATACCAAGGTTTTCACCATTTTGGCCACTAGGGTCAAGCTCAGTGTGCTGCCCCCCTAAAGCTTGTTGCCCTATGCAATTGCACCCCCTACACTTCTTTAGCTATGCCCCTGGGTTGGCTAAAAAACTGCTAACCAAGGCTAATCAAATTAACAGCAAAAAATTCCTACCTGGTCCCCATAAAAACCCAGACTGTACATATGGCATGCAATCGGGACTCGAAATTCAGTGACACTGAAGCCAGACAACACCACTGAATTGTGGCTTGCCCCCAGTAAGCCAGGCAGCCAATGGGCAGGCCAGGATTTCCTGCCCCGGTCTCCGGGAAGAGGGGGCTGTGCAAATAGGGCTCTAGGCGGCCCTATCGGAAACCTGAAAACAGCCCATAATACATGACCAATGAGGTACTGGATGTAGTACCAAGCTGTGCAGACCCGCTATTAGACCATAGCTCTGCACCAAGCAACAAGAATATGGGAAGCACCGACCCTGAGCTCACAAAGGATGGCAACACAAAACAAACGGCTCCTCTGCCGCCGGCATGCCTGGAATTACCCAAAATGAATTATCGCCGTAATCATTTGAAACAGCACGCAAACAAGAAGCAATCACATTTTGTACAGAGCCATTCGCCAACAGAAGAGGTGAGATTCATCAAAGCAATCGTTAGCTATTGTTAGGATAATTGCCCGCATGATTGCTCAGCTCCTCCCTCTAAGTTGTATTTTGCCTCAATAACGGTCTGATTCTGCAGCCTGTGCAAAAACAGGCCAGGCCCGCAAATGCATTTGGGCGCAATGAATTGGCTTCATATCCATTTCAGAGCTGAAAATAAGGTTTATGTCTTGAGGACATAGAGACAGATGAAATTAGAAGACCAGCAGTTTGGGCCTCTCAGCTCATTCACATTTATTTCTACTTTAATATTCTATTTCCTGAATATATCTTCCATTTTTAGTGAATGAGTCCTACTCTTTGAAGGTTTTAAAAATATATACTATATTTGTCTTTATTTCCATTTCTATTCCCCCCCTTTCCCCCCCTTTACTTAGCTGAAAATAGTAACTTGAACGAATATCTTTTGAAATAAAACTGTTTAAGATTTTATGCCCTGGAATGATACCTCCTCTTAACATCTCATTTTCCAGGCTGCATGGATTGAGTTCTTCTGTGCGCTTAATCTCACAACTCAACCCTTCTTTATTTCTGGCATCGAATTTATCCCCATTGCCTTGGATGATTTCAAAATAATTTCTTAACCACAGGAGTATGGCAGAGCTTGAAAAGGATACTCTTTGGAGCTGGGAGGTGTTTTTTCCTGCAAATGCTGGGCCCAAAATGACCCTGATCCAAAGCGTGCCCTTGGGCTGATGCAAAGCGCTTGCGTCGGTGCTGTGCACACAACGCTGGCATGAGAGTGCCGTTCCGGAGCCCCATGCCAGCACTGCGTCTGCAGGGCTGATGCTGGAATCAGTGGTGGCCCAGCAATGCCAGCCAGAGCCAGTGCTGTGCCACTCTTGTGCCAGCCAACTTCAGCTGGTGCAAGAGCAGTTCCGGGCAGTGTGAGGGAGGGCAGGAGGGCATTTCTGGGTGGGGTGGGCAAGACAGGAGGTGTGCTGGCCCGTGGAGGGGGTGGAGCTGTGATGTGGACATTAGGCTCCCTTCCCCAGGCCTCGTGGCCCCAATTGGGGCCGTGCCGCGTCCTCCGCTCTGTGCTCAGGCACAGATCTGAGGACCCCATTGGGGTAGCTGGCGACTTCCCTGGGGTAAGGGCGCACATGGGCCCTTGCCCCAGGAAACTCCTGCCTGCTTCCAAGCTGCGCTGTCTGTTCCAGCGCAGCTTAGGATTGCTCCCTGAATTAAAGCCTAAAGCACACAGTATGGTTGTCATAGGTTGCCATGGAAAACCTGGAGGTCGTGTGCTCCTCACTGCAATATTTGAAAGCAGTCAATACCACTAGTCCCACACGATGGCATAACTACAGGGTGGTGGCACAGTAAGGATTGCAGGCACCACAGCATGCTGTGCAAGCGGCCCCACCCACTTGCCACCAGAACTACTCTGGGTAGCAACTGAAAAGCCGTTCTGGGACCCCTCCTGCAATGAGTGGGAGAGCCCACTTACACAGCACATTGTTGCGCCTGCAGTACTTGCTGTGTATCCCCCTTTAGGTGTGCTTCTGACCAGAGGCAGATCTAAGGGAGGGCAAAGCTCTAAGTCTTACAAGAAGCCTTACCTTGCAGTGGAAATCACTCCTCTCCTGCACCGTTTTAGCCAATCCTCATAGGGAAAAGCAACATCTTGGCGTTGCTTACTGGCTACAGCAGCAAGGGAGAGGCGGGATTTACATGACAGGGTAAGGCTCTTTGCAACACTTAGAGCTTTGCCCTCCCTGTAGATCCACCTCTGCTTCTGACTCCACCGCAAGGCTGCTCAGCATTTCCTGGCTGTGAAAAATGGTTTAGGAAACCATTCATGGTCACACACACACACACACACACACACACACACACACACTCACTCACTCACAGACACATTACGGATTTTTAGAAGAATAAGAGATTCTTTGGGAAGCCTGCAGCTGGCCTCAAACTGAGCAGCCCGCCCCCTGGTTTATATTAGGAACCTAAATAGTTTCCTTATACTGAATCAGACCATCTTAGGCAGCAGACCTCCAGGGTTCCAGGCATGTTCAGCCCTATTTGGAGATGTCAGAAACTGATCCCAAGACCTTCTGCAGGGAAAGCAGGTGCTCTCCCGCTGAGCTGCGATCAGAACACAGTTGTTTCATGACACTGCTGTGCCAAGCTTTTTATAGCCTCTTAAACACAATCCAAGATAACGCCCTAACAGCACTGGAACTCACATGCCTACATAAGAAGAAGAGCTCCACTGGATCAGGCCAAAGGCCTGCCTAGACCGGTTCTGGTATCTCACAGTGGCCCACCAGATTCTTCAGGGAGCATGCAAGATGCAAGATACTTGCATCTCCTGCCACTCTCCTACCTCCAGCATTCCAAGGTAGCCTACCTCTAAAATAAGGAGGCTGCAACAACAACCATCATGATCTGTAGCCTGTGATGGACGTTTCCTCTAGAAATCTTCCTAAACCCCTCTTAAAGGTACCAAATCCAGATGCCATCACCACCTCCTTTGGCAAAGAGTTCCACAGATCAATTACAAGCTGGATTAAAAGCATTTTCGTTTATCTGCTTGAACATGCCCAGATTCTTCTTTGTCCCAACAACATTTTGGTTTGTTTGTTTTTTAAAAAAAATTGTGTGTGCTTGTGCATATGTAAATTGAATATGGACATAAATACAGGGGTTCCCCCTGCCATATCTGCAGGAGATGCATTCCTGGCCCCACCAAAAAGGCAGGAAATTGCAGATATGGGGGAACCCTAACTCTGAGGTCCCCATGGCCCCCCCCACATGCCCCCTGCACCCCTCTGCTCATTACCTTTGTTTATGCTGTTTATAGTCACGCAAGGAATTGTGTACTTGCTTTAACCAGATGCTATGAGCTTTCTGCTTATAGCAAGACAAGCTGGCAGGCAGCTTGTCTGGCAGCTTGAATGACTCATTAAATGTGCTTACAGCTTCCTGTTTCTTGTCAATATGCCAGAGGCGGATCTAAGGGGGGGGGCAAATCTGTAAGTTTTGCAAGAAGCCTTACCCTGTCATGTAAATCCCTCCTCTCCCTCGCTGCTGTAGCCAGTAAGCAACGCCAAGATGTTGCTGTTCCCTGTGAGGATTGGCTAGAACAGTGCAGGAGAGGAGTGTTTTCCACTGCAAGGTAAGGCTTCTTGCAAAACTTACAGATTTGCCCCCCCCCTTAGATCCGCCTCTGCAATATGCATTCCCTCTAGCTGCAGGCTTCCTGCCTGCTTGTCTTGCTTTCTGCTTGCAGTCTGCTTTCTTGCTTTTGGTTTATAGTTAGCAGTGGGGTTTTTTGGTGATCAACACACATAACACTAAATAATGAGAATTTCTGCTCAAAACACTACATAAAATGAAATTTAAATCAAAATGCAAAATAACACAAGTTTTGCTTATTTTTGACACAAATTTAAATGAATTTCACAAAAATAAGACCACCTGTGCTTACTTTTGACACAGTTTTGAGGAATCCAAGTATTCAAGTAAGAGATCAGGGGGAGGAAGGGCAGAAACAGGAGGAAGCTTGCTTAAACTATGAACACATGTGTTCATAGTTCACAGTGCATGCTTGGGCAACTTTAATGGAATGTGGAAGTAGAAAGTAGCAGTTTCTTGACGCTCCAAGCAGCAATCAGAGTGCAGCTCGAGAATTTTTGAGCAGGTTATTTCGGGCTGGAGTGTATATGCCTGTGATTGCTTGCCTTTGTAGGGCCATTCATCCTTAGTTATTGCGCTGTTTCTGCAATCTGCAATAAAAATGTGGATAAAAACACATAACCCCGCAATTTGCTATTTGAATCAAGAAATTTTGGAAAAAATATCACCCAAAACCCCCACCCCTACTTATAGTTCCTGGTTAAAGGAAGTATACAATTCTTTTGCACGTCTATAGACAACATAATAAACAAAGGTAATGGGTGCTGGATCTGCAGAGGGCACACAGGACCCTGGGGAACATGGATCGATAACCAGACCCATGGATACCGGGGGATGTGTGTAGGCTCAACATCAATCATGACTGGGTTTTATTTATCACAGTTAGATCCTGTTCTTCCTCTAAAGAACTCAGAGAGCTTCCTCCTTCTTGCTCACGATTGTGTGTCTTTATGGTGGGTCCTAAAATAGGTACCAGACTGTGGCTTTTAGAGTACTATATCGTCAATGTGAGAAGAGCAGCCCACATGCTAGACTTCTTCTAGGAACTCCATTATTTATAGCTGACTATTCATTGCAGGGCAAAACAAAAATTGGAATAAAAACAACTAATTGCATAGTCTCTACTTCTGGCCCACCTGGGGCTAAGAAATGTTCAGGATTAGTAGCACAGTATGAGCAGGTCAGCTGAGGTGGGCTGCCCCCTTTTGGTGCTCCGGAGATTTTCCAAACTCCCCACAAGGAGTTTGTGCTAAACACTCAAGTGCTTGGATTGGGGAATGGAATACTGGGGAGGGGCAACTTGGAGCCATTCTGGGAGTAGGGGGTGATGTGATTATGCAGGGGGGTTATATCACCCCACACTGGGGCTGGCCAGCCCCTCAACAGTACAGTTTCTGACTTCCGGGCTGGGGTTATCAACTGATTGTCCACTGCCCTTTCCAGCCGGCCATTCAACTGGCACTCTGGTACACTTCCGAATCGCTGGGAGCAAGCAGTTGCCTCTGCCAAGGGGGAAGAAAGGAGAAAAGTAAGCTGCAGTTGCTCCACCCACCTGCTTAGGAAGTACCAAGGAGAAAGAGATGGCTGGTAGGGGGCCTGGCCCTCCATTCCCTCTACTTCCAAAGAATGTCCTATGCAGCCTTCCTGCTCCACAGCTTTTATGTTCACAGTGAGCATGAGCAAGGGATGCTGGGATCCCAGAATTCCGTGGTCCCATTCATTTCAAGTAGAAGTCACAGAGTGGGTAGGCTGCAAAGGCATTTATTTCCTTATCTGCCTGTCAGAGGCATAGCAAATGAAAGTGTAGCCCAGTGCAGAGGGTAACACGTTGCCCCAGAAGTTACATCACAACAGGAAGTGACATCACAGTTACTGTATATTTTCATTTTCTCCGGTTTTTTGGCCATACCTTTTGATTGACTAAAGATATTACACTCTAGTTTGTTTCATTGCATTCTGCAATGAATTAATTTTCCAATGAAATATAATGTGATGTATTATTCATACATACCAAGGTTTTCGCAATTTTGGCCACTAATGTCAAGCTCAGCTTGTTGCCCCCTAAAGTTTGTTGCCCAGTGCAATTACACCCTCCTGCACTTCTTTAGCTATGCCCCTGCTGCCTGTCCTTCATGGGAGGGATAGGTGGTATGTACTCAGTGGCCCGCTCTCCCCCCACCCAGAACAGCTCTTGTGCTAGCCGAGGTCGGCTGGTGCATGAGCATCATGGCCATAGGCCAGTGCATTGGGTCGACACTGCTGTTACCATCGGCCCAATGGCACTACCGCCAACATGGGGTGCCAGTCAGTGCCCCCCATTGGCGCTAGTGATGTTGGGCTGATGCAAGAGGTTAGCATCTGCCCAAGGGTACAATTAGGATTCCACCCTCAACCTCATTCATTCTGTGGATCTTTTTCAATACATCCATACCATGCAAAAGGCAGCAACCATATGTGGAGGTTTCCCTCCATCAGCACACCTCCAGAGAGCAATGAGTCTCTGATGCTTTTCACACAAGATTGCACAAGATCTCGCACAAAGAATTACCAACAACAAGATCTTGTATTGTGCATGATCAGACTGAGGCCGAGGCATGACTCCGTAGAACAAACAGCAGTTCTGCACAATATGCCTCCACTTCTTCAGGTTTTTACTTTTTTAAAGATTACAACATTAAACAGGAGCAGAAATCTTGGCAACATTTTGTCACCCAGAATGAGGGCTTCATTAGAGGGCTTCATCCAGTAGTCTGTTACATGTTTTTGCACAATGAGAGATTTTAGAAGGTGCAACTTCAAAAAAGGGAGAAATTACAAAGAAATCATGTTTTTAGCGCAATGCATCGTGGTTGCAAGGAAACGCACATGAGCTCAGACCAGCAGTGTCATCCTGGCGGAACGGCCCGGTATGCACTTCTGCTAGTTCCACGGATGGGCCCGGGCCACGCCACCTCTCCCAAGGACGGGCAAGCTGCTCCTGGGCCCGCCCACCCTCCTGTGCGTCCGAATCGCTCTGAAATGGAGCAATTCCAGGTGCAGGGAGGCGTGGCTGGCCTCTGCCATAGGGGCAGAGGGCTGCCAATCATCCGGGCGTTCCGGTTCCTGGCGCGCCCGGATGACATCACTGGCTCAGACTACTGAGTAACAGACTACTTGGGAAAACTAGACCTATACTGGTAGCTCATGCGATTCACTAAGTAGGAAAGCAGACACTGATGGTCGGCCCAACTGCCTAAGCAGCAGTAGCGGGGGGGGGGGAACAAGCACTCCTTCCCAGCTCTGGGAGCTGGAGAGCCACACACCCCAACGTCATAACATCATGATGTTGTGACATCATGATGTTGGGTGTGTCAAAGGGTGTGGCTGCATCAAGAGGTGTGGCTGCAGCCCCCCCAATATTGAACGCAAGTCAGCACTCCTGTGCTACATCCAATTGGGGAGGGGTGACCAGAAAGCCAACAAAAGGTGAATAAGAAACTGCGAAGGCATTGTGATGCCAGAATACACAGCATATTCTAGCACAATGTTATTCAAATTGTGAGTCAGAACCCACTTGGTGGGTTGCAACCTGATGTCAGGTGGGTCGTGGAAAGCTGGGAGCAGTCATTTTGGAAACTGTAGACCTTAATCTTGTTATATTCCCTTTGTGAGTGTTAACAGTTGCATTTTCAAGTGAGGGTTTTAAAAATTTTGTTTTTAGTTCAGTGCTTTTACATCATAGTTTGTCCTAATCTTGCTTTCTGTCAGGAATGTTTGATCAGCAGTGGAAACCAATTTACACACACACACACACACACACACCCCAATGAAAAAGTGAGTAGCTTCAGGTCATGTGGAGTTTTCACCATCCATTTCCAACTGACATTAAGACACGCTTCAAAATATTGGCTGAAACATTTTTTGTTACTCTCCAATAATATTTGCATTGATTCTTCCTTAAGTACCTTGGCCTGGATAAATGCCTTTATTCGCACTCCTTAATTTTATATCTGAATCAGTCAACAGGTTAGCAGTTAGTTACCAAGACCTTGAAAGTAAATGAAACGGCAAAAAAACCCACCCAGCCCTGCAATCTAAACCCATCATATTGCCCAGATCTTATATAACAAATTTATTATTGTAATTATGACGGTAAATGCCATGGAAAGCTTTCACAAATCTAATTATAGATGTATTATCACAATAACATTTTGAGTCAGTCACATGTCCCAGTGCTACCAGATGCTAGTGATTATTACAGCTGAAATGAATAGTGGCTTTTCAAGTTAAAAAATAAGCTATTTTCTAAATCTAAAAAAAAAAAAAACACGAAAGAAGCAGCAGCTCATACTTCTATCTAGCTCCACTGAGAAATTATCAATAGCCATAGACATTTTACATATGTTGCTCTTTTATGGTCCAATCCTATGACTATGTTATGCTGGGGGAGCATGCGCTCCACTGGTGGGCGCTGTTGCAAAAATGCCACAAAGAACTTTGTGACAGGAAGTGCAGGGGGGATTGGGGTGGGCAGGGGGGGTGGAATGGGGCAGGGGGAGAGTAGTGATGAAGTGGGGTGGGCGGATTGGCTCCTTCCCATGCCTGATTCGCTGACACAGATTAACATGGACTTGTGCCAGAGATATCGCTGGCACAGGTCTGAGTTAACCTGTTGCAGTGGATGAGGCTTTCCCTGGGGAGAAGGGGCAAGTGTGCCCCCATGGAAACCTTTGTTCTGCCAGAAACTCCCTGCTGGGTCTCCCCAAGGGCTCTGATGCCCACACTAGGCTGACTAGTTTCCCCTTTAAGCAGCCTCAGAGATAGGCAAGAGGGAGGGGGTTCCTTCACCCACTGGTTCTCCTCTCTTCCAGCAGCCTTGCTTGGATTCACCGGCTGGCCAGCCTCCTCCAGACTGCCCTCATCACTGGCTTAGCTCAAGATACTCTAACTTGGCACCACAAAACCCCACCACCAAACAATAGGCAATCAGCTTACCTAAGCCCCACCTGCCTCCTCCACTCGGTGGCTCCAGGGGCATGGCAGCCATACAACAACTCCCCACAGCCTTCTTGCCTTCCTTTATTCAGTCCTTTATCACTCCATCCATTGGCCAGTCCCAATCTGTCCATCCAGCACCTACCCAGTGCTACACCTACCCGCTGCTCCCTTACTGCAGCTCCTGCCTCCAATTTGATACTGAGGCAGGCCAATTGGTGTCTGTTGCTGGGCAGGCTCTACCATCAGCCACACCCATCTGCACCTGTGCTAATCACTCTTCCTAGCCAGGGCCCTCATCAGCCTACCTAGGCTGCAGCTGTGCTCCTGAGGCTTACAGAAGCTCTGGGATTAACCCTGTACTTCCTGGGTAATCTGGGACAAGGGGCCACTGCTGATACCTTTCCCCATCTCCTTGGGGTATTGAAGCAATCACGAGTCAATGATGACAGGAGACAGGGTTTGCAGGTTCATCAGAGGAGCAGAAGCTGCTCAAGCTCTCAAGCTCTCCAGGCTTTCAAGCTCCCAAGCTTCCAAGCTTGCTTCCAAGCTTGCTCCCAAGTTTGCCCTTTTCCGAGAGCTCTGTCCTCATTTTTATTAGGATAATTTTGTCTACGTGTTACAAGTCAGATGCTTTGTGTTCTAATGATTAATCTTAAAGTACTTTTCTAGAATTAAATCAACCTTTTGTGCTGTTTCAGGATCTCAATGGTTAACTTTAGGTTTAGGGTTTGTGCCGGGTCAAAAGGGCTCTATAGTTAATAGGTAAAATTGTGGGGGCCAAGTCCTGGACCGGTTATGCTCTTATATGCTTATGCTCCTTGACCCCTGCTGACTGGGCAAGAGGCACTTTTTCAAGTGGTGCTCCTCTTATATTTAGCAGGGGAAAAGTAATTGTCCCTCTTCACCCCTGCACAGTCTTCCTAGTGGCTGTTGCCGGTGGTCTGCCTTTTTTTTTTTAGATTGTGAGCCCTTTGGGACAGGGAGCCATTTAACTATATTAGTACTATTTATCTGTAAACCGCTTTGTGAACTTCATGTTGAAAAGCGGTATATAAGTACCTGTTGATTGATTGATTGATTGATTGATCTGAATGCTAGCGCTCTGGGTTTGCCCAGAACTCAGCTGTGGCTGTGTGAGCAAACAGATACCAGCATTAGGATTCAGCACTTTTTCTATCCCCCAGGTTTGAGGAAAGTTCACGAGGGCAGAGGGTAGAATTCCTTCAGGGTATCTCCTGCCTTTTCCAATACAACCTCCTGCCTACTAACTTCCCATAGCATAGCCTGCACTGGCAGTGTTGCAAAAGTGCAGCGGAACATGGGTAGGTCAGCACCGAGAACCCATATTGCTGGGGTGACACCTCTGATGCCAACTGAAGTACAATGGAGTGTCCAGTTGAACCACCGTCTGTAATTCCACTTAAGCCTTCAGCTCCAGGAGGATGAGTTGCTGGAGCACCAAGTGGTAAGTTTCTCACTGACAGTCAGTGAGGCTTTTCTGGTTAGAAGGAAGGCAGATAGAGGGCAGGGATGGGATGCAATAGGGCAGAGGAATGGCAGACCACGGGGCAGACCAGGCCTAGGAGGTGGGTGGAGATGGGGGCAGACTATGCCACAAATCAAATGCTCCCTCCCAAATCAAACCTGACATGGCTCTCCACCATTCTGCCACTGCTCAATAGTAACTGCAGATCGAAGTGGAGCTACTGGAGTCACTATTGGTCAACATGGGGTAAAGGAACATTTGTTACTCTGAGGAGACCTATGGCTGCTTCGCTGGCTCTATAGGATACAATGGCAACTATTTCTGTGCCGCTTTTGCTCTGGGTGCTAGGGAAGCATTGGATTTGGCCCTCAGTCTCTAACCAGGGCTAACATAACCCTTAATTTAACTGGGATCTCGACTTCCTTTCAATATACAGTAACTCTGAGATTGCAAAGATCAATCAATCAATCAATCACTACTATTTATATACCGCTTTTCAACATAAAGTTCACAAAGCGGTTTACAGGCAAATAATAACATTAACGTTAAATGGCTCCTTGTCCCAAAAGGGCTCACAATCTAAAAGAATGGAGAACACCACCAGCAACAGCCACGAGAAAGACACTGTGCTGGGGTGAAAAGGGACAATTGCTCTCCCCCTGCTAAATATAAGAGGACACCACTTGAAAAAGTGCCTCTTGCCCACTTAGCAGGGGTAAGATGGGTTTATGTCTCCAGTTTCTATTAGGCAGATTTTTCGCTCCAAATGGAAAAAAAAAATTATGGGAGCATTGTTACTCAGACTCCGATGTACGGGCAGGTGGAAATGTGTGACCTATAAGAACATACAGGAACAAAATTATCATTAGGGATAGCAATAGAAAGTGTGGCACAAGCACATTGTGATCATCATGTTAACAGCATGGCAACCGCACATAGCTTTTCCACCAGTAATGAATGTTCAGGACTGCTGTGGAATGGGAAGATTGTTCATCTTAGTGCAAATAGGAGGAATGAAATGTACAAGATTCTTGGATCATTTTCAACCCATTGCCTAGTTAGGAAGCAATGGAGCCTTGCCTCTCCTCTCTTAAAATGAGGTCCTTAATGAGTGCAATCTTTACAAAACATTAGACTGTGTTGTCTTACACACACCCCAAAATGGCACTGTCATTTAGTATGGTCATTGCAGTTACGCTGGTCCCCAATTTGTGTTACCACATTAAACTTTCCATTTGTCTTTTTGGTGCTGTAAGCATCTTTATGCCTTTAATTTGTGGAGATGTGGTATCATATGATATGTGATATGACAGAATTGCTGCAGTAGGTTCACTGGGGATTTGAACTTTGCCATCAAAATCCCTTGCGAGCTCATTGTTGTTTGCCTATTAGCCTGTTCCTTGTCACAAGCGTGAATACTACCCTGACTATGGTTCGGGGGGGGGGGGACTAAGTCAAAAACAAAACATTTTCTTCAACATCTAACTATGCTGAATCAGCAGGGAACACAAAATGCTCCTAGCACAGTATTTCATACGCAGGTCTTATTTTAATCATGCTTATTTAACTTATAAATGAGTCTAACTTGGTAGTTACACATCACTTTTAGTTTTTTAAAAATTCCTCTTTCCCTGCATACATATTTTTATTACACAACCAAATAAAGCCAATGGGAAATAAATCTATAATGGGGCATAGATTTAATATTGAATTGTTGGCTTCCTGGGTCGAAACAGGGATGCGTCAAATATTTGATACCTGCTTTGACATTAGAACATTCACAGGGCTATACTAGGTATGTCTCCTTAGAAGTAAGGTCAATGGAGCTCATAGGCCATTCCTGAGCTGCCCGACTCCCAGAGGAGCAGTGATACCAAAATGGCTACCATAGGAGTCTCCTTGGGGGAGGGGACATTTGTCCTCTTCCTCTGGGAAAAGCTCTGCCCACGGAATGGGGCCACTCGAATCTCCACCGGCAATTTTGCCTAATGGAAGCCACCAAAAACACCAACCCCCAGCCAGGCCCACTACTCCCCTCCCCCTTCCCATTTCTGCCCCCTTCCCATCTCCCTCACCACCACTTTGACAGGCCTTACCATTTGCCGGCACTGCTGGAGTGCTGGCCAGCCATACCATCCATGCTGAGGTGCCACGTCAACTAGCGTGGCTCCAGCATGGCACCTTATTCTCCAGGTCCCATAAACGTGCTTTACGACACCTAGAGCTAATGGTATGAACCTACTGCTGGTGATAAGAAGTGAGCCCTTACTCCCTTGTATGTCTGTATAGAATTGTAGCCTGAATGCAGCTGAGCACAACAAGAGCACAAAAATGCTCTCCTCAGTCACCATTTACATCCTATTCTTCTGGTGGTTGCCTTTCTCACCTTTCTCACCTTTTCTTATATCTTCATTGCTTTACCTTTGCAGTTATGTTGTTTGATAGTTATAAACTGCTTCACATAATGTGGGAGAAAAGTGTTAAATATAGGTGGGTTCCCATAGCCATGGATCCTGTATCCATGGTTTCAATTATTCGTGGTATGGCTGATCCAGGCCTCCCAAGGCAAGCCCATTAACCAGTGGCGTCACTAGGGTTTGCGTCACCTGGAGCGGGAGGTCAGCGCGTCACCCTCCATGATGCGCGTCACCCCTCCTCCCAAACCATACATAATAAATTACAATACCATACTGTATGCAAAACCTAAATGCAGTGTTATTACTAGGGTTGGTGTTACCCACCACCAACTTGATGTATTTATTTAACTATAGTACAGGGCACCCAACAAATTAGTAACCAACAAAACACCCGTGCCCAATTTGATGACACTCACACAATTAAATAAAAGTTCTAGTATTAGCTCTGATGCATGGAGATGAGAACTGACTCATAATAATGATTTTTTACATTAAAATTTGTATTTTCAGTTTTTTATTTTTTTTTGGCCGTAACGTTTGATAGAATGAAGATATTGCACTCCGGTTTTTTTCATTGAATTCTGGGTGAACTTCCACATTCAACGGTATATAACATGATGGTATTATTCTGTAAAATCGCTATTTTTACATTACAAGTTGTATTTTGGGGTTTTAGTTTTTTGGCCATAACCTTTGTTAGAATGAAGGTATTACACTCCGGATTTTCCATTGAATTCCAGGTGCAATCCCACATCCAACGGTATATAGCATGATGGTATTATCTTTTAAAACCATGATTTTAGCAATTTTGGTCCCTGGTAGTGTCACCCCTGGTAGTAGGGACGTGGTGGCGCAGCGGGTTAAACCGCTGCTGCTGGGCTTTCCAACCAGAAGGTTGGGAGTTCAAGACTGCACGACAAAGTGAGCTCCCGTTGCTTGTCCCAGCTCCTGCCAACCTAGCAGTTTGAAAGCACCTAAATGCAAGTAGATAAATAGGGACCACTTCGGTGGGAAGGTAACGGCGTTCCGTGTGCTACAGTGTATAGTCATGCCGGCCACATGACCACGGAAGCTTGTCCTCAGATAAACGCCAGCTCTACAGGCTTAGAAACAGAGATGAGCACCGCCCCCTACAGTTGGTAGACCATTTGGTTGTGGGGAAACTTTTAACCTTTTTAGTGTCACCCCCCTGTGCGTGTCCTCTGGTGCGGACTGCCCCCCCCATGATGCCATTGCCATTTAAAGTGTATGGGTAAGGTTTTGTTTTAAATAGGGTACTACCTTCATTCAAGTTTATAGCTCAATGAGAGCAAGCTGCCAGCAGCCTGAATGCCTGTTGAAAATGGACCTAATGCTAAACAGGAAGCAGTTAATTTCAACTTCCTGTTTGGCGTTAGGTCTATTTTCATCATCTCTTCACATTACTGGCAGCCACACTATCAGCTTGATTGCTTATAGGAAGAATTGCAGTTTAAAATATCTAGACTATCTAAATATCTAGGTCTAAAATATAACCTGAAGAGAAATACAACCAGACAAATGACATTCCACATATCAATGTAGTTACTAAGGTGACCAGAGTCAGTCAATCAATCAATCAATCAATCAATCAATCAATCAATCAATCAATCAATCAAT
>JAJKFI010000010.1:17442311-17459065 GCA_029204185.1 Lerista edwardsae
AATCAATCAATCAATCAATCAATCAATCAATCAATCAATCAATCAATAGAATTTATATACACAACGTTCACAAAGCAGTTTGCAGGCAAATAGTAATAATAAAGTTAAATGGCTCCCTGTCCCAAAAGGGCTCACAATCTAAAAAAATTCAAGACAGCAGTACATGGTTCAATTCTTGAGCAGTTTAATGTGCATGTTGCAGTAGCAAGTATGCCAAAACCCTTAATATGAAGACACTTGTTCAAGTTTCATCTAGGTCAGGGTTCTCCAAATTTTCCCTGCAGCGCCAACATGATGCCCAGGAATGTCAGTCCCGTGCCAGCTGGGTTCAGTCGGTGCGGGGGCCGTTTCTGAGTGGGGGTAGGCAGGAGGGAGGGTGGAACAGGGCAGGGGGTGGGTGTGCCAGTCGGCGGGGTAGCCTTAGGAGGGGGGTGGAGCCTGGATGTGACCATTAGGCCACAAACTCCTGTCCCCAGCTGCACTGCCCTGATTTGGGCCGCGCAGTGTGCTTGGACTTGTGCCCGCTATATAGTGGGTGCAGATCAGAGTAGCCCATAGGGGTGGCTGGCACCTATCCCAGGACAAGGGGACAAATGTGCCCTTGCCCCGTGGAGGCTCCAGCCTGCTCCCAACCTGTGCTGCATACAGCGTAGGCCTGCTGGCCTGCCTGTCCCAGCGCAGCTAAGGATTGCGCTCTCAATTTCAACCCATTCAGAGTTAGATGATACAGGAGTCATGTGTGCATTTGGCTGCTTCTGACAAAATTGCTCTAAGGAATCTGTGAACCTGAGTTTTCATTCCAATTTAAAATATTTATAAAATTTAATGAGGAAAGCAACAGCTCAAATAGTTCCTAAGTGCTCATGCACCGAAGCAAAGTTTCCAGCATGAAAGCCTTGAAGTGGCACAAAAATGGAACACATTTTTGTTCTTTTAAATTCTTTTAAATGCCTTCTTTTAAATTAGAGTTGGAGAATAGTTGCTCAAAGTGGGCTTCCTCTTTGGACTGTTATGACATTCCATTGCAAATTTAAAAACCAAAGTGTGCTTTAATGGGACACTGCTATTTGGTCCACACGACCAACCTATTCCTTTTTGCTATGATATTGTAAATGCCACTGAAGTCAATGGGACTTCCTTCCCATTAGTGGCCATGAGCCAAAGGACCACATACTGTAACACATGGGTTTCCAAACCCGTGGTCCATATCCAGCCCTCCAGAGGATTTTCATTCAGCCTGCAGGATTCCCCAGACTCTTGGAGCTAAAAATAGTTCAAAAGATGCACTTCTGGGTTTCCCAGCATGGGTATATACCACATTCAGCCATTAGAGGAGGTCATTGTAATACAAAGTAATGCAAAGAAATGATTCCATTACACTGCATTATATTCAGCACCTCTAGTGGCTGAAAGAGGTACTGTATATATGCATGTTGGGAGACCTGGACTATAAATATAAAGCTAATGTCTACATTAAACTTCCATGGACCACAAACTGAGACAAAAAAAAAAGTGTGATTTGCTGTATTGGAAAAGGTGGAAGATACCCCCAGGAGTTAGGGAATGGTATCAGCCCTGGCCCCTTGTCCATATCAGCCAGGGATTACATGGTTAACCCCGAGGCCTTTGCCTGCAGCAGGAACACAGCTGCAGCCTAGGCAGGCTGGTGAAGGCCCTGACTGTAAAGGGAGATTAGCACAGGTGGAAAAGGGTGTGGCTGATGAGCTAGAGCCTGCCCAGCAACAGGCACTGATTGGCCTGCCTCAGTATCAAGTTGGAGGCAGGAGCTGCAGTAAGTTAGCACCGGATAGGTGCTGGATGGACAGATCGTTGAAGGACTGGATGAAGGAAGGGTGATTAGCAGGACATTTAGACAGATGGATTAATTAATTGATGGATTGTTGGACTGGATAAGGGAAGGACTGGACAAGGTAGAAGGTAAGGTTGTTGTGGGAGACTATCGGGAGTTATTGTGTGGCTGCCGTGCCCCTGGAGCCACTGACTGGAGGGGACAGGAGGGCCAGGGTGGCCGAGCAGGTAAGCTGACTGCCTTTGTTTGGTGGTGGGGTTTTGTGGTGCCTGGGTGGACCAAGAGTCTGGAGGAGGCTGGCCAGCTGGCAAATCCAAGCAAGACTGCTGGAAGAGGGGAGGACCAGTGGGTGAAGGAACCCCCTCCCTCTTGCCTATCTCTGAGGCTGCATAAAGGGGAAACTAGTCAGCCTAGTGTGGCCATTGGGGAGGCCCAACAGGGAGTTTCCAGCAGAACATTTGCATTGTAGGTTGCTTCAAAATCCATTTTCCTCTCTTCCCGTGCAAGTCAATTTTGCCCTCTGCTCCCCTCCTCCTTCCACTCTCCCCTACTTATTGCATGCAATCAAACTCTCAGTTCATTGGTTCTCCATGTATGCATTCGTTATTTATTTTCCAGCCTTCATGTCAGATATACGAAGCGGCCCTCGTGCCAAAAAGTGAGGTGACCCCCCCCACTCAGTGATGTCATGCACCCACTACACACCACTACACGAGTACCGGTTCCTAGAAGTTGAGCTGGCCCCGCCCACTCGAAGCTGGCCCCGTCGGCTGGTTGACTCAGCAGCTGCGCATGCATATTGCATGCCCACAGCCGTTGCCTGCACTTTCTGTGAGGAGGCAGGCAGGCAGGCAGGCAGGCAGCATGGTGGTGGCGGCAGCAGTGGCAGCAGCGGCAGTGAGGGAGACCCGGGAATAAGGCAGCAAGCGTGAGAAGGTAGGCTGCCTGAGGCTCCCGCTCCCTCCAGCCGTGCAGATCCAGCGCCCTGGTTCCTCCTGCAGCCTCCCCCCAGCCCCAGCCCCCACACAGTCTTTCCTGCTCCTTGCCAGCTCCTTGCATTTAACGTTAAAGTTAAATGGCTCCCTGTCGCAAAAGGGCTCAGAATCTAATACAGTCTAGCCTGCTATTTAACCAGGGAACAGTTGAAGCAAAATATGTCTATACTATACACATCTCTAGAAAGCAAAGCAATAGAAGTTAAATCCACGCTAACCACAAGCTGCAGTTATTACAAACATGATCCCATCCATGGCAACAATCATGACCTCACCTCCGGCTATGACCTCACTTCCTGCCACGACATCACTTCCGGCTTATGACGTCACTTCCGGTGGGCGGACCCCGACAAGTGCCAATCAAAAGTGAGTACCTGTTCCTAAATCATTTGGATGACACCACTGCCCCCACTCCAGCTCATCATGAATTGGAATGCAGCTGAGGGGAAACCAGCAACTCTATATGCATGTGCCTCGTTGAGGGTGCAACCCTAACCAACTGTCCAGCACCGTGATAAGGGCAATGCAGCTCTGACGTTAGGGAACAAACCTTCCCTTACCTTGAGGAGGCCTCTGTGACTGCCCCCTCCCAACTGCACATGCCCCATTGCCACAGCTATGTCAGTGCTGGGAAATTGGTTAGGGTTGCTCCCTCAGTGTTTCCAAAACTGTGGGTCACAATGCAATGCTCAAGTCTGCCTCAAAAAAAGCCTGACTTGGGAGTCCCTGGAGTCTTGAGTCTAGTCTCTGAGTCTTGTGATGCTGCCTTTCAGATAACGACACATAGGATTGCAGCCGGGCAGCCCAAGCCGATCCGCCTCCATGCCCAGAGGAGCAGCAGCAGTGATGTCATGCACCCAATACGCACCACTACGCGAGTACCGGTTTCTAGAAGTTGAGCTGGCCTAAATCATTATTTGTTTGGCATTTGGACAAGTGCCAAAAGTGAGTACTGGTTTCTAAATCATTTGGATGACACCACTGAGCAGCAGTGTCAAAATGGTCGCTGATGTTTCCTGTGGGGCCAGGGCAGCCACCGGAGGGCTCCTCAGGGGAAGGGGAGATCCAGTGGAGAAATCCCTCTGTCAGGCCCACCTTCTCCTGGGCTGGTCCCTCCTCCTGTTACTCCCTGCCTCTTTCCCAGAACACCTCCCCTACTTTCCTTCACCTTTCCCACAACCCAGCGTGCCGACCAGTTCTCTGCCAGGCACTGGGACCTTGGCTGCTGCAGTGGGCCTCCCCACTTGTGCTCCTTGTGGGTCGCACAGGTACCGCTAATGTGCTTTACAGCACATTAGCCACACCCAGAGCCAGAGGTATGTGTGTACCACTGGCAGTAAGGCCCATAGGATTGGGCCCTTAAACAAACAAACTGAAGTGTGATTGTCTTCCTTCTTCCTCTTAATGCCAAAATTAATGCCCCCCCAGTGCATTTTTTTCATTCAAGCTATTTTTTTTTCCAGGTTAACCCAAAGGAAACGAAAACAGAAACAATCAACTATAACGAAGGCAATGCAAATATTTCCATTCCCATTGCAATTAATACTCAATCATAGATATTTTAGTCTGCTAATAATGTTTTGTTTTACATGGCAGTTGCTGTAGAAATAATTGATGTTTTCCTACTGATGGTATATTTCTCTTGTTTGTTTGTGTTGAGGCATAAACGTAAATAATGAGGCACTTGTCTTGAATTGGCTATGATTAATTGATACACAAACACAATAGATTTGCCAACATTTCATTTGGTTTACTGTTTTATTTCAAATTATGGAAGGAAATGTTGCATTTCCAGAAAGGCAGCCTTTTCCTTTCCCAAAGTATAGATCTAGCCCAGTGACGGGGAACCTATAACACGCATGTCAAAAGTGACACGCCACAGTGTTTTGGCTGACACACCAGCGTTTTGCCAACACCAAACAACTGAGGAATTTTTTTGTAATGATTTGATTTTTTTGTAACGATTTGTAATAATTTAATGTTTCTTTATATAATACATAGCCCCACACACGACTGGACTACATTTTTAAAAATGCATGAATATGCAAATAATGGTTTCTCTTTCATTGGGTGGGGAAGTGACACGCCACCAGAATCAAGTTAGGCGTTTTTGACATGGCAAACCCAAAAGGTTCACCATCACTGATCTAGCCCATAGCCCTTCAACTACATACCGTAAGAGATGTGTTGCAGTGCACTGAAAAAAGATAGTACAGGGAACAAACAGAAAAATATTTGTGTGTGGAAAAGGTAGACTCATGGAAGTTTTAAGATTAATCATGTCAAGGTGAAGAAGTTGGTATTTAGTTCCAATGGAAAATTGCCTTGTGGCAAGGTTGTTGTAGGTTATAATCAGTGATGTCATCCGGGCACGCCAGGAACCGGAATGCCCGGATGATTGGCAGCCCTCCGCCCCTATGGCGGAGGCCAGCCACGCCTTCCTGTGCCTGGAATCGCTCCATTTCAGAGCAATTCGGACGCATGGGAGGGAGGGCGGGCAGGCCCAGAAACAGCACGCCCGTCCTCGGGAGAGGCGGCGCGGCCCGGGCCCGTCCGTGGAACTAGAGGAACGGCGTACCGGCCCGTTCTGCCAGGATGACACCGCTGGTTATAATCCCCAAGCCCTTAAATCAGTGGTTCTCAAACCTTTTAGACCTGGACCCACTTTTGAGAATGGCACTCATGTTGGAACCCACCAGAAGTGAGGTCATTAATCTGGAAGTAATGTCACAGCCGGAAGTGACATCATCAAGCAGGAAGTGCCATCATTGTGACATCCCCATCCAAGCAATGCCCCTCTCTCTGTCCAGTTTCACTCCTGCTCCATCGCTGCCCTACCTACTCTGGCATGTGTACACAGTTCCATCAGTAGTGCTCCTAAAATGGCCTCCAGTAGAGCACTATGCCCTCCATCAGCAGCCATTTTGTGACCCTGGAAGTCCCAGTGTCACAAAGGGTCTCTGCCAAAAGGGCTCCAGCAGATTTCATATACCATTGTATTCCCATGTCTCTCCTGAGAGATTTGTCATGAATTTCTCTGATAGGACTAGAATGATTGTTGGGATCGCTTTCTCGGAGAGGTCAAGGGCTTTGAACAATTATCCTGAAAAATGCTATACTGGGAGGGGGGCAGAGGTTGTTCTTGAACTGGAAACTTGCATGCCATGTCTTGTCTTGGTGGCTTCCTCTATGACCCAGGGAGCAAGCGATGAAAAAGTTCCTGCTTAAAATAAACCATCCAAGTGATGGAGGAGGAGGACTCACATTTTTGGTTAAAGTGGAAAGTGGTGTTTCGATCGTCCTTAAAGTGCAACAGCACAGGCTCTCCTAGCTCACTTTAGAAAGGGAAATGATTTTTGTATGTACCCTTGCTCTCGGAATGCATTTTCAGCATTTTAATATTTCAACAAGCGTTCTCATCATGACATGTTAATTTACTCCAAATTAGAAAGTCATATAAATTTCATGACCTCTTGTCTCATCCAAACTTTTTATCAACAGCTTTGAAGTCCTCCACGGGGGTACGGGGAGGGAGTGGGAGAAGCCGACTCTCATACAAACTTGAATTCCAGTTATTTCATATTGTTCTCTGGGCAAACGCAAATTACATCGTTTTGTAAGTATTTTAGCAATTATGCCAGACAGAGAAGAGAAAGATGGATTTGATGAGGATTGCCTAATTAACCTGGAGGCAGACATCTTTTTAAGTAGTATAACCTCCTCCAGGTGAACTGAAATATAATTTTTTTTACATGCACAGACTGACTGCTCTCCCCCCTCCCCAACATCACAACTCATTCCAAATAGCAATCCTAACCTGGAGTTAGACCAGCACACTTACGCCAGCAAAGTTTGGCCAGCACAAGGGCCACCGTAAAGCACATTTGGGCCATGCTTGGAGTCACGGAGGATGGTGCACATCTGTGTCCTGGCCTCTCTGACTCGGAGGGTGCAATCCTAACCTGGAGTTAGGCCAGCACAGTTAAGACAGCAAACTTTGGCTGGCACAAGGGCCACCGTAAAGTGCGTATGGCATAGATCTGTGTTCTGGCCTCTGATTATGAGAGTGGCCTAAACATACTTTACAGTGTCTCTTGTGCCAGCCAAACTTTGCTGGCCTAACTGTGCAGGCCTAACTCCAGGTTAGGCTTTTACTCTGCGAATGGTCCAAACATACTTTATGGTCCCTTGTGCCAACCAAACTTTGTTGGCCTAACTGTGCCAGCCTAACTCCAGGTTAGAATTGCGTGCTCAGTTCATGATGGAAACCAGCCTGTCTTTGGGCTTGGTTGCCTCTACTGGAGTGAGTGAGGATCAACAAGCATTGCTATTTGTTGGGGTGTTGTTGCACCGGGTGTGTGTGTGTTAGTGCAGACTTAGGTCCAATCCTATCCAACTTTCCATCACTGATGCAGCTATGCCAATGGGGTTTGTGCTACATCCTGGGGTGAAGCGGCAGTCATGGAGGCCTCCTCAAGGTAAAAGAATGCTTGTTTCTTTATGGGTCACCCCCTCAGAGCCTTGGGATCTGGCGTGAAGCATTGGGTAGACTGCCTGCCTCAGCCACTCAGACCCCTGGGGCTCAGGAGGGGTGCATCAAACAAGACTTGCTGTGTGGCAGTGAGGAAAGGGAAACAGTCTGGTTGCTGTTCCAATAGGTTGAGGACATGGCTGCCAACCAAGAAGTGCCTCAACTCAATGGTCATCCACTGCAGTTGATTTAGGGTGCAATCCTAACCTGGAGTTAGGCCGGCTCAGTTAGGCTAGCCAAGTTTGGCCAGCACAAGGGATACCATAAAGCACATTTGGACCACTCTTGGAGTTAGGATTGCACACATTGCAAATCTGCATTAGATGAGTTAGGGTGCAATCATAGTCTGGAGTTTGGCCAGTACAAGGGATACCGTAAAGTATGATTGGACACAGACATGCACTGTCCTCCCTGTCTCCGAGAGTGGTCCAAACATGCTTTACAGTGGTCCTTTTGCTGGCCTAACTGTGCCGGTCTAACTCCAGGTTAGGAATGCACGCTTAATGGTGTTGTAGCCCTATTTTAAGCCATTTTACATTCTCATCTCTCATTTATAGATGTGGGCACAAAATGCATTGGCATTTACACTGGAGAGCACACAGAATTCCGGGGGCCCAATCCGATCCAAAAATCCACCACTGATGCAGCTGCAATGCAGCCCCAAGGTATGTTCCCTTACCTTGAGAAGGCCTCTGTGACTCCCCTTCTCCACTGCAGGATACAGCACATGCCCCGATGGTATGGGTGCATCAGTCCTGAAAGTTGGATTAGATTGGTCCCTGGATCAAGCTCACAAGGTGCAAGAGAACCAGCTCCTCCTCCTGGAGAAAGTAATTCCATCACGACTATGTATATGGCCCTCTCAGAACAACACCTTCAGGATCCTAAAGTATTTGCCACTCTTGCAGTCAATACAAGCGACAAAAATCCAACTACTTTTTGGAGTGAGTGTTTTTTGCTTCATCATTCTCCGCAGGACAGATTTGTTTCTCTCTTGATCCACAGAAGATAAAGAGCTAAGAAATGGGAAGAGATGGAAATATGCAGAACTTGGTTAAATATGAAGCTGTAGGACAATGAGTGTCTGGTGTGCACGGAGTAAGAACAGTGCGAAATAGACAAATCTTTTCAATTAAAGACATGCAGGCAGTGAAGCCAATTCCTTTTGTTTTTCATATGCGGCGAAATTAGAGGTGGTTACCAGTGAGTAGATGTCAACAGCGTCATCCAGAAGAATAACTCTTGGCCTCATGCTTTGCCAAAAGCAATCAAGTATCCCGAAACAAAATGCATTTCTCAAAGCAAACAGAGTGCAGAACCTTCAATGAATCACAGCTGTGGCCCTGATCCATCTTCTGAGTACTAGACAAGTGGCTGTGTCAGCATATGGGAAGCTGGTTGCAGGTAATGTGGGTGTGTGACTCTTGGGAAGACAGCTCCATTGGGTGTAAGGCGGGGGGTCATATTCAGTGCATCACTTCTTACTGTATGAAGCCCCCTGTCAGCCCCACTTCACCTACAGGCCTAGTGGTTAGAGCAGGAGGATGCAGGCTCAGACTGAGAGCCCCATCCTAACCCCAGATGCAACTGTGCCAAGGGGGTGTGCAGTGCATTCTGTGATGGAGGGGGCAGTCACAGAGGCCTCCTCAAGGTAAGGGAGCCGTTTTGGCTTGGCTACATCAGCAAGGGGGAAAGCATACGAATGCCCAGTTAAAACATGTGGATGATCTTTTTTGAGCTTACAGTATTTCCTTATTTTTTTGCCTATCCCAGGCTGGTGAGGGAGGGACAGTGTGTACTGTAGTTTTGGTGTTTTTAAAATTGGTCACTTGGCTTTAATAAAGCGGCCCAAGTTAAACCCAAGACTTAGAGCACAATCCCAACCTAGAGTTAAGTTGGCATAGTTAGGCCAGGAAAGTTTGGCCAGGAAAAGGGACATTGTAAAGTGGGTTTGGACCACTCTCAGAGTCCGATAGGTCAGCACACAGACATGTACCATCCTCCCTGACTCCGAGAGTGGTCCAAACATACTTTTCAGTGGCCCTTGTGCTGGCCAAACTGTGCTGGCCTAACTGTACAGTAGGTTAGTATTGCACCCTTAGTCTGGTATCTTCATTAGGGGTGGTAGTGGCAAGGGTAAGGAGGCTATCGCAGAATGCCAGATGCAGGGGACAGGCAAAGAGATGTAGGTATTTTGCTGTCTTGTGTGCACCCTGAGGCATCTGGTGGGCCACTGAGAGCACAAGCCTAACCTGGTGTTGCGCCAGCGCAGCGCTCTTGTGCTGGTCCAGCGCTGTTGCAAATGTGCCGTAAGGGCACATCTGCACTATAGATTTGGGTGCTGGACCGGCGCAGGCAGCAGTGACAGCCCGTGGACATCACGCCACCTATCAGCTGCTCTGGCCGAGCACCAGTAGAGTTCTGCCAGTGCAGGCCCACATCAAGGACATGCCAGAGGCAAGCAGGAGGCATAACAGGGCGGACGGAGGGCGGATCCATGGGTGGGCCACCCCAAAGAGGTTGGAGGAGACAGGACTTTAAGCCATATCCCAACCCCCATTCCCAGGTTTGGTGTCCCTGATCCAATTGCCTGGTCTTGCACTTGCTGTTTTGCTAGCACAGATTCAAGCAGCCTCATAGGGCTGGCTGGGGCTTTACCCCGGAGCAAGAAGAAAATATATTCTATTTTTCCAAAGGACACCTCACCATTCCAAGGCTCCTGTAGCCTCAGTTTGCATCAGGCTTTCTGGTTTGTTTCTTTCTTCATTGCCTTTTATTTCATTTTGCAAATGTATGCGCTTCTGCATATGCAAAAAAAAAAAATCACTCCCTTTGGGGTAGGAGGTTGGCTCTGTTTGGCATTCCATCTGATAGAAACTCAGTCATGAGTTCTGTAATACAGGTAGATGATCCTTTATCCGGACATCTGAAATCCAGACTATTGCAAAAATACAGACATTTTTGTCCAAGACATTAAAAAAAAATTCCATAGAGTGAACACTAAAAGGTCTTGTGCTCCTTCCCATGTACAGGCAGTAAGTTCTTTTCTCATTGTTGAGAAATGTCCAAGAGGCCAGGAGACACCCAAATGAGTAACAGTGAAAAGAGTAAGAGGAAGTATTTCTCATTAGTTTTATGCAATTATTCCAAAATCCAGACGAATCCAAAATCCGGACACCTTCCCATCCCAAGCACTCCGGATAAGGGATACTCATCCTGTGGCACATAAGATGATGCCACTGTACATGGGGGTTTCATTTCACGATCACAGCTCAGCGCTTTTAACAGACTGAACTCCTCTCCATGGACATACCTAAGAGTGCAATCCTAACCTTGTGTTAGACCGGCACAGTTAAGCCAGCAAAGGCACATCGCAAAACACATTTGGACCACTCAGAGTCAGGGAGGATGGCAAAAGTCTGTGTGCTGGCCTCTCTGACTCTGAGAGTGGTCCAAACATACTTTCGGATGTCCCTTGTACTGGTTAATCTTTGCTGGCCTGTGTTGGCCTAACATCAGGTTAGGATTGTGCCCTAAGCCATTTTACAGGCCATCTGAGCTCATGGCAACCATCACGTCATGTGACTGTGAATTCCATAGGTTCGCTCTGCCTGAACTGCCATAGGACTTCCTTTTAAGAAAAACTGAAGTTCTCTTCAATGCGTTCAGTTATTTCAAAGGTCTCTCTCTCTCTCTCTCTCTCTCTCTCTCTCTCTCTGTGTGTGTGTGTGTGTGTGTGTGTGTGTGTGTATAGAGAGAGAGAGAGAGAGCCTATAATTATTGTACTAGATGTTATTCTGTAAAAACAGCCCATCAATAAAAGCAATAGCTGCTGTTCTAGTACAGTAGACAGTGATAGGCATCAGTGACAGGCAGCAATTTCAAAAAGACCGATCATCGAGCTGAGTACATAGCAGACCTTCTGCTGCAGCTGAAAGAAAAAATGGAGAAATTGTGGTGCTCTTCATTCCAAGACTTCTGCTGAAGACTATTTTATTCTCAAGATATTCTCAAGTGTATTTGGCAATTGAGGGTGTCGCAACTGAGATAACAAGAAATACATCAACAATCTTGAATTGAAGTGACTTGCTGCAGAGCATGACTCCTCACAATCTAACATGGTCCTAACTGATGCGGAATCTTTGGTAGAACTTCATAAGAGTTCTCAGAGCCCAATCTCAGGGCTCTATCGCAGATGGTACAAGTATACTGCTGGCTCAGTGTGTCATTAAAGTGACATAAAGATCTTTTGAATGAATGAATGAATGAATGAATGAATGAATGAATGAATGAATGAATGAATGATCACTGGCTACCATAATCTTCTTGGTTCAATTCAAAGTGCAAATATTGACCTATAGAGCTCTAAAGAAGCTTTGGGGACGAACTGTAGCTCGGACGTAGACTGTGTGGCTAGTATGTAGAAGGTCTCAGATTCAAATTCCATCATCTCCAAGAAAAGCAGAAAAAAGATCCTTATGACCACATACCATCAAAACAAGGCCATATGATTTGGAGTAAATGGGCCATTTTTACTAATCTATTCAGGGGTTCCATCCAGTGGTGTCATTCAAATGATTTAGGAACAGGAACTCACTATTGAGTTCAAATTCAAATACTGGAAAGAAAAAAAGCCCGGAAGCAGCCACAGAGCCCGTTAGGATCCGGAACGCCCATTCTGGTCCGTTACCCCTGAATGACATCACTGCCTTCTCCCCAGTGGGCTGCTGACTCCATGTGTGTGGCTGGAGGGAGCGAGGAAGGGGGCTGTGCAGGATGGGACTTCCCCACTGCAGCCCTTCCCCCTTCGCCCCCCTAGGAATCTGGAGTCGCTCCCTTTAACCCTCTGAGTGCCGGCCAACCAAGAAGAAAAGCTCTTTGCAGAGGAATTGGGAGGGGGGAGGAGGGAGAGTGAAGTGGGCGGAGTCAGCCCTAATTTTAACTAGTGGAACTGAGTTCCCCCGCGTTCCCCCTGCATGACATCACTGGTTCCATCTACACAAAGTCCTCCCACATTAAATGTAAGTACCTAATTGGAAGACACAGCTAACTTGTCAAGTTAGCTGTATCCCTTGGGCAACATGATTTTATTTATTTGCTACATTTATATCCTGCTTTTCTCCCTAGCACCCAAAGCAGCTTTCAAACCAAATAATCATATTTAAACAATAAGTGATATATAAACATTAAAATAAGTTTAAACTTTAAAACTAACATCATAATAAAACCCCAAAACCAGAAGCACAGGGAAGGGGCAAAGCTTGTAAAATCTAAAACAGCATGGAAATAAAAGACCCAGATTTTTTTTAATGACTCGGAAGACTAATTTTAAAAGAAATTCCTTTGACTCTTGAATACTTCTGGGTGGACACCAAATCCTTAACCTGAAGGAGAAACTACTCCTTTTTCCACACGATATCTGCCCATGATGGAGTAGGTGGGCGGGGGGACTCCACACCACAGGAGTTAAACAAACATGTCCCACCAAGCTCGTAATGGCCACCATCTAAATCGTGAATGCTGACAGATGATGATGATGATTACATTTTTGTACATTAGTCCTACCTGAGGACTTAGGATAGGTAGCTATTTTTCAATTTTGTGTAGTTGCTTTACAAATATCATTGTAATTTTTTTTTGTATTTATTAGATTTGTACTCCACTTTTCTCCCCAAAGGGCACTCAAGGTGGCTAACAACCATTTAAAATACAGAAATAATATATAATATACTAATATATGCATTATTCCTAATAAATCAGCCCTCTATTGATGATTGATGAGACTTGTGCTTATCCCAAAATGTTTCAAAAATATTATTACGTTTCCGAAACAATACCAAAATATCATGATGTTGTTGTTAAGAACAGTTCACAAAGTGGTTTACATAGTAAAATAAATCAATAAATAGTTCCGGGTCTCTAAAGGGTTCACAGTCCTAAAAAAAAAAAATACAGATGAGACACCAGCAACAGACACTAGAAAAAACACCATGCTGGGGTGAAGATAGTTGCTGTTCCCCTTCTAAACATAAGAAGGCACCACTTTAAAAGGTACCTCTTTGTTCAGTCAGCCAGGGTCAAGCAATCTAGGGTGTCTATTATTATACATCCTAATGCCAATAGACAGGACCTTCTCAGTGGTGGCCCCACAGTTGTGGAATACCCTCCCCTTAGAATTAAGAATGGCTCCCTCTTTGGCAATCTTTCAGTGGGGTTTTAAGACTTCTTTATTTAAAGAAGCTTTTAGCTACTAATATGCTGGCTGGCATTTTTAACTGCAACTATGGAATCCATATGGAATCCATTTTTAAATTTTAAATAGTTTTAATGTTATAGTTTTAATTGTTCTATTTTTTATCGTTTTATTTCATTTTAATGTTCAGAATGTTAATATTGCGAGTTGCCTTGAGTACCCTTGGGGCAGAAAGGCAGGATAAAAATTCAATCGATCAATCAATCGTTTTTCTATACATTTCCCAAGAACTACTATCAAAAATGGCACATCCATATGTAGTTCCTTTCTTGTCAATAATGTCCAGAACAACTTGCGCTACAATGCTATGCACACATTTTCTGGGAGTAAGCCCCATTGGGCACAATGGGACTTACTTTTGAGTAGACACATATTGGATTGTGCCTCAAAGTACCATTATGCAGACTGCAGTTTTTGCCCCAGGCAGCTATATAAAGAAAGCCAATGATGCAGATACTCATGCAGATACTCTGTAAAATGTTAGTATAGTCCTTTATCATTGTAAAAGATCGGCCAAACCAAATACCGGCCTAACACCATCTTCCAGGCCTGACTTCATCTTTAAGGTATTTTGTCCTTCTGGTTTAAGCAATGAGTTAAACCAGACCACAGTGAGAAATCAAAATGACAGAAGAAAAAACAACACTGGAACTTCAACTCTCACCAGTTGGCCTAGGGAACTTTTTGGGAGGTTCCTTGGGGCAGTAGATTCAAGGACATTGTGGTGCCAGCTGCTTCCTCCTAAATTCCTCTGCAGCTGTAATTCATAACCTGTGCTTGTCTCACTGTTACCAGGCAGAGGCAATTAGCCCTCATTGGAAAGCAAGAGACTAAGGGCTATAAAAATCCCAGCCTATGTTTAGTGTTCAGCGTCCTGGCTGTTCCAGAGATGGCTTGATTGTTGCTGAGAAGGAGAAAGAAGTTTGCTTGATTCTAACAATGCAACATGGGTAACATCTGTTGGCAACTTAGTGTGTTAAGCAATGTTAGTCTCAGTAAGAGTAATAATAATAATAATAATTAATAATAATAATAATATTTATATACCGCTTTTCTTTGGTCATTAGATTGCTCCTCTGACTTTAATTCAAGGCGGTTTACATAGACAGGCTTTATTTCTCTAAACTCCAAGGGTTTTTTTTTGTTTTTTTTTACAAATTACAAAGAAGTTCTGTCTTTCAAGAACTACAACAACATACAGATGGAACTTTCGTGGTCTAGTCCTACTTTCTGGCCGCACGATTGCCTTCCTGCTGGCTGATAGACGGTTTCTCTGCTCCCACCAAAGAAACAGCTGGCCCAGCACAACTCCTCTCTCACAGGCAGCTGGAGACAGCTCAGCTCTTATCAGTCGCAATTCTCAAGGTCTGCCGCACACGGAAGCTTCCGGTGATCTCGAACGGGCGACCTTTGGATCTTAGCTTCATGCAAACGGAGGCTTTAACCCTCTTGACTAAACCTCCCGCCCTAGGAGTAGAAGCCTAGGTTTATTGTTTTATTAATTGTTATGTGTTATGTCTCATCTTGTTGCCTTTGGGCTATGTAACCAACTGAGTTGTGTTTTTTAAATAAAGTTTTGTCAGGCTTATTTGCTTGAGTGTGAGTACGTTACGTCTGGGGGAAGATAGTCAGGGTGCTGGCTAAATCCAGGCCGCTCTTTGCCCATTACCCTTGCAATAGGAACGGCTAAAGGTTATTTCTGTCTAAGGTTTTTTTCCAAACTACTGCCTCTGGGTTAAGTGAGGCTGGGGGATTGGAATTGCCTTGAATGCTGGTTAACTCAGCCGAAGCTGCTCCGCTGGGCTTGAGTCAGCAGTTATTTGGAGCTGGTGGCATTTTTAGCAGACTTCCGATTAGCATTAGATTGGGCTGTACTCATGGCTAGCCATGGAAAGATCAGAAGTCGGGTACTTAGCAAAAGTTTACATTAAGTGCACGGACTTCCTAGAACCTTGCACCCCTGGTGCATAGTGTTTTGCTCACTTTGCTACAGTCGTGCAAAAGAACTTCACAACCTCCCCAGGGCTGGCTCATTACAATCATTCAACCCCTCAGTTGGCATTCTCATCCCACACACTTGGTTATACATTTCAAAAGTAATGCACAAAATATGTTGGCTGAGTCATCTCCTTGCCTGGTCCTTGGGGCAGCTTTTGTCTTTAAATGTTTGGTTCCTTGTAAATAGGTTAGTCAGTCTCCATAGGCTGCTATCTGCACAGGACACATAATAAGAACCTGAACATTTAGTGCTCAGGATGTCTCAGTGGAAGAATTTCCTGTCCTCTGATTGCTGTAAATTCTTTCCTTCATTTTCTTGTCACAAAACTGTGTGTGCAGAGGGAGGGAGGGAGAGAGTCTCTTCTGCAGCTGAAACTGCCGGCTCCCTAATGCGGTAACAGAGGGACACTTCTAGATATTGAGGAAGGATAATTTTTATAGGAGACTTAAGATTTTCTGCTGGAAAAGGCAGACACAAAACCAGGAAATTCATTTTTTTAAAAAATCTGCAAAAACTAGAAGTGTCCTAAAGGAGGGATCTCCAAAGCCGGACCCATGAGCCGGATCCGGGATTTGAAGAAATCCCTTTCTCCTGTGAGTGCCGTTTATCATTCCGCCGTGATGCCGCTAAATTTGCAAGCCGATCTGGTGGCAGAGAACGTCTGGGCAGTCGCATCTGCATGGACAGCACTGCTGCACAGCCTGCTGGTACTCCAAGTGGTAGATGCAACCACCCACAGCATCCCTGCCATCAGGATTGCTTGCAGATTCAGCGGCACTGCGGCAGAATGGTAAGCACCACTTGGGATGGTCAGGGAGTTTCTGGTACACAGCAGTTTGGAGACCACTGTCCTGAAGAAATACAATGAGCTATTTCTTTAAGCTAAAAGTCATGATCAAGAGGAGCACGTCCTGCTAACACAACACAAAAGATACCCCATGCAGATAGATGCTGCCTTTGCGCACAGGGGCATATTGAGACTACTGCCCATTCTCTCCTCTACTGCCCCTTTTATGCTGAGCTCCGTCAAAGATACCTGGGCCCTATTCTGAGAACAACACATGGACTTTCTGATGTGGCTAAAACAGCGGTGTTATGCTGCCGGAACGCTGGGCGGGACATCCGGGTGATGGACAGCCCGCCCGTCGCGTTCCGGAGCGTTACGC
>JAJKFI010000010.1:17462666-17488601 GCA_029204185.1 Lerista edwardsae
GTGTGTGTGTGTGTGTGTGTGTGTGTGTGTGTGTGTGTGTGTGTGTGAGGGGTGATCTGTCAAGGACACTCCAGAGACAGATGCTATGATTCTGACACATATACCACAATGACACAAATATGACCTTTGCTGCTCATCTGCAGTTACATCAACTTGGCTACAAAGGGAAGCTTTTTTTCCTAAGCTAGTGTTTCGTGGTACTGCCATCTAAGATCTCACAAAATCCCATGAGATCCAAGATAGCGGTGCCCAAATCACATGAGGTTTCATGAGAGCCAAGATGGTGGTACCCAAAACTCATGGCATCTTGGATCTCACAAGATTTTGTGCAATCCAAGATGGCAACACTCAGGGGAACAGGTAGGAGGGGATACCAGGGACATCCTTAAGCATCCTTGTGCGTGTGCCACAATGCCCTAAAATGTTGCAATGCACACTTTGGTAAACCCTGTCCTAGGCTAATATCACTGAGCTCCAACACAATGCAATGGTTTCCATGAGCCCATCTGGTTTACATAGGTCAAAAATATAGTCTCTTTTGTTCAGTCGTTCAAGGGTTGCAGAAAGAAGGTAAATTCACAGCCAAGCTCTTTAAGATGTCCTCATCTTTCTTTCTCTTTTATCCTTTTCTACTGCATACAATCAAATTCAATGATCAATCTCAGTATTGGCTTTCTCACCACACTTAGTTTAACAGGTGAATGGAGGGGCTTGTTCATTGGGGTTTGAATCACTGTACCATAGCTCAGGAGCAAAACTTTATATTGTATTGATTTGTTATTACCGTCGGAGTTTACCGATCAAACCAAGACTGATTCAGTTCATTACAAAGAAAGTCATTTTAGGAAAATGGTTTTTTGTGTTTTTTTAAAGAGTAGCTAAAGCAAAGAGAGAAAGGGTGTTGATGGCACCTTTAGCTTACAGTATTTGTAAGATGAGCTTTCGTGGGTGGCAGCCTAATTCGTCAAATGAAGGAAGGCATTGAGAACATAGCACAGGGCTATATGTGCTTTTCAAGAATCTAATACAGTGTTATTCAAACTATGGTTTGGGACCCACTTTGTCAGTCGCAACATAATGTCAGGTGGGTCGCGAAGAGCTGGGAGCAGTCATCTTGGGAAGCTGCAGGCCTTACTCTTGCCACATTCCTTTTATGAGTGTTAATTTTGTGAGTCTGAATTTTCAAATGAGGGTTTTTTTAATTTTGTTTTTAGTTCAGTGCTTTTACAGCTTATTTTGTCCTAATCTTGCTTTCTGTCAGGGATGTTTCATGGCTGTACAATTGATGAAGTCCAAGAATGCCACTTTGCATTTCAGGAATGTCATTTTATTATGTTATAATGACAGCACTTCCTGCTTGATGATGTCACTTCCTGCCACAACATCATTTGCAGGTTAAAGACATCCCTTCCAGTGGGTCCCGACGCAAGTGCCATTCTAAAAAGTGGGTCCTGGTCTAAAAAGTTTGAATACCACTTATCTAATATGTATAGTAACTACCTGGGCATCTTGCATTGGGCTTCCAATGGTGCCTCTCATCTGTCTCCCAATGAGGCACTGGGTGTTATCACTAGTACTGAGAGTTCAAGGATCAGTCAGGCTGGGTTGGCCTTTGATGCACACGGATCCTTAGCCACTTTCCTTCCTTGCTGATTGTTGACACTATTCCTGGAAATTGCCCAAGGATGAGGTGCAAACCAAGGTGCAATCACACCCTTAAGAAATTTTCTTTATGTACAATCTGACCCCACCATTTGAGGACCCAGCATCTATAGATTTGACTCACTGTGGATACCGGGTTCCCAATTTTAATGTTCTTTAAATACAAAAAAGCATGCAAAAATATTTTTTTAAAAAAAAAAATCCTACATTTCTGTGGCAATTTCCAAATTTCTTAGGGCTAAAAATAGTTCTAATGACCTACATCTGGGTTTTCCAGTGTTGCCCCAGAATGTAACAGTACAGAGCTATTTTGCATTCAACCACTGAATGTAATGGAATCTAATAAACTCATCACCATCTAGTGGTGGGTTTTTAGAGCTATTTTTAGCCCTGAGAGGATTGGAAATAGCATGACTTTGCTGCACGCTGCGATCTGGATTTTTGCATGCTTTTTTGTATTTAAAGGACATTTAAACTGGGACCTGGTATCCATGGTTTTCTTCATCCATGGAGGTTCCAGGAATGCAACACCTGTGGATACCAAGGACTGACCTATATTTTATTCCTCATTTAACATGGTTCAGGGCGCAATCCTAAACTGGAGTTAGGCTGGCACAGTTAAGCCAGCAAAGTTTGGCTGACACAATGGACACCTTAACGTATGTTTGGACCACTCTCTGACTCCAATGTGCCCCATCCTCCATGACTCCAAGAGTGGTCCAAACATGCTTTATGGTGGCCCTTGTCCCAGCCAAACTTTACTGGCCTAATTCCAGGTTAGAATTGCACCTTCAGAGCACAATCCAACCCAGCGCCGGAATGGCTAGGCCGTCCGGCCAGCACCATATCTGACGCTGGGTTTTGGGAGGCTGGAGCCTTCCGCAGCAAGGAAGCATGCACTCCCTTACCATAGGGGAGGCTCCAGCCTCCCCTATGTGCTCCTTGGATCTGCGCCCGCTAAAGAGTGGGCGCAGATCCGAGGAGACTGTGCGGCCTTAATTGGGGTCTCATGGCCTTGCTGACAGGCTTATGAAGTGGCCGTACGGCCATCTCCCAAGCCCGCCCAGGTCCCACCCAAGTCCCGCCTCCCACCTTCCCCCCACCAATCCCCCCACCAATGTCCTGATGAAATGGGACAGAGAATCCCTTGTGCCGACCATCTTCGTTCGACGCATGAGAGACTCTCCATTGGCACTCTGAAGCCGACGCTGCGAGCAGCATCGGCTTCAGAGTTGGAGCACCAATGGGGGGATGATGTTGTGCCGATGCAAGGGGCATGCTAGGATTGTGCTGCCCCATATTGCATGTAAAAAATTTCAAGCCATAAGCACAGTATTGTGCATACAGATTCATCCCTGTGCCAACTGCACACATGCACAGCTCCTGGGGCTGCAAATATACTGTATAACCAGTGGTGTCATTCAAATGATTTAGGAACAGGAACTCACTTTTGATTGGCACTTGTCGGGAACCCGGAACCAGCCACGGAGCCCGTTAGGATCCGGAACGCCTGTTCTGGTCCGTTCCACCTGAATGACATCACTGTGTATAACCCAAATCAGACAATGTGCAACCGATAATGCAGCAATTCCCTTGTGAGAGAAGAAGAAACAGATCCAGCCCTCTTTCACTTTCAGAGAGCAGACTGGGGTTACCATTGATTCTCTGACCAGGGCTGTGAGCATGCAGTCCCATCATTTATAAAAAGAACCCTTTCTGTGCAGTTCTCTGTCTGCCTAGGGATACGTGGGTGGAAGGCATCATCTGTATATGTGTGCCTAATCGGTAGATTGTGGAGATTAAGAATAATACAGAAGACGATGTTGTTTAAGGGATGCAATCAGGAACAATTTCTGCTGAAAACAGCCTTCCAGAAAACCTTGTGTGACCCAGGTATACCCTGGTGTGTTGTTTGGAGAGATGCAGATGCTCCTTTTTGTTTGGGCTTTGTACTGAGCTTTGTTATCGACTCCTGAGGAAGCAGCAAGAGGCTCAGTAATAGGTTCACGCACTGCAGGCATGAAGGCCTGATTGCACTGCTGGTCCAAATTGGGGCTTGCTGTGAGGCTACCGGCTTTAACAGTAGGATCCAGCAACTTTACCAGAGGGTTTAATGAGATGACCGCAGAGCAGCAGCCCAGTGACATCAGCACGTAAACAGGCTCGTGACTGCTCCATGAACGGCAGCACCCAAAAGGGCATGGTAATGATGTCGGCTGACTGTCAGCCCAATCCTAAGCAGGGCTGGAATAGGCAAGCCGCAGTGGCCAGGGCCATATCCAGCCCCTGTTAGGAGGTGGCTGTGGCACAACCTGGAGTAAGGGGACGTTTGTCCCTATACCCCTGGTAAAGAGTCAGCCACCCCTACGGGGCTATCTGGATCTGCATCAGCAATTTTGCTGGTGCGAACCTGAGCAGGCCATGTAGGTACCACCAGGTTAGGGAGGGGGAGTTGGATCCAGCCAGATCCTGGCTCCACCCCCTCCCTGGGCTGGCCCACCTTCCCCGCCTACCCCGCCTTCCCACTATTCCTGCTCTCCTCAACCCCCACGCTGGTCTCCCTAGACTAGCCTTACGTGGCTTTGGACGCAATGCAGGGAGGCCAGCACACATCTTTGCGCCATGCTTCCTGACTCTGAAAGTGGTGCAAACAAACTTTATGGTGTGTTTGTGATGTGATACTCATAGGCCAGCACAAGGGGCTTGTGCCAGTCTACCAGCATGTTTGGATTGTGCCCTGAGTCAGATACTGCTATCCACTCAACACCCTTGAACCACCAAGATGCTGAAGCAGTAGACCCAGGGCCTCCACTTGTTCCACTCCACGGGGGTGCCATGTTCCCCTCCTTCAACCACTCCTTAGCTGTGGTCATGAATCGCACCCAGCACCTAAGCAATGGGGTGGTCTTCATTGTGGGCCTTAAACTTCCTAGTCAAAGCCAGGCTACCCTGGAGCCTATTAGACAGGCCCAATGGAGATTTTTTTTTAAATGTTGCTTCCAATATTTTCCTCCCCTGTTATGTTAAATAAAGCTAATAAAACTAGTATGTTAATATCCCCAAAGCAGCTGGAATTTCCGGATCACACTCAGTGCCTGATCAATTCTTAAGAAATCGAGGGCCCAGTCCTATTCAACGTTCCAGCACTGATGCAGCTACAGTACGGCTCCAAGGTAATAAATCTTCTCTTGAGGAGGCCTCCAAGACAGCCTTCCCACCACAGGATGCATGCCCAATTGATACAGCTGCATCAGCACTGGAAGGTTGGATGGGATTGGGCCCTGGGAAGCCTTTTACAAGTCACAAATGAGATCATTTGGTGCCACAATATATTCGAATCAATGGTATCCCCTACCAAACCCTTTTGCCCTTCCCTTGCTATAGCAGTGTTCGTTAAGGAAATGATCATTAATGGAGCCATCATCTAGTGTACTGAACTGCCAGTGAGTCTGACCTTCAAGAACTGGGGAAAAACCTAAACGACAGGATGGTAGAAGGCTGAAGAAAAAGAACTACATTTTAGTTTGTGGTGGAGATTACAACAACAGATCTGGCTGGGGAGCCCCCAGTTAAATAAAGCCATTTAACTTTATTATTGTTTGCCTGTAAATCGCTTTGGGAACTTCATGTTGAAAGCGGTATATAAATACTTTTTGATTGATTGATTTTGATTTGCAATTCCATCTCAGAAGTTGTAGGTGAAGTACAGTACTGTGTTATAGCACCCCATTCTCTGTAAAAGAAAGAGGCCAGTGAATCATAAAGTAACCATTGCCCTCTTCACCCATCCTACGTTCTTCGCTAACTACTAACTACTTAGTTTATTTCAAGTCAGGAAGCTTCCAGAATGTGGCTTTCGTTCAAGGGTCAAATGGGCTGTGCAAGCCATGCGCAGTCACACATGGAATTTTCCAGAAATTAGGAGACTGGCTTCCTCCAAGCCAGTCTGATAGAGTCAGTTGGATTGCGTGAACAAAGATGCGGTCTTATGTGATCTCAGGCCTTTTGCCATCAGCCTGGCTTCAGGTCATTGTACTCTCAGGTCATCCGAGAGAGCCCTTCTGACTGTGCCGCCACCAGGCGAGGTGAGGGGGACGGCGGCCAGAAATAGGGCCTTCTCGGTGGTGGCTCCACAGCTGTGGAATTCCTTCCCCTTGAAATTAAGAACAGCTCCCTTGTTAGCAATCTTTCAGCAGGATCTTAAGACTTTTCTATTTAAGGCGGTGTTTTATTTTACGTTGCTGTCAGGCTGGCATTTTAATTTAAGTTTTAATCATTATTTTTTTAAATGATTGTAATTTTATATTTATCGTTATCCATTGGGGCCTGCTTGTTTTTGTTTATGTCATTGTTTTAATTTTTACCTTGTATTGTTTTTCCTTTTATTCCCAGTTATTTTTAATGCTGTAAGCCACCAATAAGGGCAGAAAGGCAGGATATAAGTTCAATTATGATTATCAATTATTATTAACAATAATAGCAAAAAAATTATTTAAATGATGTCTTAATAATAATGTAATTGTTTAATTGTTTAACTATTTAAAATATTACAACAATAACAACAGCAACAATAATAATTGTTTAATAATTTAAAATAAAATTTAAAATATGATGATGATGATGATGATGATGATGATGATGATGGTGATGCCCTGGGTCATGCTGTCTAGACAGCCATCCAGTGCTACTTGCATGTGAATATATGTGTCAAGCTTCACACATTAAAGTAAAAAGGCTTCTCAAACAACAATTCAGTACATGGTAGGAAGTAACACAGTCTTCTACACCTCTTCCAGGCTCCTCTCCATGTGTGAAAATGTGTGAGTGAAAAATGACCCAATAAGAGTAGACAATGACAGCGTATAAAGAAAAATCTGATAAGCCTTAATGAGCAGAGGCACGCACTGATACTACAGGCTTGCAAATAAATTAGGTACAGCAGGAGAATCTGCATTAAGAAAGTGAGATCCTTTGTGAAAATCAATGTCATTCCCATTGCTCTATTATAAGCAAATATTTAACGCCACAACTGTAGCATCTTGGCACCACTACTTAGGCCTTTTCTTCACATGATAGTAAATTCAATAGTGCTAAATTAACTTGAGCTGCCTTTGGAAAGAATTAATAATCATACGAGGTGGAAATGTAAAATTGTTAGAAACAAATAATGAAGCAAATGCAACTTGTCTTTTAAAATGGTATTTGTTTATTCTCTAGAAAAACATGTTAGTCTGAAATAGTCAGCCTGTCCACTTACAGGAAACGAGACAATCACTGTCAGGCAGTTATGGCCAATGTACAACGTTGGAAAATCTGCTTTGCAAGGATTATGCCGACTTTGATGCATGCAAAGTGGGCCAAAGGTTTGTGTATGGATGAGAACACAAACAACAAGGCTACAGCAGAATGAGAAGAAAGAAACAGGACAAAAATTGCAGACAGGCAAGCCGTGAAAAGAATTGACTAATAGAACAATATCATTTACTGCTTTCCACAATTGTTGTTGTTGTTGTTGTTGTTGTTGTTGTTGTTGTTCAGTTGCTAAGTCGTGTCCGACTCTTCACGACCCCATGGACCACAGCACACCAGGCCTCCCTGTCCTCCACTAGCTTCCTGAGTTCGCCCAATTTCATGTTCATTGCTTCGGTAACACTGTCTAACCATCTCATCCTCTGCCGCCCCCTTCTCCTTCTGCCTTCCATCTTTCCCAGCAGGAGGGTCTTTTCTAAAGAGTCCACTCTTCTCATAAGGTGGCCAAAGTATTGGAGCTTCAGCTTCAGGATTTGTCCTTCCAGGGAGCAATCAGGCTTGACTTCCTGGAGGATGGACCGATTGGATCTCCTTGCAGTCCAGGGGACTCTCAAGAGCCTTCTCCAACACCATAATTCAAAAGCATCTATTCTTTGGTGCTCTGCCTTTCTTATGGTCCAGCTCTCACAGCCATTCATTACTACTGGGGAAACCATCACTTTGACTATGCGAACCTTTGTTGGCAGGGTTTCCACAATTTCCACAATTACTGAAAAAAAAAAGTTTCCACAATTACTGAAGTGAAAATTCAGTCAAGCACAGTTTCTACACTTTATGGCACAATCCCAAGGCCAGCCTTAAGTCATTGTGGCCTATGTCGTCACATTGGGCCCCACGCTTTGGGGGGAGCCTGTACTGGCCCAGCGGATCTCTTGCTGCTGCAGCCAGGATCTCCCGTGGGCTGTAAGCCACTGAGAGTGCAATCCTACCTTATGCCAGCCTACTAAGGCCGACATAGCACAGCCATATCCAAAGGCCCATTCGGAGGCAGCAGCAGCAACGTGCAGGACAAGGGGAGGGTTTTCCCTTGCACCCGCGTAAGCCCCAGTCATCCCTATGGGCCTGCTCGGATCTGCACCGGCAAAATAGCAGGTGCAGAGGAACGTGCACGGGAGCGGCCCGAATCAGGGCCGCCATGGCCAGGAACTGGCATTAGGATATGGCACTATGGCTGTCCTGTGTCACAACCAGTGATGTCATCTAACGGGCGAACAACCAGAATGCTGCGTGGGCAGCCCCGCCCACCCGTCGCCATTTGCCACCGCTCCGTGATGGATGAGGCGCTGTGAGGCTCTCCCAGCCTCGGAGGGGGCGCCTGCTCGCCAGCAGGGATGGGTGCGGGGCGCGCTGAGTGCCAGGCAAGACTCAGGCACCAGGTGCGCCCCCCACCCGTCCCCGCCGGCAAACAGGCACCCCCTCCGAGGCCGGGAGCACCTCGCAGCGCCGTGTCCATCACGGAGCGGCGGTGAATGGCGACGGGTGGGCGGGGCTGCCCACGAGTGTTCCGGTTGTTCACCCGTTAGGTGACATCACTGGTCACAACCGTGTCATAGCTGCTGTCTCTGCCTGCTGCGCTGCCCAGTTATGCTCCCAGAACGCCTCTGGAACGCCCTCGCAGCGGCCCTGTGCCGACCGAGCGACGACGATGCTTGACTGGCACATGGCCGGCGCTGCCGATGGTTGCGGGCAGAGACGGCAGCTATGACATGGTTGTGACTCAGGATGGCCGTAGTGCCATATCCTAACGCCAGTTCCCGGCCATGGCCAGCTGAAAGGGAATGCCTGTGCTCGCTGAGGCGTCTGGTGGGTCACTGTGAGATAAAGGAAGTTGGACTAGATGCACCTTGGCCTGATCCAATGGGGCTGTTCCTATGTTCCTATGAGTATATGTCTGAAGAGGAGCATCTGGTTCTGGTGGCTGTCAAAGAGAAATGCTGTGGAGAATCTTGACTAGCCACCAGTGTGTTTACCTCAGAATGCGAGATGCAGGGAGTGGCAACAGAATGCAGGCAGCGTGTTGTCTCATGTGTTCCCTGCGGCATCTGGTGGGTCACTGTGAGATACAGGAAGCTGGACTAGATGGGCCTTTGGCCTGATCCAGCAAGGCTCTTCTTATGTTCTTATGGATAGCCTAATCCTATTCTCCTGCAGTCTACACAGGGCAGTGGTACTGACAGAACACACACTGCATTTTATAGTGGGGGAGGGCATGACCAGACAAGCTAGGAGAGGTAAGTAAAATATTTCTAATAAGCAAAGTAGTTTTTTTTAATCTTGCCTCCCCATAAGCCACCTGGTCTCGAATTGGTGTCCACAGACCTACACCAGCTCTTTAGCTGGAGCAACTCCAAAGAGAGTCAGGGGGCCTGTCAGGCCAGGAAAGGGAGGATAGGATCTTGGTGTGTGAGACTGCTGCCAAGATCCACCCTTTCAACCTACAAACTGACCCTCAAACCACCAGGCTGGGCAGGAGAGACCTGGAACATAGTTAGTCAGGAACTAGGATGAATGGGGGCAGGGAGATAGGGGGAGGGCAAGGAGCTCCCCATCCCATTTCTCTCTGTGGACATACACCACCAAAAGTGGCTGTGTATGCCTGAAAAGACCCTTAGGCAGCCCCTGGGCATACTGGGCTGTAAGTATAGATATTTTATATTTATTTCCTGTAAGCCCCCAACAGGAGGCTGCCCAAGCCCTTTGGGTGTGGCTGCATCAGTGGGAGGAGATAGACTAGTCGTCTTCAAATTTTTTGTGTCATGACCCCATCAAATAAATAAATAAGTGAATAAGTGAACTGGGGACCCACTGTCAATCTCACCATCCCACCCCTCCTCCCGGAACACAATTCGCCCACTCCCAGCCCTTGTCACGTTGCAGAAGAGGTTCTCATGAAGCCTGGCACTAGTGAAAGCTATTTCAGCGAAATTGCTAAGAACCTGATCAGGACTGTGACACCATCTCCTGGCACCTGCAGGCACCATCAGATGGTACCATCAGATGGCTCCTCATTAACCTGGTGGAGCTCTAGTCCAGTGGTCTTCAACCTTTTTTCATTCCTGTACTTTGCCATGACCCCACAACTGAGCCTTCGTGACCCCACTGGGGTCCCGACCCCAAGGTTGAAGAATACGGATATAGACAATAGAATTGGGTCCTAATTCAGGTTTCCACTGCCCTTTATTTCAGTTACTCCTCAGTTCTCCTCTGCTACTTATTAAACATTCTTCTTTAAAAATGGTACCTGTATTCTCTATCAAAGCCATTATTCTTTTTTAACTCAACATAGCTGAGAAATTAAATGACGCATAGGGAGACATGGTTCTTTCCAACTATGTACTCCAGCTCCTTAAGATATTTGAGGTGATTTGAGGTGCCACCTTAATATTCGTAATATAGAAGCCAAGGCAGCCATCTCAGTAGTGTCATCTGACCCAGTTTTCAAACTGTGGGTTATTATAAGACTTTTCTTTGGCTGTTCACACTTTCTCACAATGTCTTAAAAGCAGCAGCAGATTTTGCTGAACATATTTGATAACATGCAGCCGCACAGGGGACACTTAGACGAAACAATCTGTGCCTAATGCAGAAGACAGAAGGGTGGCTAAAGACAGACGGACAGCAGAAGACAGACGGGTGGCTAAAGAAAGAAGGCTAAATCCAGAAAGGAAGATCTGAATGTGTGTAGTTCTTGAAAGACAGAACATTTCTGTAAATTGTAAAAACCTTCGGGTTTATGAAAAGTCTGCCTATGTAAACCGCCTTGAGTTGTAATCACTAGAGAAATCTAGTGATCTTAAGAAAGGCGGTATATAAATACATGTATTATTATTATTATTATTATTATTATTATTATTATTATTATTATTAATGAGAGGCAATGGAAAAGAAGTGAAAGATTTTGAACAGCAAGATGGATCAGTACTGACTGATAACAGGCTGGCATTTATCCTTGGCATCAAGTATGCACTGTAGGATGACTAGACAAAACAAAATATGATTTTGGATGTTTTTGCATAGGGCCATATTCTAGAATAAATATGAGATTGCAATCTGATAAATCAGTGGTTCTCAAACATTTTAGCACCAGGACTCACTTTTCAGAATGAAACTTGTGGCAGGACCCACTGGAAGTGATGTCATTAAACTTCCTTGTGAATGCGCTTGGGCAGACTCATCCACAGAGTGGGAATTTCTCAGCGTAAATACCGTGGGGATTTTGATAACACCTGATGGGGTCTTAAGCAGGTTTTACATCGGATATATAAGGAGTATAAGAAAAGCTCTAAGCTTATTTTAGTACTAAATTGTGACTTGCACAGGTTATCAAGAGCAATTAGCAATGCAACTGTGCTGAGCGTTGGCAACATTTGATGAAGTCAGTTACTGCCAACAACCAAAGGCTCTTTTGGAAAATTGTTACCTCCCATTTTTCTCAAACTAATTCTGATCCCCCTTACTCAATATCGGCATCAACCTGGGAATCCCATTTTAGGAAATTATTCTGGGATGATTGCTCCCAGAAATTATCCCAAACTAGCATAGGGTCCGACGAGATGTCTAAGTGGACACTAGTCTCTACTGTGGAAGTGATGTCCCTTATTGATCATCTCAAGTTGGGGAAAGGCCCTGATAACATTCCTTCTGATATGTTAAAATTTGCCCCTCAGTGGTGGGCCCCTATTCTAGCGGACCTTTTTACTTGGGTTGCTAGTACTGGGATAATGCCCAAATCTTGGACTGTTGATTATTTTTCCTGTTTTTTAAAAAGGTGATAGAACGAATCCAATTAATTACAGACCTATTAGTCTACTTTCCATCCCAGGCAAATTGTATGCAAGTCATTTACTAAATAAGCTTTCCTCCTGGATCATGGATAACAACATATTGGGTCCAGAGCAAGCAGGATTTAGACCTGGAAAATCAACCACGGACCATTTTTTGATACTCTCACACCATGCTGAAAAACAACTTTCTAGAACACATTCCAGATTATTTACAGCGAGACTTGAAGTCAGTTAATTAACTTTTGACCTAGTTAATAGGAATCTTCTTTGGTCCAAGCTTGGTAAATTGGGTATTGATAAGAGGTTACTCCATCTGATACAGAGGCTGTATGGTGACACCTCCTGCCAGGTCAGACTAGACTTAAATGGTAGTCTAACAGAATTTAATATCTACTAATAGAGGTGTCAAATAGGGATGTGTGCTTACCCCAACTTTGTTCAACCTGTTTATCAACAATTTATCTTCACCCCTGTCCATTGATTCTCACTGTCCCAAACTCAGTAATATGCCTGTATATTTATTACTTTATGCAGACGACATGGTTTTGATTTCACGGACCCGCATAGGATTTACGCCACTTTAGAGTATCTCAAAAAGAACAAGTTACAGCTTAATTTTGAGAAATCCAAAATCATGGTCTTTGAGAAAGCGTGGAAACATCGTTTGTGGCAGTTCAAGGGCAAACATATCCAACAAGTTAAAACATTCAAATACTTGGATCTGACCTTTCACTATAAACTATCTTGGGTCCAGCAATGTCTTTCTGTGGTTAAATCTTCAAAACTTTTGGCCCAGTCCATCCTGTGCTTTTTTGTTCGTGGTAACTCATGCATCCCAGCTGCTTTACGTATTTTTAATGCCAAGATTTCTTCCCACCTATTATATGACATTCAACTTTGATTACCTGCCCTTAACTATGAGGTGGAGAGAATACACTCGGTGTTCTTATACAACATCTTCAGCGTAGCTCATTGTGTCCCCTATGCAGCTCTATGCTTGGAGGCAGGCCAAGTTAGACTCGAGTATCTGGCATGAGTCAGATTCTGTCAATTTTGGCTTTCCATTTGTTTTAAAGCCAAGTACTCTGCCCTTCTTAAAGCCCTGCTTTCTGATTCTTTGCTATTCTTGGGGCTTTCTCTATTTTATTCCAAAATTTGATCCGTAGGACTTTCGGTCGATCTCCTGGGTGCTGGAACCCTGAATAATGTGCTCAGGATTCTCACAATCAGATTAACAGATATAGAAAGGCAAAACCTGTTTGTAGCAGCTACCAAGATCTGTTCCCCTCTTCACTTTCAATTACCAATTATTTTTGGTCAGTCCCCTAGTTACCTTTTCTTGCTGTAGGACCCCCAGCTCAGACACCCTTTTACGCTGGCTTGCTGCAACATCATGCCTTCGCACGAGTTGTCTGCTAGATTTTGTCAGCAGAGACCTCCTCTTGCTGTGGCTATAACATTGGGTCCCTGAATCTCTGAATCACATGTTCTTCTTTTGCCCCCGGTATGAAGATCTTCGCATCATTCTTAGAATTCAATGTTGCCTCGCCTTTCAGGAGTCAATGCTGATGTCAACTTATGCTCCCTACTTTTCTCTTCTGATACAGCAACCCTCACACAAGTAGCTATTTATCTTTACACTGTTATTCAGAGATGCAGAGTCAAATCCGAACCCCATGCTAGCTTACAATCGATATCCCCCCGTAAGGCTAATATAATTATACATCACCGGTTTGCCAAATCAACAAGAGTTAGGGTCCATTTTAGAAGCTTTTTTGCTTTTGCTTTTTTGAGGACCGAGGGTTTAAATACTGTATTGTTGCTGTATTAATGTTGTACTATGTTTGTTGTACTTTGTATTTTATGCCTATTAAAGCTTCCTGAACTGAACCTGGAAGTGATGTCACGGCTGGAGGTGACATCATCAAGCAGAAAGTGCAACCATTGTGACATAATAAAATGACACTCCTAGAATGCAAACTGACACACTTGGATTGTAGCGATTGCACAACCATGAAATGTCCCTTACAGAAAGCAAGATTAGGACAAACTATTATGTACAAAAACTGAACTAAAAACATTAAAAACTCACTTGAAAATTCACAAAAAGAATATAGCAAGAGTAAGATCTGCAGCTTCCAAGATGGCAATTTCCAGCTTTCATTGACCCACTTGACAAAAGGTCATGACCTACCAAGTGGGTCCTGACCACCATTTGAGAAACACTGCTATAAATGCTGACCTAAGAATAAATCCCATTCAATTCAATAGGACTTACTTCAAAGTAGGCATGTCTAGGACTCTACTGTAAAAATTTTTTGTCCAAAACTGAAACATAAAAGGCTTGTGGGTTGCTCTCTTCTACTTTGATTATATTTCTCATTAGCTTCATTTTTTGTCTTGTTATTTTATGTCTCCCTGCCAAACAGCTATCACCACTCTTTTGTTTCATGTTCTACACATTAAGTATCCCTTATCCAGATTGCTTGGGATGGAAAGGTATTTGGATTTTTCTGGATTTCAGAATAATTGCACAAATATAATGAGAAATGCTTCCTCTTGTTCTTTTCACTGTGACCCATTTGGGTATCTGCTGGCCTCGTTGACATTTTTCAACAATGGCACACACCACAGAGCAGAATAGAATAGCCTGAATGTGGGAATGTGCACAATACCTTCTAGTGTTCACATTACAGGGGAAAAAAAGTATTGGACAAAAATATCTAGATTTTGGATGTCCGGATAAGGCAGTACTGTAGTTCCCAACCTTTTTTGCACCTGGACCCCTTTTTTACATACAAATATCTTTCAGGACCACCACCAACCCAAGACCTAGGGCCAGAAGATATTCCATTAAGCAGGAAGTGAAGCCATTGGTACTTTTTTTAATCATACTTTTGAAAGTCGAAAGATCTCCACATCCTTTTTAGAATGTTCTGAATGCTTTATATCTAAGTGACATTTGAGTTTTGAGTTCAGTGATGGATTCAGCACTGAGACCAACACTGCACAGAATGCATTGTGGCTTCTCTACGTCATTGCTGATCAAGGTGGTAAAGCCAAATTTTAGATAGTCTTCAGAGTATTTACGTTTCTCTTTCCCATGTGCTGAGACTCACCTAGGCCCATGGAAGGCGTGACATGGTTCCTCGGAAAGAAACGTGGAAGAGACCATCTCATGCATACAGACAAACCAAGACAGCCACGAACATTGAGAAAGTGGCAGTTTAATGGGAAACATCTTCCCTAGCCAAAATGAAGCTTCCAAGATGGTGGTTCCCAGATTTTTCAAAAGGATGCTGCAAGCTCTTTGCAACCCCCAGAAAATGGGTTCATGATCCCCTTGGAGGTCCCGCCCCCCAGGTTGGGAACCACTTGGAAAAGGGATCATCTATGTGTATTATGAGGGACGTGGTGGACGTGGTGTATTATGAGGGACGTTCCGAGCTGTTGACTGGAAGGTTGGGAGTTCGAGACTACGCAATGGAGTGAGCTCCCGTTGCTTGTCCCAGCTCCTGCCAACCTAGCAGTTCAAAAGCACATAAAAATGCGAGTAGATAAATAGGGACCACTTTGGTGGGAAGGTAACGGTGTATCATGCACCTTGGTGTATAGTCATGCCGGCCACATGACCACAGAAGCTTGTCCTAGGACAAATATCGGCTCTTCGGCTTAGAAACGGAGATAAGCACCACCCCCTACAGTCAGTCACGACTAGACCATTCAGTTGTGGGGAAACCTTTACCTTTTTTAACCTGTATTATATATTGCAAAAACTGGTAAGGACTTCCAAGACTCCATGTTTTCCGTTCCAGTGGTGGTGATGCCATTATAGTTTTGATATTTTGCTTTGTTCAGATTTTTGAAGATGGCCCTGAGCTGAAAGAAGGATCATTTTTCCCCATAGTACTTCCGTACATGGGAAAGAAAGAGGGCATAATGACATTGAACATCTGTTGCTGTGTGATTTGGGAAGAGAAAGCACCTGGCCTCCCCCTGCACAAAATTAGTCAGTAACCTCAAGGGTGAAAGTTCCTGTTCAGAGTAATGATTTCTCCCTCAGGAGGATCTGATGAAGAGAATTTCATTTGAAGCTAGCAAAGCAGATGCATTGTGATTTTTAAACTGACTGCTAACAGCTTGAAATACAGATATAGTAGCAGGCGTGAGCAGCAATGGGATTCACAAACGACCTGGGGGAACGCTGGGCGGGACATACGCGTAATTGGCAGCCCGTGATTGGCAGCCCGCGTGATTGGCTGCCCATCTGTTCCGCCCCGCTGCTGTCCCCGCCGGCCGCGCAGGCTGGGCCCGCTGCCCCTGGTTGGCACGCCCCACCGCTACATGCCCGGGCCCCTGGGGGGCCCCCCAGGCGAGTAGGTGCCCCCTCCGAGGCCTGGGCAGCCTGGGCGGCCTACGCGGCAGCGGGGAAGGCAGCGGGGCGGAACGGACGGGCAGCCAATCGCGCGGGAGTTCCGCGTACATCCCGCCCAGCGTTCCCCCAGGTCGTTTGTGAATCCCATTGCTGGGCGTGAGGCAGGGCTGGTGTCTACCTTCAATTTGGAGAGCCAGGGAGGTTCCAACAACCACAGATAGAGCAGGACCAAATAACTAGTGCTGTGCCTTCCTTGAAAGGGCTTCTTCAATGTGTGGTTCCAATCAATCAGGAATCACAGAACAAGCATATTGCCATCATGTTGCCATGTGGTCAAACAGTTCTAGCTATGGGATGATGTCACAAAGGCTTTCCAATACCTTCAACTCTAGGTGGAGGTGGGAAAGGGAACATATACTTTATGTCCATTACCTGACTTAATGCTCCCTGTCTAGCCATGCGGCACAATTTCATTGCTCATTAATGCTGTGCAGTAAAGACTTTCACCTTGATCCAATTATGGTCATGCATAATTGCACATGACTTCCTGGGACAGAATATGGATGAGGATGCACCTTTGACCATAATGCAGTCAGGGTGGTTGACATTTGCATTTAGATGTATATATTAGGATGTTGAAGTTGTTCATCCATCCTGGATTATTTTGAATGGAGCATGAGTATTTAGATGCTCATACAAATGTGCATCTCTACCCACATTTTGTTCCAACAAGTCAACAAGGATATTCCCTCTTCCCCCAACACCCAATATACAATTGGATACTTTCTCATCCTTTTGCAAAACAAAGCAAGATATCACTGGAAGAGGACAAATGTCACAGGGCTGAAAGTGTTTATGACACCCCACCCACTTCCTCCCTCCTGCCCGCCTTCCCCACAACCAGAACTGCCCTTGCACCAAGTTTGGCTGGTGCAGGAGCGGTGCTGCGGCATATCTACCCAGTGCTGTTCAACTGGCAATGCTGCTTGTGTTGGCCCAATGCCACTAATGCCGACAAGGCGGGAGGTCACCCCCCCCCCCCCGTCAGCGCTAGTGCCGTTGGCCCAAATCAAGTACATTGCATCATCCCAACATCCACAAAAGGGGTGCAATCCTAACCTGGAGTTAGGCCAGCACAGTTAGGCCAGCAAAGCTTGGTCGGCGCAATGGACACCGTAAATTGTGTTTAGACCACTCTCGGAGTCAGGGAGGATGGCGCCTGTCTGTGTGCCAGCCTCTCTGACTCCAAGAGTGGTCCAAACATACTTTACAGTGGGCCTTGTCCCGGCCAAACTTTGCTGGCCTAACTGTGCCGGCCTAACTCCAGGTTAGGATTGTGCTCAGGATTGTGCCCTCAGTACTATAACAACTACAAACTTCATGCATTCATGGGCATAGTTTTGTTTTTTTCTCCTTGTCTGAATGGAAGGACTTTTAACCACAACCCTTTTAATAACACATGGGAATCTGATGATAAAACTTTGATAGCACCCCTTTGGGATTTGATCATAAGCGAGCCACACTGGTTTAATAATTAAGGTTGCATTATCCTACAAGGAAACAAAATCTGTTTCTGTGGAAAGAAGTAATGTGATGCTTCTGGGTTTGAAAGAATGATTGGGTTGTTTTGAGAATCACAGAGATGATGATGTTTGTGAGCTCAAGAATCTTTTTGGGGGTGCAATCCTAACGCTAGGCTGGAATAGGCAGACCGACATGCCTACCCCATATCCAACCAGGGCTGGCCTGCACTGTATCCAACGCACGTTAGTAGCAGACTGGAGCCTTCATGGGACAAGGGCAGTGATGTCATTCAGGGAGAATGGACCAGAACGGGCGTTCCGGATCCTAACGGGCTCCGTGGCTGGTTCCGGGTTCCTGACAAGTGCCAGTCAAAAGTGAGTTCCTGTTCCTAAATCATTTGAATGACACCACTGGACAAGGGCACCCCTTAACCCAGGATAGGCACCCGCGGCCCCAATGGGCCTGCTCAGATCTGTGCCTGCTGTTTAGCAGGTGCAAGTCTGAGCACGCCACGTGGTCCGAGTCAGGGCAATGTGGCCCGGTGTTAGGGGTTTGGATGAGGCCTAATGGCTGCATCCAGGCTTCATCCTAGGCTGCCCTAAGTCTGTGGGAACACCCTCCTCCGCCCTGTTCCGCCCCCTGCCTGCCTTCCCCCCACCCAGAAAAGCCCCTGTGCTGGCTGAACACGGCCGGCGCAGGGGCAACGTACCGGTGGTTCGCTCTGGCGCAACTGTGTTGATGCAGTGCCTACGTCAACACAGTGTGCTTTGCACTAGTGCGCACGTACTTTACAGCGCATGTGCAATAGCGCTTGGCAAACGAAAGTGGCTTGCGTCAGCCAAAGAAAGGATTGGATTGCCTTGCCTGATTGACATTTCAAAGGACAGTTGATAAAAGCCTGTGTGTTGGTAAAGGAAGCTAAACAACCCACACAAAAACAGAAGTTAACAAACCTCATGCTGTTGAACTGTCACATCCCAGAGATCATATATATACACACACACACACTGTGCTATACTTCAGCACCCAAGGTAGGCTTCTGTAATGCAAGTAATGAGATTTTTTTCCTTCTTAACAGAAACTAGGTTTCCCTTAATGATCTTGGGAAAGCCGATAAGATGAACGATTTAAGAATTTTGATACAATTCTGGTCTAAAATGCAATCTGAAGTTATGAGTATCCTGGGCTCTGAGGAATGCACAAGCACTTTTGCCGTTCAGGGGGTGTTTTTTGCCGTCTTTATAAGTCAAAGAATAACCATGTTAGGAGCTGACTAGTTTGACAATAAAAGTTTGAAGAGTGCAATCCCGCCTTTTACTAATTAACAAGAAAGGAAATGTTTTGTTTGTTGCAGCATGATTGTAAACCAGATTGGGAGCTCAAGTACCATGGCAGAAGTATGTTTAAAGCAGCTATGTCATCTGGGCAGGACAGTCTGGAACGCCGTACTGCTTGTTCCGAGGACGGGCTGTGATGGGGCGCCATTGCGCAGCAGATGCCGCACGCTTTTTGTCCCGCCCACCCTCCCCTGCGTTTGATTCGCTCTGATATGGAGCTATTCCGGGCGCAGGGAGGCGTGGCCGGGCTTCCACACGGGGGCGGGGAGCTGCCACTCAACCGTGCGTTCCAGTTGTTGGCGCTGACGGATGACATCACTGGTTTAAAGCCCCCATGCCCTATGGAGGAAGGATCATAGTTTCATGGTAGAACACATCCTTCACATACAACAGGAGAAGGTGTGGAGAAGGAGGACAGGAGGTGTTGATGGTTGTGCTGCTGGCATTGCCTGAAGCTAAGCAGGAAAATCTGTGATTTTGCTTTTGGATGTGTGACGAATACAGCAAGCTGCTGCATCCGTTGTGGCAGGATGGAGGCACAGATGAGCTGACTAGTCACCGAAAGCGAGTGTTACAGGGGAGTGTGCAAGAAGGCTAGCCAGCAAAAGAACAATCTTGAGGACCTGTTCAGGCTGGACTTGCTCAAGCTCAATGGCATGCAGCCATAGGAGAGAACCACACTGTGAAGGCCGCATCTGGGACTGAGGATTCGGTGAATCACAGAATACTACAAATTTGTAAAAAAAAACCCATTGAAAAATGGTGATTTAGCCTAGCCTGCCCTTGTAAGCAGCCTTGGGCATTTGCTTCAGCATGGGAAAGGCAGGATATACATTCTTCAAATAAATAAATAATATAACCCAGTTGGCATGGCTGAATCAGTGCAGGAAAGTTGGATAGGAGCGGGCCCTGAGTTAGGTTATGACAGTTCGGGACTCCTGAGAACTGGGCGGTGCTCCTTGGAGTAAAATCATTCACTGCTCTCAGAGCAAGGAGGCAGAAGGTTGGTTTTTTTTTATGTCTGTAGATGGATAATGCCATCTAGTGGTCATAGCTGCCTCGGAGGAGGAGTTGATGCAATCAGAATGCTCTGGGCAAAATGAATGAAGTGCCTAACTGAGTCAACCTGGCTCACTAAAAAGAGTAAAAGAAGTGTGGACTACTCTAATGTATGAAAGTGAGAGAAAACTCTCCCTCCGCTTGTGTGTGCGTGTGTGTGCGTGCGTGTGTGTGTGTGTATGCATGCATCCATATGCACAGTGTTCAAGGGAGAAAATCATAACATATTTGATCTTTGTTTAAACATATGTAGGTTATTAATTTGCTTTCCTCCACTTGCCTTATTATTAATGATATGTTTAAATTGTGGATTTGACTCAGATTTTGAAGATGAGCTTTCTTCCAAAAAAGAGTGTGTCATTGTACGTTACTGTTGCAAGTTCAATGAAAATCTCTTGATTAGCACAGACTTTGTCCACAATACATTATTTGAATTATTTGACAATCATCTTAATGAGGCATCTGTATTGGAAAAGGCTGGAGATACCCCGAGGAGATAGGGAATGGTATCAGCAATGGCCCCTTGTCCCAGATTAGACAGGGATTATAGGGTTAACCCCCAAGGTCTTTGCAAGCCTTGGGAGCACAGCTGTAGGCTGATGAGGCCCCTGGCTATGAAGGGAGGCCAGCACAGGTGCAGAGGGGTATGGCTGATGGTAAAGCCTGCCCACTGATTGGCTGGCCTCAGTATAAAGTGGGAGGCAGGAGCTGGAGTAAGGGACCTGGGAAGGTGCTGGAGGAGGGCACCTTGGAAGGTGCTGGATGGGAGCACCAGGTAGGTGCTGGATGGATGGATGGATGGATGGATTGCTGGCTGGACTGCCTGCCTGAAGGACTGCTGGATGGACTGTGACTGAAGGACTGTTAAAGGACTTGAGAAGGTAAGGTTATTGTGGGGAATAACCATTGCGAATTGTTGTATGGCTGCCACGCCCTTGGAGCCACCAAGTGGAGGAGGCAGTTGTGGCTTGGGTAAGCTGACTGCCTATTGTTTGGTGGTGGGGTTTGGTGGTGCTAGACTTAGAGTAGTTTGGAGCTAAGCCAGTGATGAGGGCGGTCTGGAGGAGGCTGGCCAGCCAGTGATCCCAATTAAAGCTGCTGGAAGAGAGGAGGCCCAGTGAGTGAGCCTCCCTCTTGCCTATCTCTGAGGCTGCTCTGTGGGGAAACTAGTTAGCCTAGTGTGGGTATTAGGGTCCTTGGGGTGGCCCAGCAGGGAATTTGGCAGAACAGCATCCACTAGGATATCCCCTGTGCTAAGCTTCTCTAATAGTTTATTTCATCAGATAATTAATGGGTGAATCGGATGAAAATCAAAGGCTGATTTGATTGATCAGTCGGAAAACTGTATTTCGAAATTTTCTCCAAGCCATGTAAAGAATCTGTGTCATCTTGTGATGGGATGGAGGTGGGGGCAGGGGAAGATCTTGCTATGGACATCTTTTGTTATTGTTGATTAATTAGTTAAGCTTTGCCCTTTAAAAGCACCAGTCTCGATCAATATGCTTTGGTAGCACCAAGTCACAAAGTACAGCCAGAATAAGGCATTCATAACAATGAGCAAACAAAAGAACAAGAAAAGAAAAAAACACCAGCACAATGATGCCCCCTTCTGCTCCACACAGATGGTCAGATCCAATTTAGTTTGAAATCTATCATACATGAGCTGGTACGTTCTTGCCTGTCAAATTACATTCTTGACAGGCTCAGTCTTTAAAAATGTACTAAAGCTTACCAAGGCTTATATAACAGCAATAATTGGTCAGCACAGGTCTATTTTCAGAAGCAGCTGATGTTAACCAACTTTGAACAAGGGAGCATTTTGGCAGCACATGATTGATCTCAGAAACCAAACTTAAGGACATATGTCTCTTTGAATTTAACTGCATGCAAAAAAAAAAAAAAAAAAAAACTCCTCCATAAAATTGTATTTTTTTCCTGTTTATAATATAGCCTTCACTTTCCCTCTCTCCAGCTCTCCTCCCTCCCCCACAATTCCTGAAGAATTTGAAGTTGCACCATTGATTTTCATTGGTAGGATCAGAGGTTTGCTCTCATTGGTCCTTCCAAACTGCAGTACAGCATCCTGACAATCTGGGCAGGAGGGCTACTGTCAAGCCATACTGGGATCAAAACAGTCCCGACAGCCTTCAGGCTAGTTAGAGGCTTTTGCAACGCAAGCCACATAGAGGAAGGTGCACACCTTTTGGAGCAAACACCACCTGAACAATCATTGCTAAAGGCATTAGCGTCATATAGTGCTGAGAGATGAAAAAACATTTTGCCAGCGATCCATATCCTTCAGCAATTACAAACGAGGCGCAGTCACTTCTGGACCCTACACAAGGACACAATGGACTACAGCAAGGTGCTGAAAATTTCCTTTCAGGCTATGAAACGCAATGAACTCCTATATTCAGGTCATTAAAAAAATGAGAGGTACAGTATATGTAGGCATTTTGGCTTTATGTTAGCACAGCAACACACCAGCAAACTTGCACCCCATTCAACCAAACTGCCCAGAACCAACACCAATCTTCCTTGATAGAGGGAACTGCCACATTTCCAAGGGGGGTTCAAAGCAATGAATGGAAAATAAGTGAAGTCTGAGAACAAGCAGATGCCAAATGCAGGGGAGTGGCAACGAGTTGTCTTGTGTGCTTCCTGAGGCATCTGGTGGGCCACTGTGAGATACAGGAAGCTGGACTAGATGGGCCTTTAGCCTGATCCAGTGGGGCTCTTCTTATGTTCATATATTCTTAACATCTTTTTCCTTCGGTGTATAAGTACTTCAACACATAATGCAATTCATAGGGAATTCATTGCCCCAAGGCATATGCTCTGCTGGATCAGGCCAAAGGCCAATCCCCTTTTAAAGGCATCCAGGCCAGATGCCATCACCACATCCTGTGGCAAGGAGTTCCACAGACTAGTTCAATGATGGGTAAAGACATTATTTTCTTTTAGCTGTCCTAACTCTCCCAACAGAGTTAGGGTGCTCTCCTAACTTGGAGTTAGCCGGCACAGTTAGGTCAGCGAAGTTTGGTTGGCACAAGGGCTACCGTAAAGAGCGCTTAGAGCACTCTTGGAGTCAGGGAGGAAGGTGCACGTCTGTGTGCTGACCTCTTTGACTCCAAGAGTGGTCCAAACAAACTTTATGGTGTCGTTTGTGTCGGCCAAACTTAACTGGCCTAACTGTGCCGGCCTAACTCCAGGTTAGGATTGAGCCCTAAGTGGCTGTTCTGGTGTTGTGAGAGAAGGGAAAGAACATACCTCTACCCACTCTATCAATCTACTGCATAATTTTGTACATCTCAATCATATCCTCCCTTAAGCACCATTTTTTTTTTTTGCCTAAACTGAAGAGTCCTAAATACTGTAGGCTTTCCTTATCCAGGAGGTGCCCCAGCCTATTAATCACTTTGGTCACTCTCTTCTGCATCTTTTCCAGTTCAACTGTGCCACTTTTCAGTTGTGGCAATGGCCACTGGCTTAAATGGTTTTAAAAGAGATGTAAACAAGGGACGCGGTGGCTCAGTGGGTTAAACCGCTGCTGCTGGGCTTTCCGACCAGAAGGTTGGGAGTTCAAGACTGCGTGATGGAGTGAGCTCCCATCGCTTCTCCCAGCTCCTGCTAACCTAGCAGTTCGAAAGTACCTAAATGTAAGTAGATAAATAGGGACCACTTTGGTGGGAAGGGAACGGCGTTCCGTGCGCTACGGCGTAGAGTCATGCTGGCCACATGACCACGGAAGCTTGTCCTCGGACAAAACACCGACTCTTCAGGCTTTGAAACGGAGATGAGCACCGCCCCCTACAGTCGGCCACGACTAGACCATTCGGTTGCGGGGAAACCTTTACCTTTAAACAAGATGATGGAGAATATTAAATTGTAGTTTTCCACTTGAAGGTTTCTTAGTACTTCTCAGAATAATGCACATACTGCATACACTACATTTGCAATTCTGAGTGATTACAGGTGTGCCTCCCCTCGTATCCTCGGGGGACCCATTATACAGTATGGATCCCCTGAACATACAGAAACTGCAGGTATGGGGAACTGTCTCTGTGGCCACTCCATACCTCATGCATGGCCAACAGCATCATTTAACTGCTTACTCCAGCAAAAATGTTCTTCCTTTACAAGGTTGCTATAAGCATACAAGCTTATAGCAACATGCTGGCTGTCCCCTGGCAGTCTGAACTCTTGAAAAGATTAGGTCGAGATTTACGGGAAACAGAAGTTAACACTTATATCAAACCTGTAAAGGAAGTGTTCTGTTTCATCCATTTTATGAGACCCCTGACAAAGGTACTTCTTTGATTCATTTGAACTCATTGCGATTATGGATCCAGACTTCTGTATGCATACATGTGATGAACACAGTACCCTACTAAGAGCATCAAATGCTGCAGCTCCTAACCACAACTCCTCACCCCTGGCCCTTGACACAGATATTGACTCCAGGAAGATGAAGTTCAGCCAAACAACTAGGAAAATGGTTCAAGGTCCAGGAAAGGCCAGATTGCTCATCAATAGGAGTGATGTAATCCATGTTAGTGGCTTTCTGAAATAATGTTGATGAACAATTTGTTCCACATAATTCCTGAGAGAACATATTCAGAGTGAGGCGGACAGAAGAGTCCCCATAGAAAGGTTTTCCGTATTTCCTTTAGCAGTGGCCACAGCACAAGAACACAATCTACATTCATATGTACATTCTTTCTTGACTCCAGAGAAGTATAAAAGGGAGAAGATGTGAGACGGCTTGAGGGCCCAATCCTATCCAACTTTCCAGCATCAATGCAGCTCTGAGGTAAGGGAACAAATGTTTCTTTAACTTGAGGAGGCCTTGCTAACTGGGCAAGAGGCACTTTTTCAAGTGGTGTCCTCTTATATTTAGCAGGGGGAGAGCAATTGTCCCACTTCACCCCAGCACAGTGTCTTTCTTGTGGCTGTTGCTGGTGGTGTTCTCCATTCTTTTAGATTGTGAGCCCTTTTGGGACAGGGAGCCATTTAACTTTAATGTCATTATTTGCCTGTAAACCGCTTTGTGAACTTTGTGTTGAAAAGCGGTATATAAATACTAGTGATTGGTGATTGCCCCCAAACCGCAGGATGCTGAGAACACCCTGTTGCTATGGCATCATCAGTGTTGTATAGGAGAGGATCCTGTGTTGATTTATCCATCCCTGTATTTTCCAGTTAATACATAACAATGTAACAAACATTCACTGTGGGAGCAATCCTAACCTGGAGTTAGGCTGGCACAGTTAGGCCAGCAAAGTTTGGCCAGCACAAGGGACACTGTAAAGCGCATTGTACTACTCTCAAAGCCAGGGGCGACAGCGCACATCTGTGTGCTGGCCTCTCCGACTCTGAGTGGTCCAAACACACTTCACAGTGTTCCATGTGCCAACCAAACTTTGCTGGCCTAACTGTGCCAGCCTAACTCCAAGTTAGGAGTTCCTCCAACTTACTCCAACTCCAACTCTTAAGCAGCAAAAGAGACATACAAAAGAGGCATGCCAGCCTAACTCCAGATTCGGATTGTCCCCTGAATCAGGGTACAGCAAGCTAACATTTCATTTAAAGGATAATCCTGCAACTCACCTGGAGCTGAACATTATAGAATGCACTAGAACATTCTAGAGAGAGGTTCTGAATGACTCCTTCCTTCAGACGCTACATCATTACCAGCACAATCCTATGCATGTCTACTCAGAAGTAAACCCCACTGTGTTCAATTGAACTTATTCCTAGGAAAGTATGTATAGGATTGAAGCCTGCAAGGAATGAACAGTGTTTGTGATTATAGATAGATAGATAGATAGATAGATAGAGAGAGAGAGAGAGAGAGAGAGAGAGAGAGAGAGAGAGAGAGAGA
>JAJKFI010000010.1:17504845-17516323 GCA_029204185.1 Lerista edwardsae
CTCTCTCTCTCTCTCTCTCTCTCTCTCTCTCTCTCTCTCTCTCTCTCTCTCTCTCTCTCTCTCTCTCTTTCTGTGTGTGTGTGTGTGTGTGTGTGTGTGTGTGTGATAAAATGTTCTACAACAGACAATTTTGATAAGACAATATGTTGATTTTCAAAGGCAGCAATTGAAAATCAATAACAAAATTGCATATTTACACAGCAGAACTGATTTCAAAGCCAACCAAAACATTTCCAAGGAAAATAGGGACACAGCAGCTTGAAATTGTATTGTTTAAGCACATTGCTATCAATCAAATGACTAATTCTACCTCTGCAATATGCCAGTTACAAATGGCAACAACCTGCATTAATGGTCTATAATTTATCTTCTCTTTGAAAACTGAAACATTTTTGATAGACCCAACACTGATGATGGTAATGTATTTTCAGTAAAAATATAATTAATATTCCAATCCAGGATTGTGTTTTTTTCTTTTAAAACAGCAGGGTTGTCTTGTGAAGGACACAATATATCACCATCCCCCCCTTTAAGCAAAGCTATTAAACAATAGAAGTGAGAAAATTTTCCATAACTTTGGAATTTGGGGGGAGGAATTTTTTCCCCTGATAAATACTAACACCAGCCACAATACCACAATCTGTATTCAAGATTAATACCACAATCTAATAACACTAATACCACAATCTGTATTCAAGGTATGACAGCATATCATTTAACTTTATTATTATTACTATTTGCCTGTAAACTGCTTTGTGAACTTCATGTTGAAAAGCGGTATATAAGTACCTGTTGATTGATTGATTGATATCACATGCTAATGCAACGTCAGTCCTGCTGGTGTAGACGTTCGCTGGTGTAGAAGTCCCCCCCCCATCTCATGAGATTTTGTGAGATCCAAGATGGCAGCACCCTAATACCACCAGATTGTGTGCTGCCGTCTTCGATCTCATGAGAGTTTGGGAGGTCCAAGACAGCAGCACCCCAAATATCACCAGATTGTGTGCCACCATCTTTGATCTCATGAGCGTCTGGGAGATCCAAGATGGCAGTGACCAAATATCATCAGATTCGGGCGGTGACACCTTGGATCCGATGAAATCTCATATGATTTGGGTGCAGCCATCTTTGATCTCATGAGAGTTTGTGAGCTCTAAGATGGTGGCACTCAGCTCAGCCGGGAAGAAAAGGCTGTGGGGGGTGTCATAACACAGGTAAGATTGGGAACCATTGAGGAGAGTGATACTACCTAATAATTGATCAAGCCGCGGATGTGAACAGTGGCGTACCCAGAATGGGAGGAAAATGCTAAGTTTTTCAGGTGTCTGAACACCTGTGTAAAGCATCCTCTCCCCTCACCTTTTGGGTGGCATCTCCTCAGCTTTGCTTTTACAGCTGTGAATGGCTCTGAAGGTAAGAGAGGGGCTGCTTTACACCAGCCACCTGAAAAACAGGGTTTTGTCCCCCTCTCTGAACACCAAGCAGTGACTAAAGCTGTGACTCCAGCAGTGGAAAAACTGTTACGGAGCCACTTCCATTTAGCTACATGATGATATAGCTGAGGGCAAGTAAGGACAATTCAGGGTGAGAGAGAGAGGGAAGACAAAGCTAATGAATAAGTGAAGATTTTGGCAAGGATGTTTAAGAAAAGTGCTGGAAAAAGACACGTTTTGGCTCTGTCCAAAATACTCACAAAATGTGGTGAGTGCCTTCAGCTCAGCTCCAATTTCTGAAATGCATATGAACACTGAGCATAGGAAAGCTTTTCATCTTCAATGTCATGATGCAGGCGATCATCATAGACAGAGAAGAAAGCCTCTTCTATGTGCATTTTTAAAGATTGCATTCCTGCAAGCAGAGCCCCTAATATTTAAATGCCGTGCAGCATCTAGTGGACTATAGGCATGCAAACCATTTAGGTCCTGTAGGGTAGTTAGCCAAATAATTGTGCCCATTCATTTCTTTCTCAACCTGATTTGAAACTGAAATTATAGCCGACTGTTTTCCAAAGGTATGTCTGCCACTTGCTTCATTCAGTGTACTTGTTGTTTCCAAGAAATGATCCATTGCACCTTATAGGTCTGTCACTCACTGGGTTTCTGGCTCCCATCTCTCTTGTATTATGCATTTCTCTCCCAACAGATGGGCAGCCCAATCCTGAACTACCTAACTGCCATGGGCACAGCAGCAGTTGCTTCGGCGACTACACTGGCTGCCGGTTCCGTTCCGGGCCCAATTCAAGGTGCTAGTTTTGACTTTTAAAGCCCTTTATGGCTCGGGTCCAGGGTATTTGAGGGACCACCTCCTTCCATATAATCTTACCCGTACTCTTAGATCATCTGGGGGGACCCTTTTGACTGTGCCGCCACCAGGAGAAGTGAGAGGGGCGGTGGCCAGGAAGAAGGCCTTCTCGGTGGTGGCCCCCCAACTTTGGAACACCCTTCCCCTTAGAATTGAGAACTGCTCCCTCTTTGTTAACATTTTGGGGGGGCTGAAGACCTTTTTATTTCAAAAAGCTTTTAACTGTTGACAGGCTGGCTGGCTGGTTTGTTACACTTTTATATTTTATACCTTATGATCCACAGGGCTTGTTGTTTTTAAATTGTATTGTTTTGTTTTAATTTTGTTTTATTGTATTGTTTTAATATTGTTTTTAAATTGTTTTTTAATGTTAAATTTTATATTTTATTGTATTTTCATGTTGTAATGCCGCCTCGGGTGCCTTTGGGCAAAAAGGCGGGATAGAAATCCAAATAATAATAATAATAATAATAATAATAATAATAATAATAATAATAAAAAGACTACCACTGCATCCAGCAGCAGTGAGGCAGCTGCTAGAGTCTCCCTGAGAGAAGGGGACATTTGTTCCCTTACCCTGGGGAAAGCCCTGTTGCCCACAATGGGGCTCCTTGGCTCGGCACTGGCTATTTTGCTGGTGGTGAACCGTGTTGGGCTGCCCGAGCCACCATTGGAGATAAAACACAGCGTTGGAAGCCACTACTGTGTCCCACCCCCCTCACAGCTAGCTCCTCCCCTCCCCTGCCAGGTTCCTTACCCCTCCCCACTCCCCCTGCCCCAAACGGGCTTACCAGCTGCTGGTGCTGCTGGAGTACCGACTGGCTGGCCACTTGCGTTGGGGCCTGGTGCTGAACGACTACCACCCAGCATGGCATACGCATGTCATGGATGTGCTTTATGGCATATTTGCGACATTTTCGCCAGTGGTACGCATGTACCGCTGGCAATAAAGGCCTTTGGGATTGGCCCCTAAATGTTATAACACTAAATGTTATAACACTAAATGTTATAACTGGAGACTGCTGCACACCGAACAGCCTTTCCTCTGGTGCAAACGGAGCTTCCTGTTCTGCCAGAAGCTTACTGTTCTCTCTGTGCTGCCAATCACCCCTAAACCTTGAACCACCCAGCCGTGTCTACCCAGAAATCTGGATGCAAAGCCTGCTGAACGTGATTGAAATTGAAAGCACAAAGAGGAGGGTTCCCCATGGGTTCCCCAACTACACGTAAGCCTCCTTCATATGGGGGGAGGATTGTAATGGACACAGGATTTGGCCCATGGCCGGGGTTTGGCATCCACTGTTTTAATTAACAGAAAAATGGCACTACAAAATAGGCAAAGTGATCAGGGCAATGGTCTACGTCTAACTATGGTTCTCCTAATGGCGTTCTGCTCGGACCATGTAGCAGAGTTCCACCCATGTGCATAGCTAAGCTCAGAAGTTTGGAGAAGAAGATTCGCAAACAATAAAGGTCATGGCTACTGCATCTGGATGGCTTAGCAGCCTTTTCCAGATGCTAAGACATCCAAGGAGCCTCTGAGATGCTGGAAAGGTTCAACTCAGGGATCCTTAAGAATAATACCAAGTTTCCCTCTGAACTGGTTGTGCATACAAGACCCCTCCTGAAAAAAAAAGTTCCCTATTCATGTAAGCAGGGGCTTAGCAAATGAAAATGTAGCCCAGTGCAGAGGGCAAAATGTTGCCCTGGAAGTGACATCACAACAGGAAGTGATGTCACAATTGTATTTTCATTTTCTGGGTTTTGGCCATATGACGTTTAATAAAGATATTTAATTATACTCCCATTTGTTTCATTGTATTCTGCATTGAATGGTATTATGATGGTTTTATTCACATATACTAAGGGTTTCACAATTTTGGCTACTAGTGTCAAGCTCAGCTTGTTGCCCCTCGAAAGCTTGTTGCTTGGTGCAATGGCATCACCCTGCACTTCTTTAGCTACGCCTCTGCATGTAGCTAGAGAAGGCTTGGGCTGAAGCAGCCCAAATAGGCTTGATCTCAAGATGGTCTCCAGCATTCAGTCTCACGCTAGAAGAATAAAGTGTGATGAAAGTCCTTGACATTGCAGTGTTGTTGCACCTTTCTGGACTTCCAACAGCTGCCTTATAAGGCGCTGGAGAGGCAAAGAAGGCCTTTAATCAGGTCTCTAGTCAGATTGCAACATTTCCTAAGAAAGGCAGATTGCTGTATGCAGAGTCATAAAATTTCCATCAAAATGTGATGATGCTATTAAACACGAAATGAGGTGAGATCCCTAGAAGGAAAATATGGTAATATGTGATGGTGTGGAGGACTAGATTTCCTGGTGGGGCAATCAAGGTATACCAAATAGATCCAGCAAGCACTACTTTTAATGATTTGTGAGGCTGAACTGTCAACAAGACCTGATGTGGGTTTATTATGGCTTGATTGGTTCTAATCACTTCTTTCCTTGTTAAAACAAGTCCAAAGAGGTTAACATTTAAGAGGTACTGTAATGGCCTGGTAAATATAGGCTCAACCTTCTGGATGGCTGATATCCTTGATGACTAGAACCATCTGTCTTGAATCGTTTTGTGATGGACAGGGCTAGGCGGGTCTTCCCCTTGCTGGGATGCAGTGGTGTTCCAACAGGGGACAAAACACTACGTTTTGCAGGAGGCTGAGCTCCTGTGTAATGCAGCCTTGCCCCCTCGCCTTCAGAGTCATTCATCGCTCAGAGAGCAAAGACTATGACAGCCCAATCCTATAATGGCATTGCGCCAGCGCTACACTCTTGTGCCGGTCCAGCGCTGTCACAAATGTGCTGTCAAGCGCATCAGCGCTGGCAATATGGCGCTGGACCGGCGCAAGCAGCAGTGCTGGCGCTCGGGCGCTCGGCCGGCACAGGGCGTAGTTGAGGGCGTTCCAGAAGAATGCCGGGGGCGTAACTGGGCGGTGCAGTGGGCGGTGACGGGGACAGGGACGCAGGACGGCCATAGTGCCAAATCCTAAAGCCCGTCCCCAGACAGGGCAGCCCTGATTCAGAAAATCAGCAGGTGCAGATCTGAGCAGCCCCATAGGGATGACTGAGGCTTACACGGGTGCAAGGGGAAAATCTCCCCTTGTCCTGCACTTTGCTGCTGCTACCTCCTAATGGGCTTTAGGATACAGCCCTGCTATGTTGGCCTTACTATGTCGGCGCTGCTTAGGGTTGGGCTGTGAGTGAGGTCTCCAAGCAGCGAATGGCTCTGGAGGCAAAGGAGTGAGGCTGCCTTACACAGGAGCTCAGGCTCCTGCAAAACGTAGCGTTCTGCCCTCCCTATAGAAACACCACTGCTGAGCTGTTATTCCTAGGAGTAGGGGAATCTCTTAGAGACCGGTAATCTTCTGACCAATGGCAGAGATCAGAGGGTACTTCCTTGTTTTGGTCTATAAACTCTGGGTGGTTGTAAGTGGAGGCTGACTGTGACAAACAATAAAAGATGACAGCAACACAAGGGTAAGGCAAGTGAGAGGAAACATGATAACAACCAACTTGACTGTGATGGCTGTTTATCATATTCCATAGATGCATGGAGACAAGTCTCAGTGACTTTTATGAGTATGAAGAAGTATGATTGACCTGATTCCAGGTCTCAAGCAAAAGGGGAGATGCACATTCTCCCAACAATGGGACAGATTGCATGCTTTCACATGGTGGATGTCCAGACCTCCTCCACTAACATGAGGCCCCTCAGCAAAAGAGAGTGACTTCTTCACTTCACACAACTTCTGTGGCAGTGGTTCTCAAACTTTTTTAGCACTGAGATCCATATTTTAGAATGGGACCCACAGCAAGTTATGTCATTAGCCTGGAAGTGATGTCATGGCTGAAAGTGACATCATAAAACAGGAAGTGCTGTCATTATGACATCATGAAACGACACTCCTGGAATGCAAACTGGCCTTCTTGGACTTGTTGAATTTCACATCCTTGAAACATCCCTGACAGAAAGCATGATGAGGACAAAACGTGATGTAAAAACACTGAACTTGAAAATTCAACTCACTGAAAATTCAACTCACTGTAAAAAGGAATCTAGCAAGAGTCAGATCTGCAGCTTCCAAGATGGCTACTCCAGCTTTCCATGACCGACCTGACTTCAGTAATGACCCACCAAGGGGGTCCCAACCCACAATTTGAGAAACACAGGTCCATGGAGCTGACGCCCAGGAAATGTGTCTGAAAGCACGCACGGAAGCCTCCATTCTGAAGGCTTGAGTATCCCCAGAGTTCACCCTGAAACCACGCTGAACTTTGCAGGCATTCCACACGAACAACCACGAAAACATTCAGCCTTTGAAAGCCATCAGTTCCATCTCTCGCAAAGGCTAGGATGGCGTGCATAAGGTCAACCCTTCATAAGCATCAACTGCTTGCAAAGGTCCACAAAGTTTCAAACAAAAAGACCCATCGACGCACTTGCAAAGGTTCAAACGTGTGCTCATTTTGAGTCTGATCACAAATGTTTGAATTCCCTTGGCAGGGTGCACGTAGCATCTCTTGCCATCCTTTTGGAACAAAACAGGACTGACTCTGGTCAGTAGCTGGAGACTGGCTGGAAACTCCATTTGTCCAGGGGTACTTTGAGCACCTACAAAAGAAAATAAAAAGGAGAAATGCAATGCATAAATAAAGTTATGTGTAAAGCAATCCTAATTTATCATGATCATATAAATGTATAATTATTTGTCTTTGTCCTACTCTTTAATGCAGTGGCTCTCAAACATTTTAGCTCCAGGACCCACTTTTTAGAATGACAATCTCTCCAGGACCCACCGGAAGTGATATCATGGCCAGATGTGCCGTCATTGTGACTTCAGAGCTGCTGCTTTCCTGAAAATGCAGCAATAAGTTGGGTTATTTCGCAATCATTTTCCAGTAGCAAAGTGAATCAGAAAGAAAAAAATTTACAACCTTGACACAAGCAAAACAATCATATACCCCTTCCCCTTTCCAGCATCCCATCTTCCCATATTTTCAATATGGCTGCCCTAGGTGCTTTGTGACTCACAAATTGGTTTGTGACACACTGATGAATCCTGACGCACAGTTTGGGAACCACTGCTTTAATGTACATTTTCTGTAGCAATAAGTGTTTTGCCTTAGCATTCCACTTGGTGAACTGGAATGCACTGGAATACAATTGTTCAGTTTCAGCATGGAAAGATTAAAAAAAAGTCTGAATTTAGTGTTTGATGCAGATGCCTCTCAGAAGTGTAAAATGAGGTGGCTGGTCAGGGCGACATCATAATTCATGTTAGTTCTTTCATAAATGACAATGTAAACGATAAACTCTTTTTCTTCCTCCCTGTGGTAAATGACATATAAAGGCTTTTTGTGGGTCTCGTCATTGAAGCTCTTAGAGGCCAATTGTACAGAAATCTTGGACTGTTGGTTCAGTGATACCAGCTGGGCTACAATTCTGCAAAGCTATTGGGCCAAGACTAGATATTGATGCACTATTTAACTGTTTATCTAGTTTGGTACCTAAAGGAACATGGAGAAAATATGTATCCAGCAGCGGCATTCAGCCGGTACACTGGGCGGGACTTACCTTTGAGCGGCAGTCCGCCCGTTGCGTAACGGCATGTTCCGCCGCTTTCCGCGTTACACAACGGGCGGACTGCCGCTCAAAGGTAAGTTCCGCCCAGCATACCAGCTGAATGCCGCTGCTGTATGTATCCTAAAGAAGGACGGAAGGACGGAAGGAAGGAACCCATTGCAGTGTGCAATAGTGCCCCAATGAATTTGCCCCTGCTGGCTTCATGGAGCCAGGCACTGGCTTTCAGCCTAAATTGGACAGTTGGAGCTCCGGGGATGGGAAAAAGGGGGTTGGTTGTGATGCAGGCATCCTTGCCAGCTCAGTTGCATCCCTTACAGCATTTCTCGCCTAAACTGCCCATCTACTCTTCATGTAGAGCACAGTCCTGAGCTGCGCTGGAACAGCTAGGCTGGCAGTCCTGCACTGTATCCAGTGTAGGTTTGGAGCACCGGGGAGCCTCCCTGGGGCAAGGGCAAGGGCACATTCACACCCTTGCCCCAGGGGAGGCTCTAGCCTCCCCTATGGGTTCCTTAGATCTGAGAGTGGTCCAAACACGCTTTACTGTGTCTCTTGTGCTCGCCAAACTTTGCTGGCCTAACTCCAGGTTAGGATTGTGCCCTTACGTAATACAGCGGTCCTAAAAACTACTCCAGCAGCGTGCAAAGCCATGCACTGCCGGAGAGGCCACTATGTGCCACAGGGGAGAAAATGTGTCTGGAGGTGGGGGGGGGGTTCCCCAGCACTGGCAGCCTGCACTAGTTGATATCCCCATCCTTGCCTCCTGACACCGTCCCCCTTTCTCTCCTCAGACTTGGGCCAGCTAAAGAAGTCCAAGGTGAGCCATTGGTGAGAACGAGGGTTAGAGGGAAGTAAGGGAATACTTTCCCTTACCTGTCCCAAGCCTCCAAATCTGTTCACACACACACACACACACACACACACACACACACACACACACACACCTTTTTGGTGTGGCTGCATTGGCAGGGTAGTGCTATGAGTTAGGGTTGGGCTATGAGTTAATGTCAAAGAAGGTAGGATTTCCGATTTGAGCCAACAAAACTTCCCTGATCTAATTAACATTTATCTAGGAAGTCTGCCTATTGAAAAGATCAATGCATCCGTAAAGATTTAAGCTTGCTTGTTTTAGCTACCCATTTGTCAACTTGTTCCTCAAATATGGGATAGCTATACCAAATTGAAAAATCACACAGCGGCCAGAAGTGCCTAATTTACCCTCAATACAACAGAACCTGTTATTTTATTTTTTCTGTGTGTAATTCATCTCATTCAAAACAGTAACAAATCCTTCCCCAACTGTTGACCAAAAAAAAAATAAAAATGCATTGATGTTGTGCAAGCCACAAAAGATTCACTTCAGATATTCCGGCTTATTCTTTCTTCATTTTTTATCAACAGTTAAAAATGCAGGTATCATGGAATGCAAATAGACTGTCCCTTCCACACAGATGAATATTATTATGATCAGTACCTGCGTTGTATTCCCAGAGACTGAAGAATCCACAGAAGCAACCATTTTAGCTTAATTATTGCACCGTTGTTACAAGAAAGTAAAATGCATTGCAAAATCAAGTTTGGCTCATGGTAAAACAACTGAGCAGTGCTATTTAATAAATTGGAAAAGCCAGTCTGTAGTGCAGCTCATGAAATAATAAAAGGGCTCTTCGTACAATACATTATTAATGTATGAATAAAAAAAGATATGTGCCTTTTCCTTTGATATATCAGCATTTACCCTTTACCCTATTGGTGTGAATAGTCACTTTTCATCATGACCCATGGGGGGTGGTGGTGGCAGCATTTCAACGTGGTAAAGTGATGCTAGGTGAATTGCAAACACCTTTCAACTAGCAAGCATGTGGGAGAAAATTAATAATATGCCCTGGTTTTTTACCAGTTTCAGGGAAAGTGAAGATTTGCTGTGAAATCCTAAAATAAAAATAAAAATCCAGTGTAGCAGGAAGACGCAAAATAGCAAATTGTGACTCAGCGTTATGTCAAGTGCTTTCTCCACCTACATACCTTTCATTCTAAACACAAAAGAGAGTCTTGAGAGACCTTAAGAGTTACAGCTCACTCTCATAGTTGTCCTCAGATGAGAATAACGGCTTCTCAAGGTCAAGCATCTGATCAAGTGGTTCCATGAAAATTTCCATGTGCTTCCAGCAAAGTTTATGCCACAATGAACATTTAGGATGCAATCAGTGATGTCATTCAGGGGGAATGGACCAGAACAGGCGTTCCGGATCCTAACGGGCTCCGTGGCTGGTTCCGGGTTCCCGACAAGTGCCAATCAAAAGTGAGTTCCTGTTCCTAAATCATTTGAATGACACCACTGGATGCAATCCAAGTGTCCGTTTGAGTTGGGGGAGGCCTCCCCATGCCGACTCCCGAGTGTCGTAAATGTGCCATAAGGCACGTTTGAGCGGACTTGGGAGTTGGCTAGGCTGGCGCAGAGACCCATGCCTGCTTGCTAGGACTTGAGCCAGCCCCTGTGCCATCCAGACGAGATACATTTTCACCAAACAGCACAGGGGTGGGGAAGGATACTGGGAGGGGATTCTGGGAGGTGGGGAGGAGTGTTTTGGGTGAAGGAGGGAAGAATATGGGGAGGACCCTGGGAGGGGTGGGATTGGCAGCGGCAGTGCGTGCCATGTTCTAACACTCATGGGGTTTGGATTTGTGCCAGCTAAATAGCTGGTGCAGATTCAAGTAGGGCAGGATGGTGTTTGACAGAGGGTAAGGGGCTAAACATCACCTTACCCTGAGATGACCACCAGCTTGAACCTTGAGTTCAGCTCAGGTCACTGTGGCCTGGTTGTGCCAGCCAGAGGCATTGTGCCCATGTGGCGTGGTATAGCTCTCGTCATGGGTGCCACCAAGGAGCTGAGGGCACCTGGATAAAAAAGCAGCACACAGATCGGTCCTCCCTCCCCTTACCCTTGCCTCCGTATTGCTCAGAAATGGAGCTATTCCAGAAGCATGGGGGGGGGTGAGGCAGCATGGAGGACACAATGACATCTCGGGGGGCTGCCCTGGGTGGCGCGCTCCACCGCTGCTTGTCCAGGCACCCGGCGCGCCCCCCCATCCCCCCGGTGAGCAGGCGCCCCCCCAGGCCAGGGCAGCCACGGAACGGAACGGACGGGCAGCCAATCACGCGTAAGTCCCGCCCAGCGTTCCAGCTCTTCATTACCAGATGACATCACTGGTTAGGAGGCAGCTGGAGCTCCTCATGGGGCAAGGAGACATTTGCCCCCTTACCCCGGGTAAGCCACAGGAAGGCCTATGGGACTGTTCAGATCTGTGCCAGCGAAATTGCTGGCGCAGGTCCGAGTGACTCGGGTTGGGGCCGTGTAGCCAGGGGATAGGTTTGGATCTGGGTGAGCGGCCAGATTTGGATTCCACCCCTCTTCCCGGGCCAGCCCAGCCCCTCCGCAAGTATCCCCTTCCAGCTAATACAACAGTGAGCATAGCTGAGAGTGGTTAAATACGGCAAGGGATAACTTAAGAGACGTATTATTTATTTAAGGTAAGCGTTCACTGTGCTGGGGGCCGGGCCGGCTAACTCAGGCACCATTTGGTTCTCT
>JAJKFI010000010.1:17516333-17535890 GCA_029204185.1 Lerista edwardsae
CTCTTCCCTGCAGGTCAGTCACCAGCTTAAGCCTTTGGCTTTGCCAGAGGCGCGAGCCTCTGGCGCGAGCCGAAGGGCAAGAGCCAAAGGGCTCTTTGCCCGTGGCTCTTCGCCTGGGTAGCTGAGCCGGGAGCCTATACCATCTGCTGTTGTTGCTGTGTCCTGGCTGCCTCCTGGGTTATCGTCCTGTGGATCGTCACGCTCCAGCCACGTCTTTATTGTTGGAGCCTAGTCGCCTGTCAACAAGCCAACCCCAGCCTTTTAACTGAGTGAGTGATTGTACGAGTGTGACTTCCTGGCCGGAGTGAGAGTCTGGCCAGGGAGTGGAAGGCTATCCCTGCCTCTGTGAGAGGGGGGCAGGGAGGGAAGGAGTGAGGGCCTCTGCCTCAGTGAGAGGGAGGCAGAGGCCTGCAGCAGCCCAAGCCTCAGTGGGAGTGGGGTGAGGGCTGCTGCACCGGTTGTTGGTGGGAGTGTGTGTGTGTGTGTGTGTGTCTGTGTTTTTTAGTTTTTGTATTTGTGCTGGTGGTTGGCTTGTAGGTCGCTCCCGCCGGAATTATGTGTTTGACACCTCGAGGGAGCTCAGGGGGAAGGAGGGAGGCCACCATTAGCAGAGTTACGGGTTACGGAAGATATGGCGGTGGGGTCGGGGCTGGACATTACAGGAGAAGGAGGGTCAGTCGTAGACAGACTGTCCCTCTTTCTGGCCCTTCCCTCATCCCTCTGACCCTTGGAAATCCTGGCAACAGTCCCCTGAGTCTGAAGCTGCTGCTTCTGAATGCCAGGTCGGTGAATAATAAGATCTCTCTTATCCATGATTTAATCTTGGAGGAGAAAGCCGACCTGGTATGTATCACGGAGACCTGGCTGGATGAGCTGGGCGGGGTTAATCTTTCCCAGATTTGTCCACTGGGTTTCCGGGTACTGCAGCAGCCACGGCTACAGGGGCGGGGAGGTGGGGTTGCGATGGTCTATCGGGATTCCATCCGTCTCACCAGATACCCTGTTCAGCAGTCCACCAGGTTTGAGTGCCTTCGCGTTGTGTTGGAGGGGCGAGACAGGACGGGGATTCTGTTGGTGTACCGCCCGCCTTGCTGCGCAGCAGTCTCCCTGCCTGAGCTGACAGAGCTGGTCTCGAGCGTGGTGTTGGAGTCCCCCCGCCTTCTGGTGTTGGGGGACTTTAATGTCCATGCCGAGGCCCCAGCAACATCTGCGGCTCAGGACTTCATGGCCTCCATGGCAACCATGGGTCTGTCTCAAAAAATATCTGCCCCGACACATGAGGCGGGACACATGCTGGACCTGGTGTTTACTGCGGGGCAGGTTGATGGTGATCTGGAGGTGGAGGAGATTAAGATCACTCCTTTGTCATGGACAGATCACTGTCTGGTGGGATTTAGGCTTGTTGCGGCTTCTCACCTCTGCAATGGCGGGGGATCACATTCTATGATCCGCCCTCGGAGGCTGATGGATCCAGATGGATTCCTGAGGGCTCTGGGGGATTTTCCTGTTGCCAGAGTTGGAGATCCACCCGGTGCCCTGGTGGACCTCTGGAATATGGAGATGGCCAGGGCCCTGGATGAGATTGCTCCTGAGCGTCCTATGCCCAGTCGCAGAATCAGAGCGGCTCCTTGGTTTTCTGAGGAGCTGCGAACGATGAAGCGACAGAGCAGACGACTAGAGCGTCGGTGGCGAAAGACTTGTGCCGTATCTGACCGGACACGGGCTAAGGCCCAATTGAAAGTTTATTCTAGAGCAGTGGTGGTGGCTAAGAGAGCTCACCTCTCTGCCACCATTGCGTCTGCAGAGAACCGTCCGGCTGAGCTCTTCCGTGTGGTCCGCAGTCTGTTACATCTTGCCCCCCTTACTGGTGGGGAGGAGCACACGGAGGCTCGCTGTGACGAGTTCGCTCGACATTTTGCAGACAAGGTCGATCAGATCCGGCATGACTTGGACGCTGCTGTGGGCATATCTAGTGATGTCCCCGGGGAACCTGTCTATCCTATCATTTGGGATTCTTTTCAGTTTGTAGAGCCTGAGGATGTGGACAGGATTCTCTGGAGTGTGAGACCTGCTACTTGCCCGCTCGACCCTTGCCCGGCATGGCTAATTAGAGCTGCCCGGGGAGGGCTGGCCGAGTGGACGGGGAGGGTAGTGAATGCATCTCTGAAGGAGGGGGTGCTCCCGCCTGCTTTGAAGCAGGCGGTGGTTCGCCCCCTCCTGAAGAAGCCCTCCCTGGATCCCTCAAATTTAAACAACTTTCGGCCAGTATCCAATATCCCATTTCTGGGCAAGGTGATTGAGCGGGTGGTGGCGTCCCAGCTTCAGAGGGTTCTGGAGGAAACGGATTATCTGGACCCATTCCAATCTGGCTTCAGGCCGGGGTTCGGGACGGAGACTGCCTTGGTCGCCTTGGTGGATGACCTGCGCCGGGGGACGGACGGGGGAAGTGCGACCCTGTTAGTCCTGCTGGACCTCTCGGCGGCTTTCGACACCATCGACCATGGTGTCCTTCTGGGTCGGTTGGATGGGTTGGGGCTTGGAGGCACTGTTTTGAAGTGGTTCCGCTCCTTCCTGGCTGACAGATCCCAGAAGGTGGTGCTGGGGGACTCTTGTTCGGCACCCCGACCTCTTAGGTTCGGGGTGCCGCAAGGTTCCATCTTATCCCCCATGCTGTTTAACATCTACATGAAACCGCTGGGAGAGGTCATCCGGGGGTTCGGAGTGGGGTGCCATCAATATGCTGATGACACCCAACTTTATCTCTCCTTTCCCCCTGATTCTGAGGAGGCGGTTGAGGTCCTGGATTGCTGTCTGGAGGCAGTTGGGGGTTGGATGCGGGCGAACAAGCTGAAATTAAATCCGGATAAGACAGAGGTGCTTTTGGTTCGGAAATCCACAGCTCGGGTATTGGACTATCGTCCTGCTCTGAATGGGGTCGCACTTCCTCTGAAGGAGCAGGTTCGCAGCTTGGGGGTTCTCCTGGATTCACAGCTACACCTGGAGTCCCAGGTGGCGGCGGTGGCCAGGGGAGCCTTTGCTCAGCTTCGGCTGATCCGCCAGCTGCGGCCGTACCTGAGCTGTGCGGACCTGGCCACAGTGACCCATGCCCTAGTGACATCAAGATTAGATTATTGCAATGCGCTCTACGTGGGGCTGCCTTTGAAGACGGTCCGGAAATTACAACTAGTACAGAACGCGGCGGCTCGGGTGGTTGCTGGGGCACGTCGGTTTGACTCTGTCGAGCCGCTGCTTCGGCGACTACACTGGCTGCCGGTTCTGTTCCGGGCCCAATTCAAAGTGCTAATTTTGACTTTTAAAGCCCTTTACGGCTCGGGTCTGGGGTATTTGAGGGACCGCCTTCTTCTATATAATCCAACCCGTACTCTTAGATCATCTGGGGGGGCCCTTCTGACTGTGCCGCCACCAGGAGAAGTAAGAGGAGTGGCGGCCAGGAAGAGGGCCTTCTCGGTGGTGGTCCCCCAACTCTGGAACACCCTTCCCCTCGAATTGAGAACTGCTCCCTCTCTGTTTACATTTCGGCGGGGGCTGAAGACCTTTTTATTCCAAAAAGCTTTTAATTGTTGACAGGTTGGCTGGCTGGTTATTATGATCCACGGGGCTTGTGTTTTATTTTATTTTTTAATTGTTTTTAAATTGTTTGTGTTTTTAATCTTGATTGTTTATTGTTTAATACTGTTTTTAATTGTTTTTAATGTTAATTGTTATACTTTATTTTTATCTTTTTAATATTGTAAGCCGCCTTGGACATCTGCCCCGGCAGAGGAAAGGCGGGGTAAAAATTTCTTAAATAAATAAATAAATAAAATTAGAAGCAGATGAAAGCTTTTGAGCTTTCATAACCATTAAGAATAAGAATAACCATTCATATTCATCTGATAAGACATGTATATTTCTGTCACTAACAATTTATAGACACTGAACTACACATTGGAATTTGGCCCTGATGACAGAGAATAGACGTATGTGTGGTCATAAGAAACTACAGGCAATCTTCCCAACCACAGTTCCAGTATCCGTGGATTCAGTTATCCACGGATATGCTGATGCGGGGGCCCCACAGCCTCTGTGCCCATCATTAATATTGTTTAGATGCTTATTGGGGCAAAATGTTCCTTTCTTTTAACGAGTTGCTATAAGCTTGCAAGCTTATAATGTGGGCAGGCAGGCAGAATTCTGGAAGAGACTAGATCAGTTTCTCAAACTTCTGGTCAGGACCCACTTGGTGGGTTGCGACCTGATGTCAGGTGGGCTGGGGAAAGCTGGGAACCACCATCTTGGAAGCTGCAGATCTTACTCTTGCGGTATTCCTTCTGTGAGTGTTAACAGTTGATTTTTCAAAGGAGCGTTCATATTTTCTCTTAATCTTGCTCTCTGTCAGGGAAGTTTCCTCTTTGTGCAATTGCTGCAGTTCAAGAATGCCAATCTGCATTCCAGGAGTGTTATTTTATTATGCCACAACGATGGCATTTCCTGCTCGATGATGGCACTTCCAGCTATGACACCACCCTCATTCTAACGACATCACTTCCGGTGCGTCCCGACACAAGTGCCAATCTAAAAAGTGGGTCCTGGCCTAAAAATGTTTGAGAACCACTAGACTAGATCAAATATTACCAGGAAGAAGTTAACTTCTTGCTTCTTGTTTGCATCCAATCTCTGACTGGATGAGCGCTGTCTTCTTCAAACCTGATCTCTGCCTTTTTCCCCAGCTTGGAGATCAACTAGCAGCAACTTGATATTCTTGAATTTCAACAGGAATAGCCATGCACATGAAGCAAACGAAGGATATTTGGAAGACTCCGCTAGCAAGAGGCAAGGGCAGGGGCAAGACCAGGCCCTAGTGTGACAGAGCCCAATAGAAACCCAATATAAAGTATTTTTGCAGGGCCTCCACGCCCATGGCCCCCTTACTCATCAAACAGCCATGGCAATGAGCAGACATGATGTCCAGGGTTGATGGTGCACATGAAGCCGGGCACCTAGAAACAGATGGCGGTGACGTAATGATGTCACCACCCACTGCTTCTGAGAGGCCCATGTCAGGTGGTTCAGATTCAGAGGGCCACACAGTTCCAAGCTGGGGTGTCAGCGACAGAACAAGCAAGCAGTGGTGCAGGCCCTCCAATGCATGGAGCTTACTATGGTCAAATCAACCAAATCGCCTTGAGGCTGGCCCCCGTCTGGGGGGGGGAGAGGGGGAAAAGGATTCAAGACCATGATATATACACAGAATTCTACAGCACCTCTGGGAAGTGAGAAAGGCTCCATGGGTCAGGGGCAGTGGTGGAATCTACCTGCGCTAACAACTGGAACACAGGAAGTAGCTACCGGGACGCATGGTTGATTGGCAGCTCCTCCGTGCGTCCTCGCTTCCCCCGCGGTCCGCTGCCTGCCTGCCTGCCTGCCTGAAACCTCCGGCTGCGGGCATGCAGGGCGCAGGCATGGCCAGCCCCATTCGCATATTGCAGGGGCGCGCGGCAGCGATGACTGCAGTGGGCAGAGCCAGCCCTTCACGGAACAACCGGAACGGCGCTCTGGAGCGTCCTGGCTACATGACATCACTGATCTGCAGGTGCTAGCAGGGACAGCTGTCGCTACTGCTGCTGCTGCTGCTGGGTGAAGGGACGGGCAACCAGGGAGCACAGTGGGTAACCAAGCAAGGAGTCCAAGCTTGATGCCAAGTGGGGAATTGGTGGGGATGTGGGTGCTGGGAGCCAGGTGGGACGAATGGAGAGCCTTCCAGCCTGGTGCCTGGAAGTGGTTCCACGCACCACTAGGGGGTCCTGCAGAAGGTTTTGCCTGGGCGTCCACCAAAACCTCATGCCAGCCTTACACTTGGGTGCATTTGAACAGCTGTACATACATTACGTCAGTCAGCCTTACCAAAGTACTTAATGATAAATCAGTATTATTTTGAACATCCTGCATATGGGGAGCTGAAACAGTGAGATAGCGGCTTATCTAAGGTGACCCAGAGAGTCAGGGACTTGAACCCAATGGCTTATCCACTAAACTACTATCTTATGCTAGGAGAACCACTCAATTTCCAGCCTCACCAATGCTTTGATGTTTTGTCTGATGGAGGGAAGAATGATAAGCTGGAGCTAAGGGCACATTGCACAACTGACAAAACTTTAGTTTTTGGAACATCTTTGATGCTGAAGCTTCTACTTCATCCAGGTTGAAGATAAATTAATTTTCTCCTCACTGTGAGCACTTCAGATGACAATTATCAGGCAATGTCAGGCTTAGGCAAAAAAATTGGCAGCAGTGAGTAAATTGCTGGGTGCAATTCCAACAACAATGATTTGCAGGGATAAGTATCTGGAAGGCTGGGCTTGTCGACCGCTGCGAAGCTTAGGAAGACCTCCAGACAATGACGGATGGAAACAGCAATACCCTTAAACCGAGAACGTTTGAAATGGCAGCATTAAGAAATAGGAGAGGATGAACAGGAAAATAAAGAGCCTCCAATTAATTAATCGGAGACTAATAGATGTTGCTAATGGTAGCAAGACAAGGAAAAGCAAACAAATCTATATTTCTGAAAAGCATTCTACAGGATCTGAAAAACGGCTGTTCTAAGATCTCCTGCATTCTATCAAAAAGACATTAGCAGGATGGAACAGGAAGGCTCCAGTGCATTCTAAACCAAACAACATGGGTGGTGTTTTTTTTTTCCTAATATGAAATATGAAGTGAGTCTAGCTTAAGGGCACAATCCTACGCCCCGCATAATGCCGACACAACATCACTAGTGCCGACATGGGAGCGCTGACTGGCACCCCTGTGCCAGCGCTAGAGCGCTCTGGACGATGCTAGGAGTAGTGTTGGGCGGAGAGCGCTGGCGGAGAGCCGCCCATGCATCAAGTGGCGCAGGGGTGATTCTGGGGGAGGGGGTGAAGGCGGCGTTTCTGGACGGCTGATGGGTGGACCAGTAGGCAGCCCTGGGAGGGGGTGGGGCTGGGATGCGGCCATGCTTCGAAGGCCTCATCCCCAGGCTGTGCAGCCCAGATTCGGGCCACACAGTCCCAATTCGGGCTGCACTGCTTCCTTGGACTTGCACCTGTGGTTTCGCAGGTGCAGATCCAAGGAACCAATAGGGGAGGCTAGAGCCTCCCCTGCTGCAAGGGCACATTCAATCAGGCCCACCAGCCTGCCTGCTCCAGCACAGCTTAGAACTGCACCCAAATATTCAGAGCTACCTGTCTCTGACCACAGTGGATGGGGGCAGTGGTGGGAATTCAAATAAATTAACAACCAGTTCTATGTCCTTCAGGGCGGCCTTCAGGGCCATCCGCTGCCTTTCTTCCCTCTCCCAACCTAAAATTAGCAACCGGTTCTGCAGAACTGGTGAGAACTGGCTGAATTTCACCACTGGATGGGGGCATTCTTTACCTTGCTCGAAGCATGGGATGGGCCTTGCACATGATTGGTGCTTGGACCACTGAGGGATGGGGCCTGGGGAGCGTGTTAAGAGCATAGTGGAAACCATGACCCAATTCATCCAGCTGTAGGACAATTTGTGGTTATCTGGTTGCTGTTTTGGGGCCGGTTAGGAATTGTTTGTTGCACTCCTGGTTGGAATGAAGCTTTGTCACCCAACCCAGAATTTCTCCAAGGTTTCTCTGGTTTTTTTAGGCAAAGTGGCCAAAGTAGTGCAGGAAAGGGGATAAGAGTAGGGATTTTGTGAGTACCCTTAGGTAAGTCAGAGGGAGAACTAAAAATGATCACAATAGGCTGTCTAGCTCAGGGTGGCAAGCTGGTGATCTCTCAGGCAAGAATTGCAATGTCTGTCTCAAAGGTTACCTGGTTGCCCCCAGGTGGGGGGGGGGGTAGACAGAGCTAGTTGGCTTTCTTGACACCCTTTTCAGCTGGTGCCCCCAGAGGAGACCTCAGAATGGAGCCTGGGTTGGTTGGCCAATGGGATCTTGACAGACTAGCTGTTCTCCTCCAGGTAGATGCCTGCACTTGGTGGAACGTCTTTTGTAGATCAAATCAGTTGCTCTTGTTAATTGATTCATTGATGTATGACTGGCGGGGGGGGTATGGAGAACTGTGGATAAGTAAAACCGTGGATGCCAGATTCAGAGCGCAATACTAACCTGGCATTGTGCCAGCGCAGTGCTCTTGCACTGGACCAGCGCTGCTGCAAACATGCCATCATAGGCATCTGCACCGCGGACGCAGTCACTGGGCCGGTGCAAGCAGCAGGGCTGATGATCGGGTGCCGCAGCGCCCATTAGCTGTGCCGGTCGAAGGTTGGCGTAGCTCTGCCAGTGCAGGACTGTGCCAAGGGCATGCCAGAGGCGTGACGGGGCGGTGCCATGAGTGGAGACAGGGCGAAGACGGCTGTTGGGCCACATCCAAACCCCCATCCCTTAGCTGGGTGGCCCCAATTCAGGCCACTCCTGGCCACATGGACCTGCGCTGGCTATTTTGCTGGCACAGATCCAAGCAGCCCCATAGGGCTGGCTGGGCTTACCTTGGGGCAAGGGGAAAACATCCACTTGTTAGGTTAGGATTGGGCTGGTCAGGATTGGGCGCAGGTTAGGATTGGGCTGCCCGGTTCAGGGGTGCCTGTATTTGGCTTTATTCAGGTTGTTGAGAACCATCAAAACACTGAAAAGGGGTCTGTGCCTGTCCTAGCGGAACCTGTTCCAACTACTTTCCATCCAAGGGGGCTACGCTAAGAATGCCACACTAAGCAGCTCGAACTCTTCGATGAACGGAGATGTTTTTTTCCGCCCTCTGCCTGGCTTTCTGTGAGAGTTGCCTGCTTTCTGCTTCCACTTTAGAGTCAGCAAAGAGCCTGACAGGCCCAGGAACAGACCTCAGGAAGACTGAGAAAAGACCAGATAACATATTTGGGTGATGGGGATGTACAATGGGGGAATTTCTGAATGGCAGATAACGGAAACTGCAGGTGCTGGATCCGCGGATGCTGGGGGACACCTTTGTTCTTCAACTGGCAAATGATGCCTGCCAGTGGTGTCATCTAAATGATTTAAGAACAGGTACTCACTTTTGATTGGCATGTGTCGGGACCCGCCCACTGGAAGGGACGTCATAAGCCAGAAGTGATGTAGTGGCAGGAAGGGACATGAAAAAAGCCCTTTTTGAGGCCTCAGACTATTTTAAACTGACCCAACAGTTGCAACAGTATTCCACAGCACCCCCAGAACATGTTAAGGAGGCCTGTCATCATGTTAAAACCCCAGAGCAACTCATTTTTCAGTGGCAAGGAAAGGAAAGGCTCCGCTCGCTGCCTGCCTGCCTGCCTGGCTCTGAGAACATGCAGGCAACTCAAACATGCAGGAAATTCAAACGTTGCAGAGGGCGGAGTCGACGAGTGGGAGGGCAAATGGGCGGGGCCAGCTGTAATCCTAGAAACCGGTACTCGCGTACCCGCGCATACCCCCTGCATGACATCACTGATGCCTGCTGTTTTGAATCATTTCAGACATCTTTTACATTCAATTCAGCAGGTAAAGGAACTCAGTTCATCTCTCCCCCCCTTCTCAGGTTTGTTCCTTGACACTGATTGCCATGTGACATCCCACGCCTACCATCCCATAAAAAGCAGATTTAAGTTCACCCACTTCATTTAGCGATTCAGTCAGTCAGTACTGATAACACCTTCACTTACAAAGCTCTCCGGTTCTGGGCCTAATTCAACAGATATTAACTTCACTGTCAATATTTAACTCGGCTCTGCAAACAACTTTTGAGATAGTGCATTTATAATAATATCAGGAGAGAAAAAAAATATTCTTTCCGCACAGTTGTAACTTACAGATTAACTTCAGTCTGAAAATGACAGCCTTCGGGGAAATCACTGTATACCCCCAGATGCTTTTTTTTCAATTTTTCTAAATAATCTCAGACAATTAAAAACACAAACTAATTAACCTTCCTCAACTGTTCTTCTAATTAATCAATCTTTTATCGTTTCCTTAGCTATAAAGCCACAGTACCCGTATTTAATTTCTCACCTATTTGTTTAGAAAAAAGAGATGGTTGCCTTCCTTTTGGACTGAGGAGTTAAGAAGGTTAATAATCTTTTACAATAAAACCCACTTTATGATATCAAAAATATGCACATTCTTATGCTATGAGACTTGAGTTGGATAACTATTAAAATTTTATCACCCTAGTAAAATCTGCTGTTTTGTCCAGCTGTTTTTTTTCCCCTTTTCCCCTGCAGACAATAATTTGAGAATATGATGATATGTTCATTAAAATGTTAGGACATCAGAGAAAACTTGCTATACCAGGCCTGCTTTCTAATTTTCAATAGTTGTAACCAGCGGTGTCATGCAGCCGGAACGCTGGGCGGGAGGAACAGGTGAGCCCGTTGCATACCGCTCCGTTTCGCCATCTTTCCCGCCCCCGTGGGGGGCGGTATAAAATGGAGCGTTATGCAACGGGCGGGCTGCTGCTCACCCGTTCCTCCCGCCCAGTGTTCCGGCTGCATGACGCCACTGGTTGTAACCCCTGGCAACCAGGTGCTCCAGGATTCTCACCAATAGGCTGCGATGGTGATGCTACTCCCATATTGCTTATTTCCAGCATCTTGAGTTCAGAGGTAGACTGCTTCTGTATAAGCAAGTTCAATTTAGCCATCATCATTAGTAGCCATGGAGAAGCGTGCTACAGTTGGAGAAGGGGCTACAACATTTAGGACTATTCAATCTAGGAAAAAAAGGAGCCTGAGGGGGGACATGACTGAGGGTGCAATCCTAACTTGTGCTGAAACGGCAAGGCCAGCAGCTCTGCACCATATGCTGTGCAAGTTAGGAGCTGGCTGGAGCCTCCATGGGGCAAGGGCCTATTCGTGCCTTTGCCCAGGGGTAGGCATCAGCCACCCCAATTGGGCTTGCTTGGATCTGTGCCTGCCATTTAGCAGGCGCAGCGCTGAGCAAGCCATGCAGCCCAAGTCAGGGCCACATGGCCTCGGGACAGTGGCTTGGATGAGACCTAACGGCCGCATCTCAACTCCACCCCCCTCCCCGAGCGGGCACACCTCCCGGCCAGCCCACCAGTTCCTCCCTCCCCCTCCCCCCACCTAGAAGAGCTCTTGTGCCAGCCAAACTTGGCTGGCGCAGGAGCTGCTCCGCACATCCTTCGGCCGGTGCCCTTGGGCCGACACTGTGCTAGCATTGGCCCAATGGCCCCAGCACTGACACGAGGGTGCCAGTCGGCCAGCACTGCTGCCGTTCGGCTAACGCTAGCAGCTAGTGTTGGCCAAACAACAGGAATTGGATTACACCCTGAGACATAAAAAATTATGCAAGGGATGGATAAACTGGATAGAGGGATGTTCTTTTCCCTGTCTTACAACACCTGAACCAGTGGCCATCCACTAAAATTGAGTGCTGGGAGAGTTACAACAAAGGAAATACTTTTTTACCCAGTGGGTAATTAATCCGTGGAACTCCTTGCCACAGGAGGTGGTGATGGTGTCTGGCCTAGTTGCCTTTAAAAGAAGATTGGACAGATTTTTGGTGGAAAACTCCATCGCAGGCTACAAGCCACAATGGATGATGCAGGCTGCGCACTACCTGGTGCAGGTAGTGGCAACAAGATGCAGGCATCTAGTTGTCTCGTGTGCTCTCTGAGGCATCTGGTGGGCCGCTGTAAAATACAGGAAGCTGGACTAGATGGGTCTTGTCCTGATCCAGCAGGGTTCTTCTTATGTTCTTATGTTTGAACTGGAATAGAAAAAATCTTAAGGCCCTAGTGAGGCCAAGAATGAGGATTCCATTCTTAGATCTTTGGGGATGGAATTCCTAGTTGAGGTTCCAGTACAGAGAAGGCCTCTCTCTTGGCTCCACCAGTCAAGCCTCAGAAACTGGTAGCACCTGGGGTGGGATGTCTCACTTGGAAGAAGGTGGCTCTTCTCATCCCTCATTTCTAAACTATATATAAGAAGTTCAAAAAATAACATTGCTAATTTGATGACTGAAACGTGTGATGTAGAACCATTTGTCTCCCATTCCAAGGGGTGTCTTGTTCTATACGTATGCCGATTCCAAGTAATATCTTGATTCTTTGTTTGTTCCATACATACCTTTTCTTCCAGCCTTTTTTTAAATACATCAGCTGCATTAACTAGCACTTCAAACATCAGAGTCTGCTTGTAACCAAGTACTTAAACAAATTAATGAGCTGCAGCTACAATGAATGATTATGTCATTTGGAAGATGGTGTACATTAATGCATTTGACAAAGGCAAAGAAGGAAGATCATTAAACTGGGGCTTTATGGCCCCTGAGGGCAAGCGGCTGTGGATCTAATCGAGACGAAGAAGCACAAGTGGTCTGACAATAAGTGATTAAACTTGACTGAACAATGGCAAAAATCTAAGAGCTCAGATTAGCTTGTTCCACATAATATCACGATATGGTCAATTTATTAAATAAGAATACTGTGGGGTCATTGAAAGGATAATGTGGTGATCCTTTTCCCAGCCACTCACAACTCTTTATTTCCTTTGACACTCAAATAGAGACTTTCTGAACCCTTGTTGTGGGGGGTTACAAAAATCTTATTTGACCCTGGGTAGCAGGTGCCTTAGCTACGCCACTGAGTGCTTTCCAGGAAGCAGTCACATCCAGGAGGTCTTCTGAAGCACGAGGAGGCCATATGTGACTTCCAGAGGGTCAGGCACAGCCCCCAGGAAAGTGGGGCACCTGCAAATTTTATTATCCGTGGGGTGCCCTGGAGTGGATCCCCTGCCAATAGCCAGAGCCTACTGCAGTATCTTGATCCAATCCTTATTACAACACTACAAGGTAAGACTGCAGTTGGGAACCAGAGGTTGAGAGTGAGTGGGTTGCAGTGGTGGAATTCAGCCAGTTCTCACCAGTTCTGCAGAACCGGTTGCTAATTTATTGATATGCAAAACGTAGTGCTGTAGTAAGAAGCAGTACAAAGAAAGGAGGACATAGAACCGGTTGTTAATTTATTTGAATCCCACCACTGGTGGGTTGTCTAGCATTACCTAGGATGTAACCTGGAGTTATGCCAGCACAGTTAGGCCAGCAAAGTTTGGCTGGCACAAGGGCCACCATATAATATGGTTGGATCACTCTCAGAATCAAAGAGGCCAGCACAAAGACTTGCGCTATCCTCCCTCACTCCGAGAGTGGTCCAAACGCCCTTTATGGTGCCCCTTGTGCCGGTCAAACTTTGATGGCCTAACTGTGCCGGCCTAACTCTAGGTTAGAATTGTGCCCCTACTGAGTTAGGTCAAGGCAAAATGTGTACCAGGGAACTCCTCCTTGGCAGTCCATTAGCTCTCATGATGTGCACTGATGTTGGCTTGCCAGGAGGTGGCAAAATCTAGGCATGCATGTGCACGTGCGCGCCACACACACACACACACACACACACACAGAGCTACTTGGTATACCCTTCTCCCTGGAATACAAATCAAGGCTAGAGGAAGCTCTTGTGATATTTACAGCTGGAGTTGGAACAGATTTCAGGTCAATCACCATATTTATTGAAGTACTTCATAACCATCCTTACAGCTGCCAGTCTTCTAGGTCATTCTCAGCGAGAGTTAATAGGCACTCTAGACAGTATTTCATTTAAATTATAAGGGGGGGAAAACCCTCTTTAATTTTTTCTCATTTCTCATCCTTAAAACTCCATCTTCTTCATGGGAGGCCCAAGAGTCATAGCATGTAATGCCCGTGACAATACCGGAAAATTGACATTGATGCAAATGCCATCTTGAGAACGGCATGATGGGGAGAGTTTTCTTACATGGGAGGAAGTCCCACTGAATTCAATTGGACTTCATTCAGAAGAGGCATGCATGAGATTAGATGGCGAACCTATGACATGCGTGTCAAAGATGACACGCCACAACGTTTGGGGTGACACACCTTCAATCTCCAATTCCTGACAAAAACTGAGTTTGTTTTATTCATTTTTCATTTTTGTAATTATTTGGTGTTTATATAATACATACTGTAACATCCCCATGATCGGACTGCATTTTTTGTTTAAATAAATGGATATAAATAATTGTTTCTCTTTCGTTTGGGAGTGTGGTGACACACCAGCAGAGTCAAGTTAAGCATTTTCCTAAGTGTTGACACACTGAGCCCAAAAGGTTCGCCATCACTGGATTAGGCTGTAAGTAATTCTATTCTATTCAGAGTGCAATCCTGGAGTTAGGCCGGCACAGTTAGGCCAGCAACGTTTGGCTGGCACAAGGGACACCATAAAGTATGTTTGGACTACTCTTGGTCCACTCTCAGTCAGAAAGGCCAGAACACAGACATGTGCCATCCCCCCTGACTCCAAGAATGGTCCAAATGCACTTTACGATGTCCCTGGTGCCAGCCAAACTTTGCTGGCCTAACTGTGCTGGCCTAACTTCAGGTTAGGATTGCATCCTCAATGAGACCATAAGCAACTGTTGAAGAGGTTTTCACATCTTAGGGCCCAATCCCGAAGGCCCTATCGCCAGCAGTACACATGTGTTGTCAGCTAAAAGTGTCGCGAATGTGCTGAAAAGTGTCGCAAGCATGTCGCGAGCATGTGGCGAATATGCTGTAAAGCACATTCAGGATGTTACTTCTCGCACTGGGGCGGCACTCACTCAGCACCAGGCCCCAAAGCTTACTGGCTACTGGTAAGCCCCTTTTTGGGGGGAGGTGAGGAGGGGGAGGAACCGGGCAGGGGGAGGAGAGGAACTGGTCAGGTAGGGGTGGGACCTGGTGATGGCTTCCACCACCAGATCTTATCCCCAGCGCTGGCTCGGGCAGCCTGACATATGGCTACTCCATTCACTGAGGCAAAATAGCTGGTGGTGAGCCGAAGAGCATCACTGATGGCAATGGGGCTTCTTCTGAGAGCTTCCGGCGGCGGCCCGGCTCCTGTGGGATGCAGTGGTCACCGTTTTGGTGTTTCTGCTCCTGCTAGAGCCGGTCAGTTCAGGATGAGCCCAATCCTGTGCATGCCTACTCTGAAGAACTCCCATTATTGGCAACTGAGCTTACTCCAAGGCAAGAGCCTAAGGGCCCAATCCTTTTGCCGCTTGTGTAAGTCCTTTCCACTGCCACCAGTGTTGCAAAAGTGCTGTAAGGTACTTCCATGGCACCAGCCCACACCAGTCCCCAGTGCCTGGAGGTACCTCTGCGAAGCTGTCTGGTGATAGGTTCACCACTGCTGATGGTTCGCGGTTTCCAGGTGTGTGGGAAGGGCAGAACTGGGTGGGGGAAGATGCGGGGTGGGGTGCCTCTAGAGCACAGGCAGCTTAGGATTGGGTTGTCTGTTGCTGCTCAAATGACTCCATAAAGTGAATGTTCAACCACCCATTGTAAAATATAGAAAGCTGACTTGGGCCAGAAAGATCATTTTGAATGCCAATTTATCTAGGAAGCTCAATCTTGCACCTAACCTGCCTGACAAGAGGGTTGTAAGGATAAAATGGGGTGAACAACACTATTGCTGAGTGTTTCTTTTCCCACTGACAACCAACAATATCTTCACTTTCAACTATTTGGAGCATGTTTCCCAGTTAACGCGCTAGAAGCCTACTCAGACAGACTAGAATGAGAAAAGGATACTAAGGGCACAAACCATAGCGCCATTGGGGCAATGCTAGATGCTTGGATCAGACCAACGACACTTGCATCGATACAGGGGCTCCAACCAGCACCCCCACACCAGTGCTAGTGCCATTAGGCCGATGCTAGCATCAGCGTCGGCCCAATGGCGCCTGCCGATGGCCACCCTGTGCCACTAGTGCGCCAGCCGAACTTGGCTGGTGCAAGAGCAGATCTGGAAGGAAGGGGGGAGGGAGGGTTGAGGGGATGGGGATGGGCGGGCCAGGACGCAGGCCGGTTCAGGGATTTGGGCCGCACGGCTTCTTCAGCTCTGTGTCTGCTAAATAGCAGGCAAAGATCTGAGGACCTGATAGGGGAGGGTGGAGCCTCCCCGGGGACAAGGGCACACACGTTCTCCTCAGTGCTCCAAAGCTGCGCTGGATACAGCGCATGCCCGCCGGCCTCGCTGTTCCAGTGCAGCTTAGGATTGCACTGCAAGGGTCCTTGTATCCTGTTGGGTCCTTGTGCTGTTGGAAGTGGCATTCCAGCAGTGGCGTAGATGACCCCTTTGGCAGCCAGGGCCATGATTCATGATGTCGCCCCCAGCAGTGCCTGACCTGGAAGTAATTGCAGTGACACAGTAATGAGGAGCTTCTTCCTGCCACAGTACCTTCTCCTGCATCCCCCCTTCCCAGGCACTCAGAGCAGTTGTGAGCTGTTCTGAGCAGCTGACTGCGGGTTTCGCCTTTTTTTTCTAGAGAGAGCTTATTTGACGGCCTTTGTGCTTCTTGCGGTGCAAAGAAAGTCATATCCATATCTAGGGCAGCGCTTGGGAGCAAATCTTGCACCCCCTCTTGGTGGAGAGCCTGGATCAAGTGCCCTTCTGGCTCCACCCTGATTATGGCTCTGTCCTCCTGCAGTTATGGTGCTGTCTGGTTGACCTTGGACCAGTCTCTCTCTCTCTCTCTCTCTCTCTCTCTCTCTCTCTCTCTCTCTCTCAGCCTCACAGAGTATTGCGAGGATAAAACAGGAAAGAGACCAATATACGTCACCCTCACCTTCGAAGAAGGGAGGGATAAAAATACATCTTTAGATTATCTTTGTGCAGCAGATGTTGAACTGAGCCTGCCAGATGATCAGCTTCCTTAAAACCAGCTACAGGTCTCAGCGTGGATGTGAGATTGGAATGGGGACTTCCTGCCTCCTTCAGCATCACCCTTATGTTGCATCAGCTCTCCATATATATATATTCCAATGCTGTGCAAAAATACACAGAAAACCATGTGGAGTGTGAATGTGAAGGTATGTAAGTAACACAGCATAGTAGCACTGTAGTCTTAGTAGCACATGTACTAAAACATGCTAATTGTTCAGAAATCCATGTTACTGTTATTGTCAAATGGACCAAGAAGGCCTATAAATAGATGTGTTTTCTTCCAGTGGACAAGATAGCACGACAGCCTAGAGCAGAGATGGCAAACCTATAACACGCATGTCAAAGGTGACACGCCACAACGTTTGGTGTGACACACGAGCGTTCACCAAAGCCTGACAAAAACTGAATTTGTTTTACTCATTTTTCATGTTTGCAATTATTTGGTGTTTCTTTACAGCACCCGGTATTCCCAGGCGGTCTCCCATCCAGGTACTAACCAGGCCTGACCCTGCTTAGCTTCCGAGATCAGACAAGATCGGGCGCATTCAGGGTAGTATGACTGTAGTTTTAGTTTAAATAAATAAAGTTTTATAAAGTATTTCCCAAAGTTTTGACACATCGAGCCCAAAAGGTTTGCCATCACGGGCCTAGAGGCTCAATCTGGAGCTCGATATCGCTGGCTGTGCACTTGTACCGCCAGCTCCGAGTATTGCAAGTGTGCTGTAAAGCACCTTTATGGCAACCTTTATGGGTTGGGAGTGTCAGTGCTGGGCTAGCACCAGTTGTTGCTGGGCCTCCGTGCCTGAAGAGGCCATCAAGCTGTCACTGGTGGTAACACTGCTGAGTTCTGGTGCAACTTTTTGGGGTGGGGAGAGGGTGAGGGAAGGTGTAGGAAGGACAGAACTGTGTGGGGGAGGGAAGGATAGGGCCTGCGAAGGGGCAAGGACAGTCTCTGCTGCCAAATCCTAACCACCTCACGAACGGGAAGGTTCGACACGGTGTCCTCAGCTCTGCATTCCCTCAAACGCAGGGACAGAACCAAGGAGACCCATTGGCATACAGCAGCATTACCCTGAGGGGACCCTAGTGATAGCCTCAGCAGCCTCAGGATCCAGTGGTCACCATTTTGATGCAGCTGGAGAACTGGACCCCATTGGGTTCAAGATTGGGCTGCTCATTCAGTAGTTTTTAGAGAGGGATGTATAATTACAGTTTCGGCTGAGAGCACAATCTTAAACTGGAGTTAGGCTGGCATAAATGAAGCCAACAACATTTGGCCAGCACAAGGGATAACATAAAGCATGTTTGGACCACTCCCGGAGTCAGGGAGGAAGGCACACATCTATGTGCTGGACTCTCTGACTCCAAGAGACTCCAAACATACTTTATGGTGATGCTTGTACTGGCCAAACTTTGCAGGCTTAGTTTATGCTGGCCTAACTCAGTTTAGGATTGCGTCCTGAAATCCTTTTCACACCATATATCCCAACATCAGTCCAGCTCCATCTCTTTCTTTGATGCATTTAAAATAATCAATTTTCCCCCCCCAAAAAAAAATTGATATGGACCTGGTCTGAAATATAATCAACAAAGAGAGGGAAAAGAAGCAAGATCCACATGTATTCCATTGAACAAACGTCCTTACCCATTACAAGACCCTTCCTTGACAAAAACAGAAACTGGAAATATGGTGCTGGTGAACATGAAATATCTCAGGCCACTTTAGCCTTCCTGTCAAGCAGAGCCCAATCAATAACTGTCCAGAAAGCACATGAAACCATTTCTGGTTCAGCGGAGCCCTACTGTTTCACTTGATAGGCACCCACTCCAGGGAAAAGCATAGCGAGGGCATGCATTGAAAAATGGTGATCTGGACTAGACTGCCCATGTGAGCCACCATGGGCATTTGCGTCCATATGGGAAAGGCAGTGGCGTCTCTATAGGGAGGGCAGAGCTCTAAGTTTTGCAAGGAGCCTTACCCTGTCATGTCAATCCCTCCTCTCCCTTGCTGCTGTAGCCAGTAAGCAACACCAAGATGTTGCTTTTCCCTGTGAGGATTGGCTAAAACGGTGCAGGAGAGGAGTGATTTCCACTGCAAGGTAAGGCCCCAACGGAGTGGGGAAAGGCGGGATATAAATTATTCAAATGAATGAAATAAATAATACATTTTATTTAGACCTCTAAGATTCTATAGACCTTGGCTATGAACTTGGGCCCTTGGTCAAAAAAAAAAAAAAGTTCCAATCGGGCCCCTGCAGCTCTTAAGTCTGACCTTGAATGCAATAGCCCAGAAGTTTGGAGGTGATGTAGGGTGCAATCCTAACAAAATATCCAGCACTGACATAGCTGTGCCAATGGGACATGTGCTGTGTCTGGCAGTGGAGTAGTAGTCACGGAGGCCTCCTCAGGGTAAGTGAATGTTTGTTTCCTTACTGTAGAGCTACATTACCCTTATCCCGGTGCTGGGAAGTTGATTAGGATTGTGCCCGTAATTACATAATGATGTAATTATATAATCACCCCTGAATTTCGGAGACATCCAGCTGTTTTCCACTGTTTTCCTGAAGCTGTTTCTCAATTTACACACAAAAAAGTTGGGAAATGCAACTTTGTGCCATGTGTAATGTTGGACCTAACCTGGACATAATGCTTGTTAAATTCTCTGTTTCCCAGCAAAGACAGATGCTTGTTTATAAGATTTGTATCCTGCTCTTCCATTTGCAGGAGCAAATGCTCAAGGCAGCTAACAGTGTAGAATTACACACACACACACACACACACACACACACACACACACACACACACACACAC
>JAJKFI010000010.1:17543282-17553978 GCA_029204185.1 Lerista edwardsae
CCCCCTCCGAGGCCAGGGCAGCCTGCGCGGCGAGTGGGGGGGGCGTCAGAACGGAGTGGACAGGCAGCCAATCGCGCATAAGTCCCGCGTAAGTCCCACCCAGCATTCCACGTCTTCATTTGCAGATCCCACTACTGACTGCCCCCATCACAGGATGCAGCAGTAGCCATTTTGGTGCTATTACATCACTGGGGGGGAGGGAAATATTAGGATTGGGCACCTAGTACACAAACCATCTCAAGCCTCTGCAGTACAAAATATTCTTGTGATGTTTTAAACTGAACTGCTAAACTGTCATTTTTTGTTGTTGCCAAAATGTGCTCCATTATGTCGAAAATTACACGTTCTCATCTAGAATAGATAAAACAAAATTGCTCCAACAAATGGCTAAAATGCATCATGGCGTGCTATTCCCTTATTCCACAAATTGTTTTAATACACTTGAAAAATATACAAAATTATATACAAAATATACAAAAAAATATACAAAATTATATACAAAATTATAACCCCCTGTGATGTTCTGGAATACTTATTAACTCAAAGTGCAATCTTAACCTGGAGTTAGGCTGGCACACTTAGCCAGGAAAGTTTCGCTGGCACAAAATCCACCGTAAAGTGTGTTTGAATTACTCTTCGAGTCAGAGAGACCAGCACACAGACTCCCTGACTCCAAACACATTTCATGGGGTCCCTTGTGCCGACCAAACTTTGCTGACCTAACCGTGCCGGCCTAACTCCAGGTTAGGATTGTGCCCTCATTGAAAGAAAACATAAGTATCAAGCCCCGGACCAAGGCACAATACACCAGTATCTGGGCAGGTGCCACCATCTCTTAGACCAGTGGTTCTCAAACTGTGTCTCACGATGCCCCAGGGCAGTGGTCTTCAACCCTTTTTGCGCCACGAGCACATAAATAAATACATACATAAAATTTGATACTGGGAACCCACCATCGATCCTGCCCCCTTCCTGGGACCCTATTGACCCCCTTCCTGCCCTTATTATGCACTTCCAGCACCGTTCACTATAATCAAATATTCTCATTAGAGAGAGCAGAAAATGTTATGAAGAAGTCTGCCTCTACTGAAAGTTATTTTAGCACAATTGCTAAGAACCTGAGCAGGACTGAGACACCATCTCCTGGTACCCGAAAGGGTACACCAGATACCTCCCGCTTTACCTGGTGGTGCTCTATCCAGTAGTCTTCAACCTTATTCATTCCCATGATCCCACAACTGAGGCTTCACAACTCCATTTGGGTCCTGACCCCAAGGTTGAAGAAAACTGCCCTGGGGTGTTGGGAGGCATTCACTGGTGTTGTGGGCTGCTGTCTTGCTAGACCATGTGGGGCCAGAGGCAGATTAGATCTAAGGGAGGGCAAAGCTCTAAGTTTTGCAAGAAGCCTTACCTTGCAGTGGAAATCACTCCTCTCCTGCACCGTTCTAGCCAATCCTCACAGGGAAAAGCAACATCTTGGCGTTGCTTACTGGCTACAGCAGCAAGGGAGAGGAGGGATTTACATGACAGGGTAAGGCTTCTTGCAACACTTGGAGCTTTGCCCTCCCTGTAGATCTGCCTCTGTGTGGGACACCTGCAAACAGGATTTGGTGGCTGCCACTGCTGCCGAATCTGTCCCCTTCATGGAACCTATTTGCCCTTTTCTGCCACCATTCCTGCTCCATTCCACCCCTCCCACCTCATGTCATCTCCCCTGATGTCCTACCTGCCTTGGCTGGTTCTCCTGGATTAACTGACAGATGCTGGAAGCAGTGGCGTCTCTACAGGGAGGGCAGAGCTCTAAGTTTTGCAAGGAGCCTTACCTTGCAGTGGAAATCACTCCTCTCCTGCACTATTTTAGCCAATCCTCACAGGGAACAGCAACATCTTGGTGTTGCTTACTGGCTACAGCAGCAAGGGAGAGGAGGGATTTATATGACAGGGTAAGGCTCCTTGCAAAACTTAGAGCTCTGCCCTCCCTGTAGAGACACCACTGGCTGAAAGTGTCAGCTGGCTCCAATAAGAGTGGGCCATCTCTCTCTCTCTCTCTCTCTCTCTCTCAAAATCAATCAATCAATCAATCTCTTCCCTGTAGAGTCTGTGATATCCTTTTGCCACAACACAACTTCTAAAATAAAATAAAATAAATTGGTTTCCCTTTCCCAACGTGGCTAGGCCTGTTCGCCAAGTATATTTGGATTAGAAATACCCCATCACACAGCTCGCCCTAGAAAAGGGATGCAATATTCTGGTGGAGAGACTGTGAGTGTCTAAGAAGAATCAACGCAAGTTTGATTATGAATTTTAGCTTTCCTGACCACCTTTGACAGTAGATCTTTGACATGGTGATTGTGTAGCAATACAAAATGGTGCAACAGCAGCTTCGTTTTGTCTGATATTTGTTCTTAACCTTTACATGTACTGCGTGACTTTTTTTGTAGTGCAGCAAAATCATATTTTATTGAAGAAAAATCACATTAAATGACAACGCATGCGTATGTGCATGTGTAAAAGACTTTCTCTGACTATCTTTGATCTGCAGGTTTTTGACTACTGTATTTAGTCTGTATTTTTTCCCAATGTAAATATCAATCAGTCATATACCGCTTTTCAACACGAAGTTCACAAAGCGGTTTACAGGCAAATAGTAATAATAATAAAGTTAAATGGCTCCCTGTCCCAAAAGGGCTCAAAATCTAAAAAAAGGCAGACCACCAGCAACAGCCACTAGAAAGACTGCGCAGGGGTGAAGAGGGACAGTTACTCTCCCCCTGCTAAATATAAGAGGAGCACCACTGGAAAAAGTGCCTCTTGTCCAGTTAGCAGGGGTCAAATATAATGAATTTATCATTTTATGTCCTGAGTTACTATCAGTATTTGATTCTTGTTCAGGTTTTCTTTTTGTTCTGTCTTAATTGATTTTAGTTACCTTACTTATTGTTGTTACACATTTTACATTGGCATTTGTTTCAGCATGAGAAAGGCAAGATATACTTTTTTTTTTCCAAATGAATAAATAAGTAAAATCGTATCATATATCGATTACCATGGCAGCTGGAGACAAGATGGTAGAATATATGAAGAGGTGCCCACAGCTTCCTTGTGATTCTTGTTTCTGCAACTTACTGGTTCTGAAGGACAACATTTTGCTCTACAAATGTGGAGGTCATGAGCATTTGTCAAGGACAAAATATCAGATATCCTTGCTCAAACATTTGCAACAGAATCGGATCAAGCCAGCAGCGGCATTCAGCCGGTACGCTGGGCAGGGCTTACCTTTGACCGGCAGCCCGCCCGTTGTGTAACGGCACGTTCCCGGGCCTTCTCCCAGGCCACCGCGCAGCCTACCAAGGAGGCGTGGTGGTTCCTGGGGGCGGTTCCTGGGTTCCAGCTATGACCTCACTTCCAGTGGGCAGGCCCCGACACAAGTGCCAATCAAAAGTGAGTACCTGTTGCTAAATCATTTAGATGCCATTACTTTTAGAAGTGGCTGGCCTATATGAAGTTTGGGGGTGATTGTAGGTTCAGCAAGGAGGCTCTCCAGTGGAATGGTAAGCTCCATTCACCTGGGGGGGGGCACCAGATCTGGCCCACGGGTTGGTGTACAGAGCCAGCCAGTTTGGAACATGCACACAGGGTTGCCAACTGACTGGAGCTATTCCTGGGGGTTTATTTTCCAGCTTGATGTATAGTAATGTTGGACATCCTTGGAGACCCTGATAATATCCCCCATCTTGGAGGCCCTGCTTTCTGTAGTCATCTGGAGAGGAATGGTGATTCTTGAAGGCTCCATGACTATCCTGGAGGTTTGGCAACCCTGCATTCACAAGACCCAACTCATTTTGATTTGACACTGTGGCGCTCAGAAATCCTTAGAATTTTGCTTATAGCCAGGCTAAGCCATCCTGTTTTGTTTTGTAGAATAATGCAGTGGTTCTCAAACTTTTTAGCACTGGGACTGACTTTTGAGAATGGCAATTGTCCAGGACCCACCAGAAATGATGTCATGGCTAGAAGTGTCATCTTTGTGACACTTGAGCCTGCAGCTTTCCTGAAAATGCAGCAATAAGTTGAGTTACTTCTCAGTCATTTTTTAATAGCAAAATGAACGAGAAAGGGGGAAAAAAAGCCTATTTACAACCTTGACACAAGCAAAACAACAACATAGCCCTCCCCCTTTTCGGCATCCCATCTTCTCATATTTTCAATATGGCTTCTCTAAGTGCTTTGCAACCCACCTGAAATTGGCTCATAACCCACCGGTGGTTCCCAACCCACAGTTTGGGAACCACTGGCATAGTGTTTCACGTGGGTGATTCTGCAGGAATGATGGCTTTGTGCAATTTTTTTCTTTGCCGCACTTTCATACGTTGCTCTGTAAAGAGTTAGTGATTATCCCTATTTGAGCTGGGGTTGGGCCACACAGTATTTAAGCCTCGACAAAATCTACATTTCTAAAAATTCCCACTGAAAGAATCTGGATAACTTATGCTTTAATATGCCTTTTAATTTCACTCGAAAATAGCAGTATTATCAGATCAATCTTCTCTTTGACATAAGTGGGGCAAAAAGTCCCTAGAAGAAATTACTCTTGGCCTTTATTTCTGGTGGGAGGAAGATATTCATAAGGCACTTTAGCTATAAGAAGCAAGCCTTGCAATCTTGCACTTATTGCAATCTCTAGAATCACTGTAGGCACAGGTGCAGCCAAGCCCTATGGGTAGGCTGAAAAGATACCATTTCCTGTATCTTCTTTATTTAAAAAACACTTAAAGCAACAGAGGCAAAAATTGACCTTTTTGACTTTGGTAAAAACATTGTCTTCCTTCTAAGAGTTTAATAAGCCAGACATCTTACGAGTTTAATTATTCTGCCCAGAGGAAATTAATGATGTGTAATTTCTCCCTATCTAAGTAAAAGAATATCAAACTAAATTATAAATCCCACAATTGCATCTCACTTCTATTATATCCATCTGTTTAGGATTGTCGTATACTGATCTACGGTATAACAGTTTGATTGTAACACTGCAGCTGGGATTTAAAAACTGTGCTTACATAAATTCCCCCCCTCTCCTTTAATCAAGTTCATTGTATTAGCAATGCCATGGTGCTAACACACTGTTGCAAATTTATCACTGGCCAATTTGTGGGGCTCCTTCAATGATTAAGGCTCTGGTTCGCAAAGTTTTTACAGTGCTTTTAAGTCAATGGAATTGGACAGGCATAAAAAGGTGTAATGAAGTAACATCTCAGAGTCTCGGGCCACAAAAAGCTGTAGACTATCTGTTCTTTACCGATGCATTTCCTACTTCACATCCATGCTAGAAAAGAAGACAATGCTTCAGGTAATCTGAAACCAAGCATTTTACCCTACCATGGAAGTAGCAGCAGGCTGTTACCTAACAGCCACATCCTGGAGCCTCTAAGGCTTATCTTGAGTTGCACCAGGCTGGCAAACCAAGATGCAATCCCAAAATGCAATCCCAAATTGCAATCGCAAGATGCAATCCCAAATTGCAATTGCAAGATGCAATTCCAAATTGCAATTGCAAGATGCAATCCCAAGATGCAATCCCAACGTTGCTGTGTTGGAGCTACGACATTTGCTCTGACGAAGGGGCTCAGAGCGGCATCCCCATGTCGGTACTATAGCGCTCGGGCTGAAGCTACTCATAGCGTCGGCCTGAGAGCACCAATGGGAAGCCTCTGGTGCGCCAGCCAAACTCGGCTGGCACAGGGGAGGTTCTGGGAGGAGGGAGGGTGGGAAGGAGGCAGGAACTGGGTGGGGGCGGGGAGTGGATGGGCCAGCAGGCGTGCTGGTCTGGGCAGGGAGCAGGGCCAGGATGGGGCCTAACAGCCACATCCTGGCCACATCCTTAGATGGAAGGCCCCATCAGGAGGCCGCAGCCTCAGATCTGAGGAACCCCATGGGGCGGCCGGAACCTCCCCTAGGACAAGGGGACAAACATGCCCTTCCCCCGGGCAGGCTCCCCAGCACACCTAAGATGCGCTGAATTTGGCGCTGGCCTGCCGGCTTCTCCAATCCAGCGCAATTTATGATTGCGCTGCCAATCTGGGCCCAACCCAACAGCCCTTTTGGTCAGTGATATTTCAATACAGTTAATAAATGTGTCGAAAACATGCCATAAAGCATGTTTGCAACACCGCTGAAGGCTCCACTGCCCACATTGGCCCAGCCCCATTAGCCCCATTACGAGTCCCGTAGCTTTCCTTGGGGGAAAGAGATGAATGTCCCCTTCTCCTGAGGACACCCCAGTGGCTCCCACGGCTCCCACAACAAGCAGCATTCACTATTTAGGCACCGCTGCTCCTATGGGAGCCCATGAGGATCGGGCTGTGTATTGGCCTCCACGGGCCTCAGAATAACCATAGAAGCCTCCAGAAGCTACTTCTGGTTTTCTAAGACAACTTACGTATGACCAAAAGTAGCTTTCAGAAGCTTCTGTGGGCCACTCTGAAGGTTGTGGAGTCCAACAGAGTGGGTCACTGGCCTGGAACATCCCTAGAAACATCTCAAAAGGCTCCAGGTAATTAATTGTGCAAAACTTCAAGCAATGCTCTTGCAAGCAGCCGGAGGACACGGGCGTGTCCTTCGGCTGTGCGCGAAGCCACGTGGGGGGCAGTGCCTCGTCCTCTGCTCTCCCCCTTTGCATGAAGTCTGCCTGCTCCGCGATGCCCCGCTGGTGAGCGGTCTGTGCTCCCAGCCAAGCCTTAGTATGACTTATTTCTAGATAAGAATGTGTAGCATTGCAGTCTGGATTCTACAATCAATGTTCCTACTTGGGGCTGACTTTTGAGAAGCTATGCCAGTATTTGGGTCTCTGGAAGTGCATCCCAGAGTGCGATCCTAACCTGGAATTACGCCGGCAGAGTTAGGCCAGTAAAGTTTGGGTGGCACAAGGGCCACCGTACAGCACATTTGGACCACTCTCAGAGTGAGGGAGGATGGCGCACATTTGTGTGCTGGCCTCTCTGACTCCGAGAGTGGTCCAAACATACTTTACGGTGTCCCATGTGCCAGCCAAACTGTGCTGGTCTAAATGTGCTGGCCTAACTCCTGGTTAAGATTGTGCCCCCAATGTGCGTGTGTGTGTGTGTGTGTGTGTGTGTGTGTGTGTGTGTGTGTGTGTGCGTGCCTTTAAACTAAAAAGCAATACAGAGTTTATTTTTTTCAGATTGCTTTCATTTTTGGAGTTGCTATTGATGATTGATTTTGGAAGTCCAGGGATGCCCTGGTATCCACTGATTCTGTATCCATGGTTTCAGTTATCCACTGATACCATGGATATTGGGCTGTCTATTAAAAAGATAGGGGTACATTAAACAAATCTCTTTTTTTACCTTGATGCAGCAAAACCACTGTGTTTTGTCTTTTGATACCTTCTTGACCTCTACTTGAAACTGCCAGCAAACCCCCCACCCCAGACCAGAGAACAAATCATGCACAGGCCACACAGAGATAACCATTTCTGAATTTGGAGAATTTCCCCCCAAATTTCTATTTATTTTTCTTAGGATTTGCTCTTTGACCTAATTTTACAGTGAGTTCCTAGACTTGCAACAGAAGAATTTCCTTTGAAGTCCTCAGACTGCCTCGTTCCAATTATATTTTTTCCTCCATTTAAAACTGTTTTATAACCACATTAAGGCACAGCTGGGTGTTGAATAATAGGGCAATAATCCACACTTTGTGCCTTTTACAGCACTGTATACAGCCTCACACCTAACACTGCTCAAGGTGTGAATTATTACTCCATAACCTGCACTCTGTTATTTCCCATTACTTAAGTCTCATGCTGAAGTCTAAGGAAAGGTGAAGTGCATTAAATATTATCTTCTGTTAAAACCCTGCTGGAGATCATTGTGGTATTTGTCATCTAAATAAGAGATTCTGCTACAGATATGTAGCAGAATGCAATGCTCAGAAGGAAAATAGTACATTATCAACACACCTAGCAAGTACTCCACTTCAATCGTTTTTAATTACTATTCATACACATTATGGACAGAAAAATGGCCCAAATTAAGCATTTCTAAGAGTGCAATCCTAACCTGGAGTTAGGCCGGCACAGTTAGGCCAGCAAAGTTTGGCCGGCACAAGGGACACTCTCGGAGTCAGAGAGGCCAGCATACAGACATGCGCCATCCTCCCTGACCCTGAGAGTGGTCCAAACAAGCTTTACATTGCCCCTTGTGCTGGCCAAACCTTGCTGGCTTGACTATATCAGCATAAACTCCAGGTTAGGATTGCCCTCTGAGTCAGGGGGGATGGTGTACATCTGTGTGCTGGCCTCTCCGAGAGTGGTCCAAACATACTTTATGGTGGCCCTTGTGCCGGCCAAACTTTATTGGCCTAACTGTACCAGCTTACCTCCAGGTTAGGACTATGCTCTAACCATGGGTCCAATGATCCTATCCGACCTTCCAGCACCGATGCAGCTGCAATGCAGCCCTAAGGTAACTGAACAAACATTCCTTTACCTTGAGGAGGCCTCCATGACTGTCCTGTCACTGCAGGATGCAGCACACATGCTGTTGGCATGGCTGCACCGGTGCTGGAAAGTTGGATAAGGTTGGACGCAGTGCATTGCTTACTCAGAAGTAAACCTACTGTTTAGTGGGGTTTACTTCTAGGTAAGTGTGCATAGGATTGCAGCCAGGCAGTCCAATTCTATGCAAGCTGCCCTTGTCATGGTACATGGTGCCAAATGGGCCAATGCTATATCCTGTGGAGCAAAGGAGGCAGCCTGTGGTTTCCTTTGCGTAAAGGAACATCCCAGCGATGGGATCTGCAAATTGAGAAGGGGAACACTGGGTGGGACTTAGGTGGGACTTACACATGATTGGCAGCCCATCCGCAGCGTTCCGCGGCTGCCCTGGCCTCGGAGGGGGGGCTCCTGTTCACCGCGGAGGATGGGTGGGGGGGGCGCTGGGTGCCTGGGTGAGCAGCGGTGGGGTGCGCCAACTGGGGGCAGCCCCCCTGAGGCCAGGGCAGCTGCGGAACGCTGCGGACGGGCAGCCAATCACGTGGAAGTCCCGCATAAGTCCCGCCCAGCGTTCCCTTCTCAATTTGCAGATCCCATCGCTGGAACATCCCCTTCACTCCTCCGTTGCCCAATGCTGGCCGTACTTACTCCAATGCATGGTGTTCCTTCCCGCCAGCATCACTAAACCCTATGCTGTTGCAAAGGGTTTTATAGCGCCTTTGCGACACTGAGTTCTGCTGTCACATTTTAGGATTGTGCTGCTAATTTAACACAAGAATGTAATAATGGTGGAAAGTAATACAATGGGAGCCAAAATGTCTCTGTTCCCAACCTTGCAGTCCTAAGCATGTTTCCTTGGAAGCAAGTCTCACTAAATTCAGTGGGATGAACTCTTCAGCAAATGTCCACTGTAGTCTAAGGCTGCAATCTTATCCATACTTTCCTGGGAGTAAGCCAAACTTAACACAGTGGCTTACTTCTGGGTAAACCTGTACAGGATTGGGATCTGAATGTCTTACTGGGGCCTCATTTCAAAAATTGAAACCAGCAGTAATTCCTGTCAATCAACACTTCAGTAGTCTCCAAATAAACATTTCAAAACCTAAAGAAGCTGGAGGATATTTTTGGAAAAGAAAAAAAAATCTGCCATGCTTATTGAGTTTTATTGTGTTGAAATATTTGTCATAGTTCATGTCCGTTTCCGAACTGAAATGTTTCATTCAAATTGGAATGGAAAAATGGAAATGCTTGCCTTCTCTGGATGTTTGTCTCATCCCTCAAAGAGGTGGAGAGGCGGACAATGTAGCCAATATTGGTTTTGCATTCTACAGGTTGATTTAACCAAACCAAGCAAATGCACCATGAAATCTCAGTGGTGAAAGCGCACATTTTGTTTTGTTTGCAATCAGTTCAGAGGTTGGAACAGTGCTTCTTTATTGAGCAAAGTCTGGGAATGTCTTGGGGAAATAAAACCCCACATCACCATCAGGGCCAACATCAGAGCTGGCTGGCGAGGCTAAGTACCCCCCCCCCCAAAAAATTGTTTTTTCATAAGACTTTATAATTAATTATATTCCCCAGATTGATCAAGCTTGATGGCCAAATAAAGAGCTTTCAATGGCTACATTTGCCCGCAGGCCCGACTCCCCCTTTCTCCCCCCCTTCTTCTCTCTCTCTCCCTCCCTATAGAAAACTAATTGGTATAAAACTGTGTTCCTCAAGGGTCAGTATTGCCCCACCTCTGAGGTCCCCAGGAGCCAAATGATTTTGGTACACCCCTGATGGTTTTTTATAGTTATATTTTAAAATATGATTTATGGTCGGCAGTGCATATAAGGGCTCTGTGTATCCAGTGGCGTCTCTACAGGGAGGGCAGAGCTCTAAGTTTTGCAAGGAGCCTTACCCTGTCATGTAAATCCCTCCTCTCCCTTGCTGCTGTAGCCAGTAAGCAACGCCAAGATGTTGCTTTTCCCTTTGAGGATTGGCTAAAACGGTGCAGGAAAGGAGTGATTTTCACTGCAAGGTAAGGCTTCTTTGTAGTGCCAGTCATTTCTTTTCTACTTGTAGTCCCTCGCAGAATTGTAGTGTTCCTTTCATGCCATAGTGGGTATATCATGAATTTTGAAGAGAGTATTTTACCCTTCCTGTTTCTGCTGCAGTCTGTTAAATATGTGTGTTCATTCAGTA
>JAJKFI010000010.1:17553988-17573457 GCA_029204185.1 Lerista edwardsae
CCCCTAGCTGTGTTACTGCATAGCTTCTCAAACAAGAGGGGCGATACATTTTAACCCTGTTTGCACTGGCAGTCATTGCACCCCTTTACACCTGTTTCCAAAGAAGTTAGCTTTTCTCTATTGGTTGAAGCATGGGGTGAAATCATGAGACAAACAGATGGAGGATAATGCCATGTGAAGACAAGAGTGAGTGAACAAAGTGTGACATTTCCATTACCCCATCTGGAAGGAGCCTAATTTTGTACCCAAGACTTCTTAGATACAGGACCTATTTTCAATCCCAGCATCAGCACGTGAGAAAAAATAATACAGCCATAAAATGTTAATAGCTGGTAATCCATGAAATCTGTTGCATGCATGATGTTGAATACGCTGGCGTTTTCTGGTATGTGGGGCAAACACTGATCATGCAGTTTATATTTTAGAATGTGTTCTCCAAAGGTTTCTATCAAAGCCAGGGAGCTTTGTTTAGCAGGAAGAAAGTATCAAGAAGCCTGCAGGGTGGGCATAAAGAGCCTCTTACAGGATTTTTAAAGACACTTTGATGATCAATTTTTTGAAAGATCCATAGATCTACCCCACAGTGTAGCCTATTTGCTGACATAAAGAAACCGTTTCAGCGAGACCATCAGACAAGATTTGGTAAACCATTCTGTGTTTTATCACTCTTTTGTAAAGAAGTAATTTCCTGCAGAGAAAAGGGGGTTGGTGGAAATTAGACTTTTTGCCTTTAATTGCTTGCACTACTTCTTTGGGATGCTAGGTGACCTTTCGTTTTATTGGCTCAAAAGAAAATTTGACATACTTTGAGGCTGTGAATTAAGGTTCCCTTTAATTGAAACGGTGTTTCCTACATCCTACTGAGAGAGCAATCCTAAACTGGAGTTAGGCCGGCATAAACTAAACCTGCAAAGTTTGGCCAGCACAAGGGCCACCATAAGGCATGTTTAGACCACTCTCGGAGTCAGGGAGGATGGCTCACATCTGTGTGCTGGCCTCTCTGACTCCGAGAGTGGTCCAAGCATATTTTACGGTGTCCCTTGTGCTGGCCAAACTTTACTGGTTTAGCTTATGCTGGCCTAACTCAGTTTAGGATTGTGCCCTAAAGGTTGAATCCAGAGAGCAAAATCCTTGCTTTGATATTTTAGACCTGTAAAAGCAACATGCCTTCCTTTCTTTTCATATGCTCTTTCCCAAAACATAGAAAACTATATTCATTGCCTTCCCTCTGCCTGGCATGGAAACTTACCACTTGGCACTCCAGCGACCGGTCCTTTCAGCACTTGAGGCCCAAAGCCAACTTCACCTATAGGCTTATGGGTTCTGAGCTGTCTGTGACAGCTCAAGAGAGAGATCTTGGGGTGCTGGTGGACAATTCAATGAAGGTATCGACCCAGTGTGCGGCAGCAATTAAGAAGGCCAATTCCATGCTTGGGGTCATTAAAAAAGGGGTTGAGAATAAAACAGCCAATATTATCATGCCATTGTACAAATCGATGGTAAGGCCGCACCTGGAATATTGTGTGCAGTTCTGGTCGCCGCACCTCAAAAAGGACACAGTGGAGGAGCTGGAAAAGGTGCAGAAGAGAGCGACAAAAATGATTACAGGGCTGGGGCACCTACCTTATGAAGAAAGACTGCAGCGTTTGGGGCTCTTCAGTCTGGAAAAAAGGCACCTGAGGGGGGACATGATTGAGACATACAAAATTATGCACCGAAGGGATAGAGTTGATAGAGGGATATTCTTTTCCCTCTCTCAAGACACCAGAACCAGGGGGCATCCGCTAAAACTGAGGGTTGGGAGAGTCAAAACAGATAAAAGGAAGTACTTTTTTACCCAGCGGGTAGTTAATCTGTGGAACTCTTTGCCACAGGAGGTGGTGATGGCATCTGGTCTAGATTCCTTTAAGAGGGGATTGGACGGATTTCTGGAAGAAAAGTCCATCGTGGGCTATAGGCCATGATGGATTGTGCAACCTCCTTACAAAGGTGGTGGGCTACTTCAGAGTACCGGGTGCAAGGGAGTGGCAACAGGATCCAAGCATCTTGTTGTCTCATGGCTTCCTGGGGCACCTGGTGGGGCCGCTGTGAGATACAGGAAGCTGGACTAGATGGGCCTTTGGCCTGATCCAGCAGGGCTCTTCTTATGTTCTTATGTTCTTATGGCACAGGCATCTCTGCAGCACTGCAGGCTAGCAATGGCTGGCACTGCCTTAGGGCAGCTTTGTGACGGTGGTGAGGCAGGAGCGCCCGCAGTATGCCCAGTAGGAACAGGCCCTTAGTTATGTGACTGAGGGTGCAGTCCTAAGTAGCGCAGGAACAGGCAGGCTGGTGGGCATGTTAGGAGCGCCACTTAGGAGGAAGCAGGAGCTTCCCTTGCACCAGGGGAGGCACCAGCCTCCTCACTGGGCTCCTTGGATATGCCCCTACAAAACTGTGAAATTGCAGGCGCAGGTCCAAGGAAGCCTGAATTGGGGCTGTGCAGCCTGGGGACGGGGCCTTGGATGCAGTCTAACGGCTGCGTCCCAATCCCACCCCCTCCCTGGCACACCCACCGGCCCAGCCACCCTCCGCCCAGAAATGCCTTCTGTCCACCCTTCCTCCTCCCAGAAACATCCCTTCGCCAGACGAGGTCAGCTGGTGCACAGGCGGCTTTTTTTTTTTTACATTTATTTATATACCGCCTTTCTTAATATCACTAGATTTCTCTAATGATTGAACTCAAGGCGGTTTACATAGGCAGACTTTCTCACAAACCCGAAGGTTTTTACAATTTACAGAATGTTCTATCTTCCAAGAACAACACTCCTACAGATCTTTCTTTCTGGATTTAGCCTTCTTTCTTTAGCCACCCGTCTGTCGTCTGCTGGCTGATGAGGCTTCCCTGCTGCCACCAGAGATGCAGCTGATTTCAGCACACTCCTCCTCCCACGAGGCAGCGGAAACTCAGCTTTTAATCAGCCGCAGTTTCCAAGGTCTGCTGCTCGCAGAGACTTCCGGCAGTCCCGAGCTCACGACCTTGAGATCTTCAGGTGTTATCTTCGGGCAAACGGAGGCATTAACCCTCTCGGCTAAATCTTCTGCCCTCTTTCTGTCGGCGCTCTCAGGCTGAAGCGACTTGTAGTGTCAGCCCAAGCGCTCCAGGGGCCCTGATGCAGGGGCCCGGTTTGGCGCTAGTGATATCGCGCTGACGCAATGACGTTGCATCAGTGTTACGTCCCCTTTGGGATTGCTCCCTGAACCTCCACCAGCCCCCACTACCTGCCATTGATGGACGTGGGAATAAAGATGCTCAAACATTTATCTTCCTCTGTTCATACATGCTTCCAAACTGCAGGCGCTCAGTTCCTTGCCAGGGTGACCAGATGTCCTCTTTCTCCAGGACATGTCCTACATTTCAGTCCTGTCCTAGGTAAATTGTCCTACATTTCAAGACAGACCAGGGAGGCAGCATCGAGAGGCTGCCCACATCACTTGCTTGCGTGTTGGTCCTTTGATCCTTTGGATTAAAGGAGGGTTGCATTAAAGGAGGACAAGACACCCCAAAATATATATCTGTCTATCTATCTGTCTATCTATCTATCTGAGTGTTTAGCTTTTATTTTGTAACATCCTATTTAATGATTACTTGACATCCTACTTAGCATCCTACTTAATGTAACGTCCTACATAATGGTTATGACATTTGGGGCATAATCCTAACGAACCTCCCAGGACTGACATGGCTGTGCCAATGGGGCATGTGCAGCATCCTGCAATGGGGGGGGGCAGTCACAGAGGCCTCTTCTAGGTACAATGTGTGTTCCCCACTCAGAGCTGCATTGCCCTCACCCTGGTGCTGAAAAGTTGGTCAGGATTGCTCTCTTGGTCACCCTGCTCCTTGCAAACTGCAGGAGCTCACCTGTTTGCACCAATTAGCAGCTCTCTGATTTTTTTCAGAGCTTGAGGCAATGAGTTATCTGATCTTTCCATCACCTAAGTTTTCACTGGAGGCTCTGGGGGCCGCCCCGGAAATTGGGTCCCATCTTACCAAGTGGGTCCCAACCAGCGGCGTCATGCAGCCGGAACGCTGGGCGGGAGGAACGGATGAGTGGCAGCCCACCCATTGTGTACCGCTCCATTTTGCCGTCTTCTGGGGCGGGGAAGACGGCGAAACGGAGCGGTACGCAACAGGCGGGCTGCCGCTTACCCGTTCCTCCCGCCCAGCGTTCCGGCTGCATAACGCCACTGGTCCCAACCCACAATTTGAGGAATGCTGGATTATGGCAAATGCATGCAAAATCGCTACTGTGTCCCAGCTGGAACTGGTGGGGCAGGGATGCAGGTGACATTCGCAGAGTGACTTGAGTGTCTTGGACAGCAGCCTCCTTGGCAGAAGCTGGCTGCTTGAGTCAAATTCACCTTGCAGATGGGGCAGAACATGGTCATTTGGCTGCCTTTCCCAAGCAGAATTCACTTAAGCTGCATCAACATGAGGCCATTATTTGCGTTCCTGCAGCGATAAACATTCTTTATTGCAATGGGCTGTTGGTGATATACTGTACTTATTAACCAGCCAGAATGGGTGTATTGTTTATACCTTTCCTTTGCATTGTTTGCCTTTCATTTGTTATTTCACCATTTCATTCATTCATAATGTATCATTGGAAGTAATAACATGTTATGTTCCATTAACATTATGGGTTTCTGCCTTGAGACAGTTTGGATTTGTGGCATGCAAACATCCCTTTGCCCCCAAGCTGGCCCTAGAACTCTACGTCGCACATGATTTTTGTAATCCCATCTCTATGCCGTCTAGAATGATGTTCACCAGATTGATTTTGACCAATAATTTATTGTGGTTTTCTTTCTCCCTTTATGCCAGGCGAAAGGGAGTGGCAGGCAGGATAGCAAATTCTATTCTATGTACCTCGTATTTACCTCAGAATTTTACCTCGGAATGTCAGGTGCAGAGGAGTGGCAGCGAGATACAAGTATCTGGTTGTCTCGTGTGCTCCCTGAGGCATCTGGTGGGCCACTGTGAGATGCAGGAAGCTGGACTAGATGGGTCTTTGGCCTGATCCAGTGGGGCTCTTATGTTCTTATGATTGACATTTTTTAAATTGTCTTCCCATGTTCCCTTTCTGAGGTACATTTTAATTTTTATTTCTCATCACAGGCTTCTCGGAAATGGATGTTGCTAGCAGGCTGTAGTTTGTGCACGCAGAGAGGACGGTATGGCAGATTCACCCATGCAAGTGCTGCCCTGGATTTCTCATGAGCCTTGTGGCGCAATCCTGCACCCCAGCCCATGTGCACCAGCACAAGGAGCGATGTGCACCATGGAAGGTGCGCATCGCTCCTGGAATGGGGTGTAATGGGATGGGGAAGCTTGGGGAAGGGGTGTAACAGGATGGAGAAGAATGGTGGGTGGCGATGGGAGTGGCAAAGAAGGCAAAGACCATGCTTAGGATAATTGGAAAACAGATTGAGAATAAAACGGCCAATATTATGCCATTACACAAATCAATGGTAAGGCCACATCTGGAGTACTGCATACAGTTCTGTTTGCCACATCTCACAAAGGACATAGTGGAACTGGAAAAGGTGCAGAAAAGTGCAACCAAAGTGCAACTGGGGCACCTCCCTTTTGAGGAAAGCCTATGTAGAGTGCACAGGTCTGAGTTGCCCATTGAGATTGCTGGTTTTTCTTTACCCTCTGGAACCCCCCAGCTGCTGCATATCAGAATGCAGTGCAGCTGGCACCGGCGCCATTACATCGCAGCATTGGGATTTGTGCTGGATTGGGCTGCCAGTTACTCAATGACCAAAAGCCGAACATGTGAACAGATTCGGCCGGAAAAACACCACCTTACACTTAAAATGATGTTGGGTTATGGAATCTTCCACTGTGCATTTAGTGGAATCATTCCACGGTGGCTCATTTAGACATGCAGGGTGTTGCAGCTTCCAAGGCCCCAATCTTATATGAGCCTAATCCCCCTCCACCAATACACAAGTACCAAAGAGTTGTGCATTGCGTCCTATGGCAGGAAGGCAGTTGCAGAAAATGTCTCCTGGTAAGGGAAATTTCATTTCCTAATCCTTCACTTTCCCCTATTGGTTCTGCACCAGCTATTTTGCTAGTGAACTGAGGGGAGGAAGAGAGAGTCAAAGGGAAAGGGAAATTAAACAAACAAACAAACAAATAAAGGGGGATAGGAGAAAGATCAGTGGTGTCATCTAAATGATTTAAGAACAGGTACTCACTTTTGATTGGCACGTGCCTGGACCCACCCACCGGAAGTGATGTCATAAGCCAGAAGTGATGTCGTGGCAGGAAGTGACATGAAAAAGCCCTTTTTGAGGCCTCAGACAATTTTAAACTGACCCAACAGTTGCAACAGTATTCCACAGCACTCCCAGAACATGTTAAGGAGGGCTGGCATCATTTTAAAGTGACCCAACAGTTCCAAAACCCCAGAGCAGCTCATTTTTCAGTGGCAAGGCAAAGCAAGGCTCCGCTCACTGCCTGCCTGCCTGCCTCTGAGAACGTGCAGGAAATTCAAATGTTGCAGGGGGCGGAGTTGACGAGTGGGCGGGCAAATGGGCGGGGCCAGCCATAATCCTAGGAACTGGTACTCACGTACCCCCACGTACCCCCTGCATGACATCACTGAGAAAGATATAAGGAGCCTGAGGGGGGACATGTTTGAGACATACTGTATACTTTCTTTCTTGCAGGGGGTGAAGAGAGTAGATAGAGAGAGGTTCTTTTCCCTCTCACATAACACCAGAACCAGGGGGCATCCACTAAAATTGAGTGTCAGGAGAATTAGGCCAGATGAAAGAAAATAAATCTTGACACAGAATGTTGTTAATCTGTGGAAATCCTGGCCACAGGATGTGGTCATGGCATCTAGCCTAGATGCTTTTAAAATGGGACTGGACAGACTTCTAGAAGGAAAGTTTATCACAGGTTACAAGCCGTGATGGGTAAACCCAACCTCCTGGTTTTAGAAGTTGGCAACCTCAGAATGGCAGGTGCAAGGGAGTAGAAACAGGAAGCAAGTATCTTGCTGTCTTATGTGCTCCCTTGGGCATCTGATGGGCCACTGTGAGATACAGGAAGCTGGATTAAATGGGTCTTTGGCCTGATCCAGAGGGGCACTTCTTATGTTCTTATGACCATTTGCAAATTCTGCCAATTATCTCACATACCGTTTCTTTCCAAATCATACTCCTAACTCTTCTTTTTTTGTATGATCACAGACCATCACCATTTAAAACAATGCAATGCAACATCCTAGTGCAGTTTGTGCCTATGACATTATGCAAAGTATTAAGAAGGCACTGATTGACCTGAAAATAAACCTTATTTAAAGCAAGTAAAATACTTCAGTACTGAATAGTTCATACAAGTTGTTTTCCTTTTCTAAAAAGTAGTTCTGGGTTTGTGCCTGAATCACTGGCATAGCCCATGGAAGTGTAGCCCTGTACAGAGGGCAGAATGATGCCCTGGAAGTGACATCACAACAGGAAGTTGTATCTTCATTTTCTTGGTTTTTTGGCCATAACTTTGGACAGAATGAAGATATTACACTCTGGTTTGTTTCATTGCATTCTGCATTAAATTCCATTTAAATGGTATATAACATGATGGTATTATTCATACTAAAAGGGACGTGGTGGCGCAGCGAGTTAATCCGCTGTTGCTGGGCTTTCCGATCGCAAGGTTGGGAGTTCAAGACTGCGTGACCGAGTGAGCTCCCGTTGCTTGTCCCAGCTCCTGCCAACCTAGCAGTTCGAAAGCACCTAAAATGCAAGTAGATAAACAGGGACCACTTCGGTGGGAAGGGAACAGCGTTCCGTGCGCTACGGCGTAGAGTCATGCTGACCACATGATCGGACAAAAACACTGGCTCTACAGGCTTTGAAACGGAGATGAGCACCGCCCCCTACAGTCGGTCACGACTAGACTATTCGATCGTGGGGAAACCTTTACCTTTACCTTATTCATACTTACCAAGGTTTTCACAATTTTGGCCACTAGTATCAAGCTCAGCTTTTTTCCCCCCTAAAGCTTGTTGCCTGGTGTAATTGCACACACACCCTGCACTTTTAGCTATGAAAAAGGCCCTGGCCTGAAAAAAGTGAAACAGCAGGGTGAGGCAAGGACTTCATCATTTTGCCCTGTTATTGTCCAAATAGGGTCCCGTTCTCTTCCCCAGAGTCTCTTCTTGCAAGTCTCTAGAGGCCTATTCTGGGTTGTGCCAGGCTGGTGAATTCCTCTAATGGCTTCTGTGGTCCTCAGAATGGCCAGCCGAAGTGTCTCGAAGCTACTTCCAGTTTGACTGGAAATAACTCCTGTTCACCTCTGCAGGCCATTTTGATGTCCACAGAGGCCAGTAGAGTGGGTTGCAGAAGGGGCCTCCAGAGACTCCCAAGAAGAGACCGGAGTGCTTCACAAAACAGTATTGCTACTGTTATTATTTAATGAATTCATACCCCGCCTTTCTGCCCCATATTAAGGCACCCAAGGCGGCTTACAATAAAACAGGAGGTCTGGGTGTAAGCCGCCTTTGGTGCCCTAATATGGGACAGAAAGGCGGGATATAAATTCATTAAATAATAACAATAACAATAATACTGTCTTGTGAAGTACATATGATTCTAGGTTGTCCCTTTTACAAAGATCTCCGTTTAGCTTTCCTTGAGGGTCTTTTTGTTAAACAGGAGGGTTGGGCTGATGCAGGTAAAATTTGGTTCATCCTTTCAGGGACCAATGAAGATCTCACTGCAAATTAATTTGAGAAGGAGAAGCAGGAGCAGACCCACCACAATTGTAAATGTAGATTAGATGGTTTTATTATTATTTTTAATGGTATTGACTTATTTTTTTTTAATGTATGTGTACTTACTATGCCAGTAAATGTATGATGAAGATGACCTTTCTGGTCATTGGATTTCTCCTCTGCCTTTAATCAAGTAAAGGGGGTTTACATGGGCAGGCTTTTCTCAAACCCATATAGGGGTTGTTACAATCACAAGTTCTATCTTTCAAGGACACTACAGTCCAGGTGGTCTCCTTCACAGTCCGGCATCTCTCTGGCTGCTCACACTCCCATGCATGGCTTGACAGGCACTCCTCCACACTCACTGGTAGTCATCTCCACTCCTCCAGACTCATCTCTGTCAGCAGCGTTTATCGGCAGTTCATGGTTACTACCAACTGACTTGAACTGCCGTTCAAAGTGACCTTCAGGCTTCAGAGGCGGCAACTCTTTCACTCAGCCAGACCCTCCTGCCCATGTTTTCCAGTATCTTTGGGGATTCATCCCCCATGGATATCAGATGATGCCTAGCTTTAGTATTTAGACTAGACCAGTGGTATTCAAACCTTTTAGACAGGGACCCACTTTTTAAAGTGGGTCTCATTGGGACCTACTGGAAATGATGTCATTAGCCTGGAAGTGATGTTGTGGCAAGAAGTGACATCATCAAGCAGGATTACAGCATAATAAAATGACACTCCTGAAATGCAAATTGGCATCCTTGGACTGCATTGTACAACCATGAAACATCCCTGACAGAAAGCAAGATGAGAACAAAATAGTATGTAAAAGCACTGAACTAAAAACAATTTTTAAAAATGCTCACTTGAAAATTCAAACTGTGAACACACAAAAAGAAATATAACAAGAGTAAGGTTTGCAATTTCCAAGACGGCTGCTCCCAGCTTTCTGCAACCCACCTGACATCAGGTTGTGACCCATCAAGTGGGTCCCGACCCACAGTTTGAATATCACTGGACTCCACTGTAACCCTGTATTTAATTTTATTGCATTTTCATTACTCCAGTCAACCATTAACTTAGAGGCCAGTCCCGTCATTCTTTACTTATTGCCCCTTGACTTACGTTTAAACTTATTCAGAGGTTCCTAGCTGGAGAGGGCCACTGAAATGCAATTGTCTTCACTATAACCTTGATATCCTCAGAGCATTGGAAATCAAGTTTCATCAGAGACAGATACTACCGACTGCTGGAGAATTAGATCAAAACTGTATTATGCTCATGAGAATGCACAGAAATATGGTGTGCTAAAAAAAAAAAGCTCTACACTTTATTCCCCTTCATTGGGAAACATGGTCATTTTGTTCTGAACACTTGCTAAGCAAGGATCAGTTAATGCATACCTGTGGAAAAGTATTTCTTCATAAGCAATGACAAGAAATGACAGGGTTTCTTTCTCTTGGGCATTAGCATGATCACTCAACCTTCAAGTCAAAGGATCACTGCAGCCAGAAATGTTGGGTTTTAGTGATGAAAAATGGCATCCTCTCAGTTTTCTCCAATACAAGGAAGTAATCTCCAAGTGGGAAGGAGCTTCTACAACGTTATGTCAGATGCAATATGTGCAGCAACTGTGTTTTTTTTTATTTCTCAGCATGTATAATCATGGCAAAAGCACCCACACTCAAGTGAACATATCTATCTCTATCTCTATCTATCTGTGGTTCTCAAGTCTTTTAGACCACAACCCACTTTTTAGAATGGCACTTGTGTGAAGACCCACAGGAAGTTACTAACCTGAAGTCATTGCCAGAAATGACATCATCAAGCAGGAAGTTCTGCCATTGTGTCGTAATCAAATGACACTCTTGGAATGCAAACTGGGATTCTTGGACTGCAGCAATTGCACAACTATGAAACATCCCTGACAGAAAGCAGGGACAAAATATGAAAAAAAAACACTGAACTAAACATTTTTTTTTAAAAAAAACACTTGAAAATTCAAACTGTTAACACTCACAAAAGGAATTGTCCAGACCCCAGGGAGGCAGAGGCCACCCTAGCAGGACTTCAGCCTGCAGAAGTCAGGCAGGTCCAGTGGTAATTAAGGTGAGGCCCTGACTTACCCTGTGTATGGCCTCAGTTGGTCAGGGGAAAGACGGCAGGGGGTTGCCTCACCCCAGCTCTTCTTATGGGGTTGGTCAGCCATCTGTCAGCATCTGGCTGACCCAGCAGCCTAAACTCCACTGACCCTCATCACAGGCCCCTGGAGCTTTTAAAGGCAGTGGCTCCACCTTTCTGTCAGCTGGAGCCACCAGGGCAGCTGTGGCTTGTTTCCCACTCATGAGTAGTCCCTCTCCCGGCTGGGGCTGCTGTCTCACAGCTCGGGGGCTTGCCCTGCCCGTTGAGCAGGCCCTGCTTGGTGCCGGTTGGTTCGCAGCCAGGGCAGGGCCCTCCCAGCATCTGCCCTGCTGCTGGAGCTCTTTGCTCGAGAGAGTGGGAACTGCCCCTCCGAGTCTCCAGAGGCTGCACAAGGCTTCAAGGCCTTGGCCCCCCAGCAAAGGGGCGCGCCCACCAGCAGGCTGTGGGACTCCTGGTCCCCCAGGAGGGGACCAGGCCAGGCGGGGTCTCGGAGGGGACCCTGACAGAAGAATAGCAAAAGTAAGGGCTGCAGCTTCCAAGATGGCTGACCCACCTGACATCATGTTGCAAACCACCAGGTGGAAGCACAATCCTGAGCTGGAGTTAGGCCAGCATAAGCTAAACCAGCAAAGTTTGGCCAGCACAAGGGCCACCACAAAGCATGTTTGGACTACTCTCTGAGTCAGGGAGGATGGCTCACATCTGTGTGCTGGCCTCTCTGACTCCGAGAGTGGTCCAAATGTACTTTACAGTGGCCCTTGTGCTGGCCAAACTATGCTGTCTTCGCTTATGCCGGCCTAACTCAGTTTAAGATTGCGCCCTGTGTCCCGATGCACAGTAACACTGGATTACATGTAAAGCACAAGTTTAAAAGTCTTGAATGTACAGTATAGCCGAAAGCATTGTTTTCTTGCATCTGGGAAGGATATGTGGTTATGGACATTATCAATAGCAGAGTTGTCAGCCCCACCTACAGCAGAGTTGCATTTTCCTGCAACAACAAACTTCAACTATGTTAAACTGTGACCTTTCAACAGGAGAGATACAAGCAATGTCAACACCCCCACCCCGAAGAACAGGAAGCTAAGAAGGCAGATGCTTCCATGACAATGCATCAACAATCTCTAACCAGCTAACAAGGTTGTTTACAGCGCCACCTAGTGCTGGAGGAAGCTATTCACACCCTTGCTAAATATACTCTGCTATCTCTTCACCTTTCCAACAAATACACAGTGGAATGTAGACATTGCTGGACCTCTGCATAGCATCCAAACTACTAATGGGCACTCAGGGAAAGTTGGCAACCCTGATGAGAGCATTCCACGGACTAATTTAAATGAATCAGTTGCAATTTGTATACAATTTTTAATGGGATTGAGTTCCATTGCACTCAATGTTCTGCACAAACATGCGTATGTTTGAGTCTATGATTCCAAGCCTATGCACATGTGGTGTCTTATAGTTAGAGGTGTTTTTTTTTCTGGTCAGTAAATAGATTTACAGCCTAAGTCTTACCAAACACAATGGGCTTACTTCTGAGTAAGGTAAATAACCCCATTTTCAAACACCTAGTTTATGTCAAGGGAACCAAATTCATTAGATTTTTTAAAAATTTGCTAAACTCTAACATATTCTTGACTACTTCCATCCTGCACTGTTCCCAAGAACATAGAACTGCTAAATTTTCACAATTGGGGGGGAAGGGAGAGAGAGAGAGAGAGAGAGAGAGAGAGAGAGAGAGAGAGAGAGAGAATCTCAACATCTACAGCTTATTTCTCCCTTACGTGACAAGCAGAATTCCAGGGCTACCCCAGGGTCTTCCACTGCTTGAATGGGGGAGGGGGGCAAATGCCATCTCATCCTTGCCACTGCTGACCACTGGGGTTGAACAGGTCAGGCACCAGCCACAGGTTCCATGCCTATCAGGGAGCCCATTGACCAGACTGACCACTGAAACCTCAAACACCACTGGTAGCAACCAGCATTAGCAACAACATATCAGCAGCATACATTGGAGGATGGGCAGTGAATACCATGAGACTCCTGCAGATCTTTGCCCAACGACACTAGCAACTGGGCCCTGCCTCTTCTTCTCCTACCCCCTGGATTTATAAAACAAGTGTATAGAGGAGACGGGACTGGCAAGCTAGAGCAGAGACACTCAAGCCCAGTGGAGTGGTTCTCAAACTTTTTAGCACTGGGAGTGGACCCACTGTTTAGAATGGCAATCTGTCCAGGATCCACCAGAACTAAATGATGTCATGACTGGAAGTCACGTCATCGTGATGCCAGAGCCTGCTGCTTTCCTGAGGACGAAGCAAGCTGCGTTCTTTCTCAGCCATTTTCCAACAGCAAAGAAAGAAACAAAGCCTAATTACGACCTTGGCAAAAGCAAAAGAAACACACAGTCCTCCCCCTTTCCAGCATCCCATCTTCCCATATTTTCAATATGGCTGCTCTAGGCGCTCTGGGACCCACCTGAAATTGACTTGAGACCAACTAGTGGATCCTCACCCACAGTTTGGGAGTCACAGCTCTAGCCCACTACTCTCCCACTACTCTCCTCTTCCACATTTCGTCTTCCATGCCATTCTGAGCAAAAGAGGAGGAGGAGCCACAGAGACAGCGCCCCTGCTAATCTGCCACTAATGAACCTTTGAGGATGGGACAGTCCTAAAAATTCCCTTCTCTGTGCAACTACTAAAGATCATCAATAGTTGTATAGAGACCTGTCTTCCTTCTCATCTACTTACACCAGTTAAAAATAAATACATGTTATTATTTGTAATTCCTTTTCTATGTGAGCACAGCAGCTTTTTCTTTTCGCCCTACATTGACCTTAAGTGTTTTCCTCTCTTTTTTTCTACACTCATGACTAGAGGAACATCTAAAACCTGACTGTTCTTGTGTTCTATTTTTTAACATGTCCAGAAGTTGTTTGCATTTTGTCACGTTTCAGAATAACACTTTTCAGTCAAGCAGCTACAAGTTATTGCCATGCAAACAGCTTCGTTAAATGGTTTCTGGTGAATGCACTCATTCAGCCCAGAGGAACAATGATTGTGTTTTAGGAGGGATGTGCATTCAGCCTAACTTATTCATCCTTTGTGAGGTAATTTTCTGAAGGTGGTTAAAAGAAATCATTAGTGAATGATAGATGCAGCTCCACCCATTGAAACTACAGGCAACTTTGCCACAGGAGATGGTGATGGCATCTGGACTAGGTGCCTTTAAAAGGGGACTGGACAGATTTCTGGACAGAAAGGTCCATTACAGGCTACAGGCCATGATGGGTAGTGTAACCTCCATACTTTAGAAGTAAGCTACATCAGAATGCCAGAAGCAGGGGAGTGGCAACAAGATGCAGGCATCTTGTTGTCTTGCATCTGGTGGGCCACTGTGAGATACGGGAAGCTGGACTAGATGGGCCTTTGGCCTGATTCAGCAGGGCCTTTGGCCTGATTCAGCAGGGCTCTTCTTATGTTTTTAAACTTGCTGTTTTTATGATGTAACCAACATAGACTGCAATCCTATCCACACTTTCCTGGTAGTAAGTCCCACTACACACAATAGGTCTTACTTCTGAAAAGACATGCATTGGCTTGTGCCCATAGTTTATAAGCTCACCCATCATCATTACACCACTGAGAACGCAATCCTAACCTGGAGTTAGGCCGGCACAGTTAGGCCAGCAACGTTTGGCTGGCACAAGGGCCACCGTAACAGGCATTTGAACCACTCTCGGAGTCTGGGTGGATGGCACACATCTGTTTGGACCACTCTCTGACTCAGAGAATGGTCCAAACATACAGTACTTTACAGTGTCCCTTGTTCCGTCCAAACTTTGCTGGCTTAACTATGCCGGTCTAACTCCAGGTTAGAATTGCAGTCTAAGAAAGAATAAAAAGAAACAGCCAAATGGACCTGCTCCAATACCAGATCATACCAAATAAATCACAATATAATTTTCACAACTCAAATGGAATAGCATCACCAGGGTAAGTGTCACCCCATTACCTCTATTTATTTATGTATTTTAGTAGATAACAGTACAGGTCATTCAACCAACAACAACAAAAAAAAAACAGTGGCCACCTTGAAGACACTCACACAACTGGAGAAGCTGTGGGAATGTCTAGTATTAGTCTAGTTCTAGCATTAGCTCTGATACATTGAAATGAGAGCTGACATACTAACACCTCATTGGTATTATGACATGCTTATGGCTGTGTCATAACATCTCATTGGTTCGCAAAACAAAGTCTCATTGGTCAGTTTTGACTTAAGATTTTTTGTTACATAAAGAAGTCATATTTTCCTTTTCTGGTTATTTGGCTATACCTTTTGATAGAAAACAGATATATCAATGTGGTTGGTTGGTTTGTTTTGTTTCATTTTGCATTAGATTCTGCATTGAATCATATATAATTTTTTTTTAAAAAAAAAAACCCTCAATATGTCACAATTTTTACCAGAAGTGGTGTCACGCCCCCGGCTGCATCACCCAATGCGGTCTGCACCCCACTCACACCTTAGTGATGTCAGACAGACCAAGGTGAACCTCAGCCAGACTTGTGGACAGGTGGACCATGCTGATGAAAAGACAGACACCTTGCTTAGTGTGATTCAGACTAGTTTTACAACTGCACCTCTTTTATTGGACTCAGCAGCTTACTCAGTGGTCACTCTTTTTTAATCTGACAGCAAGTCTAGTTCCAAACCTCCTATATCACTGCACACCGTTTCCCTCCCCACCCTTCTAATTAGGGCTACATAAATCACTCTAGAAACTAAACTGCACCTGTGTTTGTATAAAGGATAAAAGGAAATCCATACTGCTCTGCCTGTTTCATTAGCCGGCGAGCTATCAGACTGGCTTCCAAAAATTGCTCTTCCCACTCTCTTTAGAAAGCTTTGTTGAAGTGGATGAACGAACAGATGGAAAAGATGAAGTGCAATGACAGCTGCCTTCCATTTTTAATAAGCCTCCTCTAATGTATTTGCAAATGCAGCATAACAAATGCACAACTTCTTCCATCAGTTTCCATTTTAGTTACATTTGTTTAATAGTTTCAGGAGAAATGTACACAATCAAAACAAGAAGTGATACAGAAGAGCGGTAAACATAGCTCAACCTAAGCAGCTGCCCCAGGGGAGCTTGCTCAGGGTTGGGAAAACTGAGCAGATGATTTGAGGATGACTGTGGAGAAGAGATGACTGCCAGGTAACCTGGAGACCGTTCATCCCCAATAGAACAAGTTATGCTGGCCACACAGACATCAGTGCATGGAGTGGCAAGGTGTGTTTTCAATGTAAATAGAGCAGCCGTCTCCAAACAGTGGAACACTGTTTTTAAAAAAGAGCCAACCTCCTTCTGAGCAGCTCATACTGTTGCCAGGCGGGCAGACTGGGGGGATGGGGAATGAGCCATAGCTGGCACTGTAGCTCCAGCCAAGAGAGAGGTGGAGCCACCACCCATAAAAACCCCAATGGTTTGTGATGAGGGTCAGTGAGGCTTAGGCTGCTGGCTAAGATAGATGCTGGCAGACGTCTGACTGACAGACCTTGTTTGAGAGAGGAGCAGGATCCAGGATGAGAACATAAGAAGAGCCCTGCTGGATCAGGCCAAAAGTCCATCTAGTCCTGTTTCCTGTATCTCACAGCAGCCCACCAGATCCCTCAGGAAGCACATGAGACAACAAGATGCCTGCATCCTGTTGCCACTCCCTTGCATCCCCCTGCCCTCTTTCGCTGACCCACTAAGGTCCTACCCAGGGTAAATCAGGGCCTTGCCTGACTTTCCTCCGGGCTTGCCTGGCTTTTGTAGGCCAAAGTTCCACTGGGGTGGAGTCCATCTCCTCGGGGCCCAGATACATGGGTTGCGATCCACTGGTTGGTTGTGACCCTATGTACTCTGGGCCTTGATGTTCTGGGCAATGTTCTCTGTAGTGCTGCAATGCCTTATTGGGAGACCCCAGAGGTCGCGTCCCAGTCACGCCGGGCCACTCTGCTGGCCTACATGGGCACCAGAATACACTGCCGAAGCAACCGGAAGAGACTTCTGGTTTGAGGACCAAATGGTTGCTTCCATGGGGCATTCTGGGGTCCATGTGACCAATGGAGTGACCAATAGTTCCAGTAAGGCCTTGCAGTGCTCCATGATCCTTTGCATCATCAAAGTGGTAGCCAAAAAGCTAAAGCTGCATCCAGCAGCATTGACTTTTGTCTGGGAGAAGGGGACATTTGTCCTCCTCCCCTGGGGAAAGCCCTATTTCCCATAATGGGGCTGCTTGGCTTGCCACCAGCTATTTTGCTAGCAGCGAATCAAGCCCCAGGTCCGGCTGACCGAGTCACTGCTGGGAATATGATCCTGAGGTGGAAGCCATCACCAGGTCCCACCCCCTTGCAACCAGCTCCTAACCCTCCCCCAGCTGGTTCCTCCCTTCTCCCCACCTTTCGCTGCCCCATATGGGCTTTCTGTTGGCCGGCACTGCTGGAGCACCAGCCAGCCGCCCACTTGTGTCAGGGCCTGAACGAGTCCCGCCCAGACATGTCGTGTAGCGGGTACGCGGGGGGTACGTGCGTACCCATTCCTAGGTTTAGGGCTGGCCCTGCCCATTCGCCTGCCCACTCATTGACTCCGTCGGCACTCCGCTCTGCCCCCTGCAACATTTGAATTGCCTGCACATTTGAGTTGCCTGCACATTCTCAGAGCCAGGCAGGCAGGCAGCGGAGCGAGGGAGACTGACGGCAGCAGCAGCGTGAGCAGGTAGGCTGCCTGGTGCTCCCTCCCGAGGAGGCGTGGTGGTTCCTGGGGGGAATCGGTAGCCCACGCGGTGGCCCCGGAGAAGGCCCGGGACTCCTGGGCCTTCTCCTGGGCTGCTGCGCAGCCTACCAAGGAGGTGCGGCGGTTCCTGGGGGCAGTTCCTGGGTTCCGGCTATGACCTCACTTCTGGTGGGCGGGCCCTGACACAAGTGCTAATCAAAAGTGAGTACCTGTTGCTAAATCATTTAGATGCCATTACTGGTCCCGCCCCAATGTGGCGTGTCACAGACGTACTTTATGGAACATTTGCTACATTTTCACTGGCAGTACACGCATACCGATGGCGATAAGGGCCTTCAGGATTGGGCCCTTAGTCCCTTATCCTTCATCCCTCATTCTAGAACCTTATTTTCATTTTCATCTCAAACACAGGTCTGGAGCCCGAGTTATAATCAAAGCAGCTTTTCCCCCTTTCATTTCACTGTTAGTCCAAACCCCATTTATTTTGTGTGGTGCTTCACAATGGAAAGATCAGAAAGCCATCATTTCATTTGGTCTGAATGTTCGCAGTAAAATCCCAGATGTCCGGCTGATCACCTTGCCCTCAAACAGAGTTGAACAGACTTCGTGCTTGTGGAATCTATTTGAAACAGCAGCTAGACTACTTTGAGTGTTGGGAGAGTTAGAACAGATTAAAGGAAATACTATTTTACCCGGCGGGTAGTTAATCTGTGGAACTCCTTGCCACAGGAGGTGGTGATGGCTTCTGACCTAGGTGCCTTTAAAAAGGGATTAGGCAGATTTCTGGAGGAAACATCCATCGTTGGCTATAGGCTATGATGGGTGGTATAACCTTCTTATGCTACTTCAGAATGCCAGGCTACAGCAAGTATTTATTTACAGCAAGGATAGTCCCAATTCTCTCCATTCCCAAAATACGTTCACTGAACGTCTGAACAAGGCTACAAGGTTTTGCAATATCGCCACTTGCCATTTTCTAAGGTCTCTCCAGCAGCCTCTGAGATGCTGGCAATTGTCAGTGTCAGACTGCATGGTAGAAGAGGGAGAAAGAAGCCGAAAAAAGCTATGACACGAAAGAAAGTTTTCAATGAATAAAAACCCTAGAAGCCGAAAATAGAAGCTAGAAAAGACTGACAGAGCAAAGGTTCAATCCTGTTGAGAGCACCATTAGTAAGAAGTGAGGCTGCCTTTATGAAGCTCAAACATACTTCGAAAAGCAGCGTTGTACGAAAAAGAAGGTGGGAAAAGATAATTCATTTTCTGCATGAGACAAAACACTGCTGTTGGAGACAGCACCAATATACTGAATTAAACCATGTTGGTTTCCTACCATAGTCAGGCTTCAAAAGAAAGATCTTTTGGAAAAGCACTCCAGGGGATGTGTCTTAATGGGGGTCCACTAATTATTAATAACGTAGATTTATCGTGTTCAAAGGCAAGGCAAACAAATGAATGTTGAATGAATGAAAACACTATATAATCTTTCCAGTAAGGACTTGGTGCATTCTCTCCATAAGGAAGTCCACCATTTATAATACTGTAGTTTATAATCATTGTGAGAGAAACAGGAAGGAAAAAAAACAGACTTGTTTCCGCAAAATAAATGGTACTTTCTCACAAAAACGTACTTCTCAGTGTGACCAACCTCCATTTGTTTCTCTAAAGATGCATAGAACTCACCTGACAAATTTCCCTTGTGCTACAGAAAGTTTGTTTGTTTGTTTGTTTGTTTGTTTGTTTGTTTGTTTGTTTGTTTGTTTGTTTGTT
>JAJKFI010000010.1:17573467-17599649 GCA_029204185.1 Lerista edwardsae
GTTTGTTTGTTTGTTTGTTTGTTTGTTTGTTTGTTTGTTTGTTTGTTGCAAATGCTCAGATGCTTCTACTTCGGAAGGATCTGGAAATTCCCTTTTATTTTTAAAATGTCGGTGCCAATTCTGGCTGAAACCGTTGCCCATGTTCTCGGTTTTAGAAAGGCGTATTGACTCATGTCTATCTGACTGAGAGCACAATTCGAACCTGGTGTTAGGCCAGCACAGTTAGGCCAGCAAAGTTTGGTTGGCACAAGGGCCACCGTAAAGTATGTTTGGACCACTCTCAGAGAGTCTAGCACACAGGCATGCACCATCCTCCCTGACTACGAGAGTAGTCCAAACGTGCTTTACCGTGGCCCTTGTGCCAGCCAAACTTTGATGGCCTAACTGTGTCAGCCTTACTCCAGGTTAGGATTGCCCTCTAAACAGTCTCACAATATACAACTTGAGAACTGAGAGAAATGTGAGAGGTTTTTGAGAACTTTTGGTTCTTGAAGTGTGGACTGAGGCAGGAGGTGTAAGCTGACAGTTGAGCTGTGGATACTGCCTGAAGCTAATGATCTGGAATCTGTGGTCTTGTTTTGAGATGGGAGACAGAATGCCAGGCTGTGACAAGCTGCAGTACCTGTTGTGGCAGGATGGAGTCGCTGTGGAGCTGATTAGCCGGTGTGGGAATGCGTGAGAAGGCCAGCAGACCAAAGATCTTGAGGACCTTGAGGATGTCCCCCAGCCCTCCCTCTGCCATCCTCAACCCTGCACATCAGCCTAACTTGGCGGCCTTGCCTGGCGCTGAGTCCTGGTGCAGACAGGCTGGCACGTGTCCTCTTGCTGGCCTAGACTGCTCTGTAGCAGCACAAATGTTCTTTACGGCGCATTTGTGACACTGAGGCCGGTGCAGGGGACATGCACTAGCCTAATACCTAATTAAGATTGTCCCCGCAGGGGATCAACTCTGGGGCAGGACAAAATATACATAAACATCCCTCCTTTCTGCCGCCTAGGTTTCCAAGGCAACCCACATAATTTAAAATACACAAACCAACAATGAAGTTATTAAAATCATCATTAAAACAATCCGGGAACAAAACAACTGAACTGAGATCAACGAGAGAGCAGAGAGGTTTTATATAGATTGTTATGAGCCAGGTCTGGAGCTGGAGCCTGGGGTAGTATGTGTGCGTGTGTGTGTGCGTGTGTGTGTGTGTGTGTGTGTGCGTGTGCGTGTGCGTGTGCGTTTGCGTGTGTGTGTGTGTGTGTGTGTGTGTGTTTGTGTGTCCCCTACTCTGTGTGTGTTTGTGTGTCCCCTACCCCTAACCAGACCCAGCTCTGATTTATGAATGTCTTCCTAATGGTTTAGGTGAGTTGTATAGATATGTGATGGCAACTGTTATTTTATTGTAGCGTAACCTTTTATCCATATTTGTATCTTTATATGCCTTCTTTGTCATTGGTCTTTGAGCTGTATTGATTTGATTTCCATTTCTATTTTTTCCTTGCCTAGGTTTCTTTTGAGGTATCTGGGAATTTGGGACTGTCACGGGGCGACGCTGTCCCGCCTGCAGGGCCTAGAGCCACAACACCCCGTGTGGGGCTCAAGCACGGGGCCCTGAGAGAGGGCTGGCGTGTAGATAGTGATACCCGAGCCCTGGGGTGGATCGGAAGCACCAGTCCCCTGCCAGCTGGGAGGCACAATGGGGCTACAAGCCAGATGGCCTTACACAGGGAGTAGGGGCCCTGCTAGCTCTGGAGGAGGAGCTAGTGTTAAGGCAGAGGCCTGGCCTGCTCCCAGGGAGGAGCTACGGAGAGGTGGAGCCCAGGGGTGGGACCCGGAAGGGGTGGAGTCTGCTGGAGCAGCTGGCTGGTTCATAAAGAGTAGGGCAGCCAAAGGGAGGGGAGGCTTCCCTCCCTGTGGCTGCAGCACAGGGAGGGTGGTTGGACGAGGCAGAAGCCTCACCCTTACCTGCCTCTGAAGAGGCTTGGGCAGCCTTGACCCCGGGAACCAGCGGGGGCTTGACTCTTGGCCGGGACCCACCTGGGGGGAACACTTGCCCAGCTGCCCCCCACCAGACCCCGGTGCTCCCCAGGAGGGGGCACCCTGACTTGGCCCAAGGAGGACCGCTGCCCATCTTGCCCCAACCCTGCCTGAGGCCCCGCTGCCACAGCCTGCAGGGGCAGCAAGACCCAGGGCCTGGCAGGGCCCAAAGCCAGTGGGCCACCGCAAGGAAGACGGACGGTAATTCGCTTCGCCACACGCCTCGGCCAAGGAGTAGGGGGATGGTGCTTCTCAATGTAACTCAGGGGGCCTGTGAGAGGAACACGGCTTTATGAATGTGAAGTACGTGACACAAATAAATGGCTTGTGGCAAGCGACAAAGTCCCGGCCTCTTCTTGCACGCCAATGCGAGAGCACCCGAGTGCGGGTAAGTCGCCCCTGGGAGCCCATCAGCAGGGGCATTACACCCCATGAGACAATGGACGTGACAAGGACCCTTCCCTCCATTGAGATTGTTATGAGAAAATTAAAGCAAAATTCATACATACTTCTATATTACAGGAAGGGGGGTTAGCCCAGGGATTCCCTGTAGTGAACCCTGTGCTTGGGCTAGAGGAAGCAGGGCAGCTGCCCAGTGGGATTTCCTCAGATACTTGCAAGATAATTGAAAGGGTGGAGGGGGCGGTACTGGGGGAGACTGAGGGCCAGAGATTAGGCATCATTACTGGAGATAGTGTGAAATTACAGGAGTTCCCTGTCTCCTGGATCCTGCCAACGGGTACTGTCAAATATCTTCCCTGACTGTTGCTGAACATCATCAGGAAAATATCAACTGGTACAATTCATTCAAGTGTTTGAATGCTAACTAGGAATTTCCTTCAAAGGGAAATGGGTTGTGGAGTCGAAATGATTTTTTTTTTCTGTCTCCTGCACAGCTTTCCAAAACAGGCAAAAATGCCGTCAGGAATCATTGCGCAGAAGAGGAACTATAAGCACTTTATCAATGGGGGATGATAGCCTTGCCCTTCTGCTGCTACGCGCAATCGGATCCTGCAGCTATCTTATCTTCAGCCTTCAAAGTCCCCATTGATTTCAAGATTGCTCATTGGCACCGGTAGGGGCTTGATTGTAAGATAAGGACCTCCAAAAATAACCTCTGTGGCATCCAACTTCATATGGCTTAAAGGTGCTTTCAGGTAATTTATTGGCTGTCTGCAGAAATCTTGAGAAAAGGGAAGAAATGGGATACTGGAGTGGCACTGTGCTATGCACACAGCATAAGGAGAGGGATAGTGGCCTAGTCGTAGCCTTCCCCTGCCGATGCAGCCATGCCAACAAGGTGTTCACTGTATCCAGCCCAGAGGCGTAGGGAGGGTACCGCAGGGGGAGGCAAATGCAGCGGGCACTGGCTGTGGTTGAGCGCAGGGTGTGGAAAAATCCCCATGCTTTTTGCCCCCACCCCTTGCATTCGATTGCTCCTAAATGAAGCAATTCTGGGCATGGGGAGGTGACTAGGTGCATTGCAAAGCGACTATGGCTCTGATCCAGCCAGGAGAATCAGAAGGCTTTAGAAGAGAAAGGGAAATTATTTTCCCTTACCCTTCTGTAAACCTCCTGATGTGCAATGGGTCTCCTTGGGCCTGTACCAGCTCTGAAGCTGGTGGAAGTTGGGGGAGAAGAAAGGTGGAGGGAGACTTTAAAAGAGAGAGAATAGGATCTGGACAGAGGCAGATCTAAGGGAGGGCAAAGCTCTAAGTGTTGCAAGAAACCTTACCTTGCCGTGGAAATCACTCCTCTCCTGCACCGTTTTAGCCAATCCTCACAGGGAACAGCAACATCTTGGCGTTGCTTACTGGCTACAGCAGCAAGGGAGAGGAGGGATTTACATGACAGGGTAAGGCTTCTTGCAACACTTAGAGCTTTGCCCTCCCTGTAGATCTGCCTCTGGATCTGGATGTATTGGAAAAGGCAGGAGATACCCCGAGGAGATAGGGAATGGTATCAGCAATGGCCCCTTGTCCCAGATAAACCAGGGATTATAGGGTTAACCCCCAAGGTCTTTGCAAGCCTCAGGAACACAGCTGCAGGCTGATAAAGGCTCTGGCTCTGAAGGGAGGTTAGCACAGGTGCAGATGGGTGTGGCTGATGAATTAAAGCCTGCCCATTGATTGGCTGGCCTCAGTATAAAGCTGGAGGCAGGAGCTGGAGAAAAGAAGCTGGATAGGTGCTGGAGGATAGTACCTTGGGTAGGTGCTGGAGGATGGCACCAGGTAGGTGCTGGAATGATGGAGTGCTGGCTGGACTGCCCACCTGAAGGACGGACTGAGGAACTGGCTGAAGGACTAGATAAGGTAAGGTTGTTGTGGGAGACTATTGTTGGGAATTGTTGTATGCCTGCCACGCCCCTAGAGCCACCAAGTGGAGGAGGCAGTTTGGTGGTGGGGTTTGTTGGTGCTAGACTTAGTTTGGAGCTAAGCCAGGGATGAGGGCAGTCTGGAGGAGGCTGGCCAACTGGTGATCCCAAGCTAAGCTGCTGGAAGACAGGAGGCCCAGTGGGTGACTGAACCCCCTCCCTCTTGCCTATCTCTGAGGCCACTCTGGAGGGGAAACTAGTTAGCCTAGTGTAGGCATTAGGGCCCTTGGGGAGGCCCAGCAGGGAATTTGGTGGAACACTGGAGTGCACCATCATCCCAAGATTCACACCTTCCAGCTACCTCCCTATCTGCTCTCCCACCCCAGCCTGTTCCCACTCTGATCTACCTGCAGAGGGGCTCATTGGGAGGCTGATGGCTTACAGACCCACTGTTTTCTGCTTGCAGTGGCAGCCATGCCGTGCTATATGGCAGAGGTCTCCAGACATTTCAGTACAAGGGCCACATTGTATATTTTACAGATTTTTGCGCATTGAAAAAAAAAATCAGTTTTATAAATGATTGAGAGCGCAATCCTAACCTGGAGTTAGGCTGGTACAAGTTAGGCCAGCAAAGTTGGGCCGGCACAAGGGACACCATAAAGTATGTTTGGACCACTCTTGGAGTCAGAGGCCAGCACACAAACGTGTGTCATCCTCCCTGACTTTGAGAGTGGTCGAAACGCGCTTTACTGTGGCCCCTGTGCCAGTTAAACTTTCCTGGCCTAACTGTGGCAAGCTCACTTCAGGTTAGGATTGCGCTCTGAATGAAATTTAAGTGAATGAATACATTTTATTTGGATCTCTTTTTTTTTTGTAATCATGTGAATCGTATCAAAAGCAAAATTTAAAAGCCATTTACGAAGAAACAGTGCTGTGCTTAAACGAGAAATAATGCATTATGAGTAAAAATATCAACTATTTCAAGTTGCTATGGGCCAGATACAATCTTGTAGTGGGCCAGATTTGGCCCCCTGGCCATAGTTTGGAGACCTCTGCTGTATGGCGTGATCTTTTGCGACAGCCATAAATCATGCTGCACTTCCAGGACATAACTTTCTGTGGAGCCTATTAGGATTGGACTACAACTGTCAAGTTGTCAGTACAGCATAATCTCAGATTATATTACATTTTCCCTGAAACGTTTGTGCTGATGAGAGACTACAAGCACAATCGTAACCTAGAGTTAGGCTGGCATGGTTAGGCCAGCAAAGTTTGGCCAGCACAAGGGCCACAGTAGAGTATATTTGGCCCACTCTCAGAGTAAGAGAGGCCAGCACGCAGACATGCACCACCCTCCCTAAATCAGAGGAGTGATCCATACATGCTTTACAGTGGCCCTTGTGCTGGACAAACTTTGCTGGCCTGCCGGCCTAACTCCAAGTTAGGATTGCGCCCTACAAAATATAATATACTTTTTCAGTGCTTTCACATTTTATGTGTTCATCAAAGATGAGTTTCTGCAGTGATGAACTGCATGTGAAGTGCAATGTGCGTAGTTAATGTAGTCACCCTTATATTGAAATCCTTCCTTTTAATTGCATTACAAAACAAAGGCAACCACAGAGATGACAGACCCCTTTTATCCTGCCTGCATTTCCTCTCCGTGGAAGTCATGGCATATTTCTTTTAAATGTTTAAAGACAAAGGTCTTCTATCTGATGAAAAATTCCCATAAAGAATGAAGGGGGAAAACATTCAAAGTTAGGTAACTTATCTACATCCAAATTCTGTTGTCATAACCACCAAAGCAATAATTAAAGAAGATTTTGACTGAAGATAACAGTATAGAGAAATGTCAATTTCTTTGAAGTGTTGCATTAAATCTGTCAACACTTAAGATATCCATTTTTGTATTATTTAACAAGTTTTACAATTAACGTGATAGAGTAACTGCAGGACAGAAGAATGCTTGAGGGTGAATCCTAACCTGGAGTTAGGCCAGCACAGTTAGGCCAGCAAAGGTTGGCTGGCACAAGGGCCACTGTAAAGCATGTTTGGACCACTCTCGGAATCAGGGAGGATGGTGCACGTCTGTGTACTGGCCTCTGACTCCAAGAGTGGTCCACACATACTCAAAGGTGTGCCGGCCTAACTCCTGGTTAGGATTGCGCTCTTGATGAAGTTGCATATTCATCATATTGTTTATCATAATATATTGGATCAAATGTGCACATTACCCCAATTGAGAGAGTCTCTACTGCTGTTACACTTGGGGCTCATTGGCACAACCATGTCAGTACCGGGAAGTGGGTTAGGATTTGGGCCTTAAATAACTACATTGCCAAACTTTGTATTTACCTGGTCTTGAGCCCAATCCGGAACTGACCAGCTCCTGCAGTAGAAGTGGTATCCGCTTCATCCCATGGGAGCTGCGCAGTTGCCACAGGCTCCTCAGGAGAAGGGGACTTTCCTCCCCTTTCCCCGGGGAAAGGCCTGGTGCCCACAGTGAGGCTCCTCAGTTCACTGCCGGCTATTTTTCCAGGTCCCATCCCTCGCAGCTGGCTCCTCCCCTGCCCAGTTCCTCCCCACCTCCACCCACCCAAAATGGGCTTACTGGCAGCCAACAGTTTGCTTTGGGGCCTAGCACTGAATGAGCATAGCCCTAGCCCCAGCATGTACATAGAAGTGTCACTGACGTGCTTTATGACACATTCGCTATATTTTCCACTGGCAATAAGGGCCTTCTCGCTGGAAGGGAGCAGACGCTCCCAAGTCTTAACTGTTGCAAAAGGAAGGGACAGTAAGGCAACAGAATTGATAGCGGAGGCACATTTGATCATCCTAGAAGCTCCTGGTGCTGAACGGCCACCAAAAGAGCGTTTGGTCAGGGAGGATGGTGCATGTCTATGTGCTGGTCTCTCTGACTCTAAGAGTGGTCCCAACCAGTGATGTCATTCAGGGGGAACGGACCAGAACAGGCGTTCCGGATCCTAACGGGCTCCGTGGCTGGTTCCGGGTTCCCGACAAGTGCCAATCAAAAGTGAGTTCCTGTTCCTAAATCATTTGAATGACACCACTGGTCCCAACGTACTTTACAGTGCCCCTTGTGCCAGCCAAACTTTGCTGGCCTAACTGTGCCGGCCTAACTCCAGGTTAGGATTGCGCTCTGAGAATGTTAAGCAATCCGTTCTTGCTGTTCTTTAATAACTGTCCTTAAGTGACGTCATCGGGGAGTGCTCTCATCTGAGTGCCTCACGCTTTATTACTCTCAAATTGCCCCTCTTTATATAGTATTATTCTACATGAACCACTAAAAGTGAGATGGTGACATAAACACTGATACGCAGACTTTGAGATCTAGTCTGTTTCTGGCTTGGAAAAAATGAATTAAATGCACCCTTTGGGCTTGTGGCAAGGCTAATTAAATGCCAATTGCATTGTAAAACACTCTCAGGATCATTCTAGATTTTAAGATTTTTTTAGAGGTCTCTGAGTGACACTCAATGGAAAATTGCACATGCTGAAGCACTGCTCTGTTTTGTGCAGTTCAGTGCTAGAGCTTCCTTCTTGTGTGGTTTGCTGTGTGCCAGGTGGAGGAAACTGGGTGCCGATGCCCAGCAACCTTGCAATGGTTTCTAGTTAATTGGCAAGTTTTAGCAGGATAACTGTAGCATACAGAGAAAAGTGATGGCATCAGGACTAGGAGCCCAATCCTATGCGTTTGCAGCACAATTCACAGCGCAATCCTAAGTAAGGCCGACATAGTAAGGGCTGTATCCTAAACAGGGCTGTATCCTAAAGCCCATTAGGAGGCAGCAGCAGCAACATGCAGGCCAAGGGAAGGTTTTCCCCTTGTACCCGCGTAAGCCCCGGTCACCCCTATGGGCCTGCTTGGATCTGCACCTGCTGCTTTGCAGGTGCAAAGGAACATGGACAGGAGTGGCCCGAATTGGGGCTGCCCTGGCTGGGGAGGGGCTTTAGGATACAGCACTATGGCTGTCTTGCGTCACTGCCTATGTTACTGCCCACTGTGCCGCCCGGTTATGCCCCCGAATCACCTCTGGAATGCCCTCGTGGAGGCCCTGCACCGACCGAGCGATGCCGATGCTTGACTGGTGCAAGGCTGGTTCAGCGCCATAGTGCCGATGAGGATGCTCTTGACGGCACGTTCTCGACAGCGTTTGACCGGCGCAAGAGCGTAGCACCGGTGCAACGGGGGTATAGGATTGTGCTCTCATTGTGATGGCAATGGCCATCACAAAGGTGCTGTACGGCTAGGAAAGGGAAGGCACCAGTGGACAGGCCAGTGTAGGTCAATGCTGGGCCTCTTGAATAGCCACTAGGAGCTTGTGGTGGCTTGTAGGTGAGTAAGTGGAAGAGGCGCATTCTTGGATGGGGAGAAATTGCAGAAGGGATGAAAATGGGGTGAGGGCAGCCCATAGCATGGTTAAGGCCAAGGAAGGGAATGGAGACAGCAGCAGATTCTGCCGCTGAATCCATAGTGTCAGCAGATGCGGCCACAGCTATCCTGCATGCACAGCTATCATGAATGCTATTCACATTCAATATTTATGTAAATTTTTATGAAGAATTTAATCCGCTAGTAGTGCCTGAAGCTAAGAGGAGAAACTGTGGTCTTGTTTTGGGATGGGAGATGGGATGTCAGGCTGCCACAAGCTGCTGTTCCCATTGTGGCAGGATGAATTAGTCACCCCAAGGGAGAGAGGGGGAGCGTGTGAGAAGGCAAAAGAATGGAGTATGACCTTGAGGACCTTACGATTGCCTGATGAAGTTTCATGGCATGCAGCCAGAGGAGAGAACCACACTTTGAAGACTACATCTGGGACTGAGGATTCGGTGAATCACAGACCACTGTATATTTGTAAAAACTCCATTTTATAATGTTGGTTTAGACTAGCCTGCCGATGTAAATCGCCTTGGGCATCTGCTTTGGCATAGGAAAGGTGGGATATAAATTGTTCAAACAAACAATACTCAAAAGGCAGTTTGAGTCACAGAAAGCCGCTACATCAATGTATAGTATGCTGATTGAATGGACCTTCAGATAAGGGAGCATAGCTACTCTGATCTGCTCTCAATTAATTCTCTGAGACAGTGTTATTCTAACTGTGGGTCGGGACCCACTTGGTGGGTCATGACCTGATGTCAGGTGGGTTGCGGAAAGCTGGGAGCAGCCATCCTGGAAACTGCAGACCTTACTCTTGCTAGATTACTTTTGTTAATGTTAACAGTTGAATTTTCAAGTGAGGGTTTTTTTTAAAAAAATTTTTTTTAGTTCAGTGCTTTAACATCATAGTTTGTCCTCATCTTGCTTTCTGTCAGGGATATTTCATGGTTGTACAACTGCTGCTGTCCAAGAATGCCAATCTGAATTTCTGGAGTGTCATTTTATGATGTTAAAATGACAGCACTTCCTGCCATAACATCAATTCCAGGTTAATGATATCACTTCCAGTGGGTCCCGACACGAGTGCCATTCTATGAAATGGGTCCCAGTCTAAAAAGTATGAATGCCACAGCTCTGAGGTTTCTATGCTTAATCAATCAATCAATCAATCAATCAATCAATCAATCAATCATATTTATATACTGCTTTTCAACACAAAGTTCACAAAGCGGTTTATAGAATAATAATAATAATAAGAAGAAGAAGAAGAAGAAGAAGAAGAAGTTAAATGGCTCCCTGTCCCAAAAGGGTTCACAATCTTAAAAAATGCAGAACACCACCAGCAACAGCCACTAGAAAAGACACTGCGTAGGGGTGAAGAGGGACAATTACTCTCCCCCTGCTAAATATAAGAGGACACCACTTGGAAAAGTGCCTCTTGCCCAGTTAACAGGGAATATGTGAATATAGTTAACACACTTCCATCTGTGTGCCACTGCAGTTACAGATGTCTTTAGAATCTCTGTGTAAGTTTAAAAACAGCTAAACTGTGTTTCACTGCAGCTGGGTAAAAACTTTATGAGCTAATAAGGCACTTTGATACCAAAGAGATAAGAGCCATGCATCCAAAATTCCCTCTGGAATTTCTAGCCTTTTATAATTGCTTTCATTTTACAGTATATTAATGAGATATCACTGATCAAATTCAATATTGCATTCTTAATTACATTAGAAATACAGCTTTCACATTTCTAATTATACAAATTATCCAAGGCATATTAAACGCACGTTCCCCCATATAAGAATTATGTTGCTGCAGCCTATTGACTTACAATCAGTGTTGCTTCCTTGTTTAACATTCTGTTTCTTTATTAGGTTAAAATATCATGCAAATTTGATTTGTTTCCCACTAAACCTATGTCCTCAGTACATTGGAAGTAATCAGATCTGAAATGGCATCGTTGTTCAAGTCCTGACTAGCTCTGCATAATGACATCCAATTCCAGAAAGGATATGGAAATCCATCCCTTGAATTCAAGGACTATGTGTGGATTTCCGTTCCAGATTTCCTTCATCCTAAAGGCTTTTCAGCTACTGTTGACGCATTAACATGTGTAAAGACTCTCTTACTGAGCTTTCTTTTCGGAGGACAGTCGAGCTGGCAAGCAGGCTAATATCATGGTTTTCCTGAGTAAAGAATGTCCCCAGTTGATGGAACAGCAGATCTGGGATTTAGAGGCCAGGCAATGGCACAGGATTGGCTCTGTTTTCACTTGAATCGTCAACTGATTGAGAACTAATTGTGAGCTATCTCCCAGCTGGCCCTTCCTGCAGAATGCAACTCTAAGCAACAGCCCCACTACTATAAGCAGTAGCATAGCTATCAGGGGATGTGTGGGGTTGGTCTTCCCTGAGTGGCATGCCCTGGGGGAGTGATGGACATGCCAACTGGAGGCCCATGTTGCATTTGGCAGCAGATTGGGCCCTCTTACCCTTCCCGTGGCTCTGAATGGCTAGAAATTGCCACCCAAAAAGCAATTCAGGGCACAATCCTAACCTGGAGTTAAGCCACAAGGGACACAGTAAAGTATGTTTGGACCACCCTTGGAATCAGAGAGGCCAGCACACAGGTGTACGCCATCCTCCCTGACTTAGAGCGTGGTCCAAACACGCTTTATAGTCGCCCTTATGCCGGCCAAACTTTGCTGGCCTATCTGTGCCAGCCTAACTCCAGGTTAAGATTGCTGTCTCAGTGGTGTGGACGATGATGTGATGATGCCAATATGTCACCACTGAATCAATTCTAGGTGCCACACTTCACTCCGGGTGAGTACCAGGGTTGTCGCATGGCACCCGCCTTGTGTGGCAGCCACTGGTGACATAGAAAGCAGGGATCCACAGGTCAAGGCACAAGACATTCAGCTGATGGGGCTCATACATTTGGGATAAATAAAAAATTACTGCATTCAGGCATCAAACCTGAAAATATTCACATGAGTTTGGGTATAAAAAATAAGTCGGATAGGCAATACAAGAACACTCACAGTCATTTACATTTTTGCATTGATTTCAGTGTCCAAAATGCAGCAATTCCTTGCTCCTTCTAACTTTTGTATTTCTCATCCAATTTATTCTTTTTCTTTTTTTGAGCCACTGGCCCCGAGCCACAAATCAGCGATGGGGGTCGGCTATGTCCATGACTTGAATCTTCACGTCATCAAAAACAGCCATGCAGCGTGACTTAAGTTGAGACAACCCCAGTCGAATACCCTTCCCTGTCTCTACGATCTTCAGACCTTGGTGTGAAGCTGGATCCCTGCCCAAGAAGATTGGTTCCAATTGGGCCCCAAAGCTCCTAAGGCCATCCTTGCCAAAAGGAGTAGTACAGACTTTGTACTACTCTCAGGCAAGTGACTACTGTTGCTGTCGGGCAAGAGTTGACTGCATTAGTCGACATTAGGTCGGCCTAATGACATTGGGGCATTGCGAAATGTTGCAACTGGAGCTGGCACCAAGTGTGTCTAGGCTCCCTCAAGCCTCCCAATCTGTTGAGGCTAAGAGGTAGGTAGCCTCAGAGATAGGCAAGGGGGAGGGGTTATATAGCACCTCCCCACCCCTTGTTCCGCCTCTTCCTCCCAGCCTCTTCTCAGAGATAGGCAAGGGGGAGGGGTTATATAGCACCTCCCCGCCCCTTGTTCCGCCTCTTCCTCCCAGCCTCTTCTCAGAGATAGGCAAGGGGGAGGGGTTATATAGCGCCTCCCCGCCCCTTGTTCCGCCTCTTCCTCCTAGCCTCTTCCTCCCAGCCAGGCTCCATAAGCCCCAGCTGACAGCCCTGCAGGTCCCTGATCCAGCAGGTGCTCACTACTCTCCTTTCTCCGGCACTTGCTGACAGGGGCTTCCTTTCTCTTGCCCCTCGATCGCAACAGGACTGGCCTGACTGCGGTTGAGGGCAAAGGGGCGGGCCGCCTGCCCTTGCTGCTGTCAGCTGCGGCAGTGCCTGGTGCTTTAGTTCTGCCACCCCTGCCTCCATCCTTTTGGCCGTTGAAGCATGGGTATAAGGCCCCACTGGGGCCGGCATGCCCTTCTGGTGGCCTGACCCGCCAATGGGGCATGGAGGCCCTGGGCTGCTGCCATCCCCATGGGAAAGCCTGCCGGCCGGGATCCTACCCACCTTGGGCATGCCAGGGAAGCGGACCAGATCCTGGACACCATGGCTCCGAATCACCAAATGTATAAGCATCTAAATATGAAATGGTTATCCAGTGATGAAAATAGAAAATAAATCCAAGCATACAGTAAATCCGAATATGAACAGATGCTTTTGAATTATGGTGTTGGAGAAGACTCTTGAGAGTCCCCTGGACTGCAAGGAGATCCAATCGGTCAGTCCTCCAGGAAGTCAAGTCTGACTGCTCCCTGGAAGGACAAATTCTGAAGCTGAAGCTCAAATACTTCAGCCACCTCATGAGAAGAGAGGACTCTTTAGAAAAGACCCTCATGCTGGGCAAGATGGAAGGCAAAAGGAGAAGGGGACGGCAGATGATGAGATGGTTAGAGAGTGTCACCGAAGTGATGAACATGAAAATGGGCGAACTCCGGAAGCTAGTGGAGGACAGGGAGGCCTGGCGTGCTGTGGTCCATGGGGTCGCGAAGAGTCGGACACGGCTTAGCAACTGAACAACAACAACAGTAAATCCATTCATTTTCTTTCATTGTCAATTTCACTTTCATTTTCAAAGCAAAGGGAATGAAAATTAATGGCTTCCTTCTCACCTTGATCTCAACTTGTAAGAAGGCCAACCAGAGGGATCAGGAATTGCACTTCTCTTTAGTTTGCATTCCAACTCTCAAGTTTTATTTTGCATGATTTCCCCAGGTTGAAAGAGTGAACAAAGGGTAGAATTGTCTACAGGGTCTTAGTCAGAGTCATCTGTGAACTTTGCCCTAAGGCAATGCTAGCAGACCTGTGCTAATGAGTTAGTAATTAGCAATGTATGCAAAAAAGAAAAAAAAACCATTCAAAAGCCACAGTTTATTAATATTAATTAAAGCCAACCCAAAAGACCCAAAATCTTAAGCAAGTAGTTGCTTAAGCAGCATTTAAAATACTGCCTTTCTCATGAAGGCAGAACACAATCCTAAGCATGTCTACTCAGAAGTAAGTCCCATTGCATTCAATGAAGCTTACTCACAGAAAAGTGTGATGGGATTGCAGCATCAACGCAGTTTAGGTAGGCAGGCTGACCATAAATGCCATTTTTTTTTCCAAATGGGGTTCTTACAAGTGTTTTTCATAGATGTTGCTTCCATTTCTCCAGATGATTCTCTTCATCTTGCAATATCATTCTGACCAGGGGCATAGCTAGAGAAGTGCAGGGGGGTGCAATTTTACTGGGCAATAAGCTTTAGGGGGCAACAAGCTGAGCTTGACACTATTGGTCAAAATGGTAAAAGCTTTGGTATGTATGAATAATACCATTATGTTGTATAACATTGGAAAGGTCATTTAATGCAGAATGCAATGAAAGAAACTAAAGTGTAGTATCTTTATTCTATCAAATGTTATGGCCAAAAAACAGAAATACAACTGTAATGTTACTTTCTGTTATGATGTCACTTCCAGGGCAACTTTTTGCCCTCTGCACAAGGCTACACTTTCATTAGCTACCCCCTGATTCTGGCTGTCAGTTCCTGTGCCTTCCAAGCTTTCACAGCAGCCTTAGCCTGCCTCATGTTCTCAAGATGTTATCTGTTTCTTGCCCGCTGAGAGCTCCACATTCTGTCATGGAGACCCACCAACATTTGGTCTCTCATCCAAAGCAGCTGTTCCTGCTTAGCTTTTTCAGGCAAGGTGACAGCTCAACCTCCAGACCACAATACCTTCCCAGAATGTATTCTTCAGAACTCATAAGGTTGGGTGTTAACCAAAGCAATGCACATGTGGTTATGTGGCTGGGTGCACATGGATTAATAGCCCTAAATGTTTGCCAGAAAAGTTTAAAACAGTCTAAAAACAGAATATGGCATTTTTAAAACCCATTTTCTTCCAGTGATGCGCTGGAGATTGTATTTCTACCAATGTTGCTCTTATGCATCCTGTACTGCACAGGAATAAGCCCGCCAGCAGGCCAGTGCTGTATCCAGCACAGTAGAGGAGGCATTTTTCCCTTACCCAGGGTAGGCCCCAATAGGGCTACTCAGAGCTGCGCAAGCAAAATCACTAGTGCAACTCCGAGTATTCCATGTAGGGACAGCTGGGCTGAGGATGGGTTTTTTGGATCTGGCATAAGTGCAGGATCCTGGTTCCACCCCCTACCCAGGCGGGCCTACCATGTGCTCTCTCCATCCTCCCCATGCCCCAAACCTGGCCAGCATTATCCCCTCTTACCAGGCTGGTGCAGAGACAGGATCTGGCCTCCACGGGCCAGCATAATGACCTGCACCAGGCTATCTACCTCCTCGGCTGGCACAGAATTGCTGTGCGCCATGTTTGTAACAGTGCTGGGCTGGCGTAAAGGACTTACACCAGGCCAGGGCAATGATAGGATTATACCCTTAGTCCAGTGGTGTCATCTACAAATAAGGAACGGGAACGCTGGGTGGGACTTGGGCGGGACTTCTGCGTGATTGGCAGCCTGGTCGTCCTGTTCCGCGGCTGCCCTGGCCTCGGGGGGGGGTGCCTGCTCGCCGGGGGAGATGGGGGGTGCCGGAGCCTGGGTGAGCAGCGGTGGGGCACACAAACCGAGGGCAGCCCCTCTGAGCCCAGGGCAGCCACGGAATGAAACAGGCGGGCTGCCAATCACGCGGAAGTCCCGCCCAAGTCCCGCGTTCCCGTTCCTTGTTTGTAGATGACACCACTGCCTTAGTCTCACTGAAGGGTAGCCAAGATCTCAGGCTGTACTTGGAGTTCTAGAGTGAAGAGACGATAAAGGTTAGACCCTTATTTTCAGAAAATGTGAAGTCTGTTCCATTTCTGTTTCTAATTGAAGCACCTGGGCCCCTTGTTAGACAGAGAGCAGGAAGGAAAAGGACATTTGTTAGTCTTCCAATTATAAAACCTGATGAAGCTGATGAACAGTACAACATCATGTGTGTTTACGCTGATGGAAGTGAAGTCCCACTGTGTTCAATGGGACGGACTCCTAAGTAAGAATGCACAGAATTGCAGCCCAAGAATTCTGGAGAACGCAAAAGATTGCTTAAGATTTTGTTGGTTCTAATTAAAGTATAATAAGTAGATTGTGGCTTTTCAAAATTTTTTTCTAATGATTCAGTATAGTACCTATTGAAGGCTTTTGGGCTTGGTTGCAACATATTTAGATTTCGATTCCTCTTTTTTTCTGAATAACTGCGACATCCTATCAAGGGAGAAGACAGACCCGCCCATTTTGCAGACAAACAGGTTGTGCATTTGTGACTCCATTATGAAGCCGGCACAGGTGGGATCAGCACATGCATAGGAGGTTACACTTGGACAATTAATTTGATTTACTGTTCTATTAATTTTGTATTTAATGGGTTGCTTCACACTAATTGATCTTGTTTTCGGCAAGACACATACCATTTTCCTTTGTAATTGCTCTAACGATTTTATAAATCATTTCACCCTTCAAATGACTTTCAGGGCTTGACTGATCACCTCGTGCTCCCAGCATGCCTTAGGACATGGAAAATACATAGTTTGCCATGGAGAAGTTTCAATCTCGGATGCTTCACAAGGGTAACGTAATATTCTTTAGCATGGTTTCCCTTTTCAGGGGATGGATTTCTTTTTCAAAAGACCCACCAACCGGGTCCTCTTCATCCTCTTCATCCTACTGATAGAGCTTTTTGAAAGGTCAATTTTGTGCATTATTTGTGTGCCAGATAAATCAGAGCCATAGGCAAAAGGGATGGACTTATTTTGCTTGCATCCTCCTATAATTTGTTGTTTCCAGTCCTTGTTTCACTACTTCCTTCTCCTGGGCCAAGAGGTCTTCAACCTTCATGAGATGCATGAAGGTGAGATGCATTTTTTATAAGAACTGTGTTATGTAGCCCAATCCTGTGCTGGAGCAGTGTAGGTGGCCCATGCACTGCCCAGCAGTGAACATGTCATAAAGGCATGTTACGGTAGCCAGGAGGGTGAGGGCCCGATCCTTTCCAACTTTCCAGGGCCGATGCAGGTGCAATGAAGCGCCGAGGTAAGCCAACAAACGTCACCTTAACTTGAGGAGGCCTCTGGTACTGCCCCCCCCACACATGCCCCATTGACATGGATACATCAGCATTGGAAAGTTGGATAGGATTTGTCCCTGTGTTCCTGGGAAGAGAAGGGAGAGGGCAGGTTGGGCAATTCCCACAAGAGAAGCGGGGATGGCTGCTGCTGAAGCCTATTCCCAGTGGTGTCATCTAAATCAGGTACTCACTTTTGATTGGCACATGTTGTGACCCGCCCACCGGAAGTGACGTCATAAGCCAGAAGTGATGTCGTGGCAGGAAGTGACATAAAAAAGCCCTTTTTGAGGCCTCAGATGATTTTAAACTGACCCAACAGTTGCAACAGTATTCCACAGCACCCCCAGAATGTGTTAAGGAGGCCTGGCATCATGTTAAAACCCCAGAGCAACTCATTTTTCAGTGGCAAGGAAAGGAAAGGCTCCGCTCACTGCCTGCCTGGCTCTGAGAACATGCAGGCAACTCAAACATGCAGGAAATTCAAACATTGCAGAGGGCGGAGTTGACAAGTGGGCAGGGCCAGCTGTAACCCTAGAAACCGGTACTCGCGTACCCCCGTGTACCCCCTGCATGACATCACTGCCTATTCCCCACTTCCTGGGCCTTGGAGTCCAACAGAGAGATGTGTCAGGTAAATAGTAGACCCATAGGGGCCACCAGGGACATACTTGGGGTAAGTCAACTGATGTTCTATCTTGCTTTTCTGGCCATGCAGGATTCAGCGGCCACCATTCCCCCCTTCTGGGCCTTGATCTACATTCCAAGGTCCACTTGGACTTATGACAGCAAACTTGCATGTGCAGGTCCGAGTAGACCTGCAGCTGTTCCCTTACCTGGAGGAGACCTCTGGAACTGCAAATCCCCTCCCCAGTGGTGTGGCTACATTAGTGGAGGAGGGAAAGGATAGGAATGGGCTGTCAGTCTGGTCAATTCTTCTGGTAGTGTTTTCTTTTTCTGGGGAAAAGATATCAATCTTAATGTCACTAACAATGGTGCCCAGCTAACATGCCCTCACAAAAGTTATGAATCCACCACAACATATTAATATAGGAATCCAGATCGCAGAGGTTAAATTAGGCTAAACGCATGGGGAAGCAATAGAGCAATGAAAAGGAAGAATGACTCACCCTGTGAAAATTGGATGTGCTAATATTTGAGGACAACGTTTGACATTTCAGTGTACAACGGATTTTTTAAAAAGATGCATACAGTTAATTATGAACATAGCGCACCGCATAATGAGCCAGAAAGTTCAATTCCTTAAAGTTGCCCTTTCGAAACCTTAGACTCATATTTTCTTGCAACTAATTTTCTTGTTTTTATTTTCTCATATCCTGTTTTATGAGATTAAGATTAGAATTTTTTTTTTAAAAAAAAATCACAGATGTCATTAATTATGCAGTTGCCCAATTCTGATGAAACCTTTACAATGTGCTACTGAGTCTGAGACTGGGGAGAGGTTCCAAAAAGAGTGTTTGAGGTGGTATAATTTCACTGCATTTTTATGAGGTGAGATTGTTTAAAGATTCAGCGAGCAAAAGGGATTCAGACATCACAAGAGGTTTCTTATTTTTCTCTTGCAGATAGCAGCATCTGTTGCAAATCTCTTTGTCAGATTCCACCACTGGAACTGCCTTGCTCCTCCACAGCTAAAGAGCAGTGGTATAATTATTCCATCTGGCACCTGAGGCAAATAAAGGGCTCAATCCTAAACTGGAGTGAGGCTGGCACAAGGGACACCATAAAGTGTGTTGGGACCACTCTCGGAGTCAGAGGGGCCAATACACAGACATGCGACATCCTCCCTGACTCCGAGAGTGGTCCAAATGTGCTTTAAGGTGGCCCTGGTGCCTGGCAAACGTTGCTGGTCTAACTGTGCTTAACTCCAGGTTAGAATTGAGCTCAAATTCTTAGCCCCTCTCACTCTCACTCTCACTCTCACTCTCACTCTCACTCACTCACACACAGGGTGACCAGGCATCCTCTTTTTCCAGGACATGTTCTACATTTCAACCTTCTGTTCAGGGTACATTTCAAAATGCCCACCATTTCAAGACAGACAGGGGGTGCCCGCATCAAGATTGCTGCCCACATCGCTTGCATGTATGTTTGTTCCTTCATTCGTTGTAGTATATTAAAATTTACAATACCAATTTGGTCCTCCTGCCTCCTTTCTTCTGTTTCCAGCCACCTTCCAGATTCCCTCTGGAGCACATTTCCTTCCTCGTCAGTCAACTGCTGTAATTTCTCAGATCATGGGGTTTTAAACATGTGGGGTTCAGCACTCCTTAGTGCTGGGCAAGCAATTTGGAGACTGAATGCTGTCCACTGAGGAATTCAGTGCCATTTCTGTCTGGTATAACTAGTCTGGACTGAGCAGTTGTGATCTCTCAGCCCACAAGCCCACTAGAGAAAATGGGGAGGGGGGCATACTGCATGGGGTGGGGGAGAGAGGGGGAGGAACTCTGTGGGTGTATGGAAGAGAGGAGGAGAGTGTGTGGGTTGCTTGTGTAGGAAGCAAAACAAAACACCCCCAAATCAATATATATGAGTGTTTTTAGCTTAATGTCTTACATTTTGGGGTCCTGCGTCGTCCTTTGTGGTTATGACATCTAGAGTACAATCTTAACCTAACAGTTAGGCCAGCAAAGTTTGGCTAGCATGAGGGCCAATGTAAAGTGTGTTTGGATAACTCACGGACTCGGGGAAGATGGCACACATCTACGTGCTGGACTCTCTGACTCTGAGATTGGTCCAAACATCATCATCATCAACAACAGGTACTTATATACCGCTTTTCAGCATGAAGTTCACAAAGCGGTTTACAGGCAAATAGTAATAATAAAGTTAAATGGCTCCCTGTCCCAAAGGGCTCACAATCTAAAAAAAGGCAGACCACCAGCAACAGCCACTAGAAGACTGTGCAGGGGTGAAGAGGGACAATTACTCTTCCCCTGCCAAATATAAGAGGAACACCACTTGAAAAAGTGCCAGCCAAAAGTGCCAGATACTTTATGGTATCTTTTGTGCCAGCCAAACTTTGCTGGCTTAACTGGGATGGCCGAACTCCAGGTCAGGATTGTGCCCCAAGTCACCCTGCCCAGGGCCCATATTTTTGAATACCTCCATGCCCCCCCAACACTCCCCCACCCCTAAGAAGGTATCCTAGAAGCCTTGGAGATCACTTCTGGTTTTCAGTGAAAGTCTAAGTCCTTTCTAAGGCCTCCAGGAGATCTTCTGACACCTATCCAACATATGGTACCTAGAGCAATGTAGCACCCTAGTCCCACATTAGCTATGCCACTGCAAAAGTCTATGAAACAGGAGTAATGCTGCAATCCTATATAACAGTCCCATTGAATAAGTAGACACACATAGCACTTTGAGTTTAGGTGTGCATTCCTTTTAGAAATTATCATCCTATCGGTTTTAGAATCCGCATACCACACTTCATGCATGTATGTGGAATAATGAACTCCTACTTCTTTATGCCAGTATTGTAGATCTACCTTGGGACCTCATTAGTATATGACTTTTTTAATGTTTTTGCAGTCAATGAAAGCACATCTCATAAAGTTACAGCTCTCTGAAGAATTGACTAAGTAAAAGTAAGAGCTTAATACTTTCCCTTTCATTTTTTCTCATTCTTGTCAACTGCAATAGGGCTAAATGCAAATTGGTGTTTTAGATCCCCAGTCAATACAAAAGATCCACCTAAAAATAGCTTAGTACAAAATAAGCATATGCAGGCCTGTAATATGAAAAGTGTTGCATCTAAAGAGTGAGCCTAAATGATTTGTTCTTAGGTGAATATTTTCAGTATTTTTTTTTTAAAAAGTGCCTTAATTGTTGGCGATTGCATTGAAAGTGTTTCAGGCAGTGTTGTCTTTCCTTAGAATTGACTTACAGAGCAATCCTAAACTGGAATTAGGCCGGCATAAACTAAGCCAGCAAAACTTGGCCAGCACTAGGGCCACCATAAAGCGTGTTTGGACCACTCTTGGAGTCAGGGAAGATGGCTCACATATGTGTGCTGGCCTCTCTGACTCTGAGAGTGGTCCAAACATACTTTACGGTGGCCCTTGTGCTGGCCAAAGTTTGCTGGTTTAGCTTATGCCAGACTAACTCAGTTTAGGATTGCGCCCTTAATTTCCCTTTATTTTATACTCACAGCCCCATCCCAAACCCCACAGCTAGCATCTAGCATTAGCCCAGCAGCTCCAATGTGTTTTGGCTGGCGCAGGGGCGTTTCTGGGCTGGGGGAAGGTGGGAAGGAGGGCGGGGGGTGAGTGGGCCAGGAGGCGTGCTGGCCTGGGGAGGGGGGGTGGAATTGGGATGTGGCCGTTAGGCAGCATCCACATCCCTATGCCATGCGGCCTCAACTCAGGCCATGTGGCTTGCTCGGAGCTGCGCCTGCTAAACAGCAGGTGCAGTTCTGAGCAAGCCCATTGGGGCGGCTGGCACCAATCCTAAACTGGTGTTGCACCGGCGTAGTGCTCTTGCACTGGAGAGAGCTGGCACAAACGTGCCATAAGGCACATCTGTGCCACAGATTTGGACCCTGGGCCAGCACAAACAGCAGCGCCAGCCCACAGGTGCCGCAGAGCCCATCAACTGCACTGGCCAAGTGCCAGCTTAGTTCTGCTGGCACAGGCCCTCAGCAAGGGCATGCCAGAGATGGGCAGGAGGCATTATGGGGCAGAAGGAGGCTGATTCCATGGGCAGGCCAGCATGGTGAGGAGGAGAAGGTAAGACATGGTTGTTAGGCGGTATTCTTACCCCTGTCCCTGGGCTGGGCAGCCCTAATCCGGGCCATCCCTGGTTACTTGGACTTGTGCCAGCTATTTTGCTGGCACAGATCTGAGCAGCCCCATAGAGCTGGCTGGGGCTTATCCCGGAGCAAGGGAAAATATCCCCTTGCCCAGTGGTGTCATCTAAATGATTTAAGAACAGGTACTCACTTTTGATTGGCACGTGTTGGGACCCGCCCACTGGAAGGGACGTCATAAGCCAGAAGTGATGTAGTGGCAGGAAGGGACATGAAAAAAGCCCTTTTTGAGGCCTCAGACCATTTTAAACTGACCCAACAGTTGCAACAGTATTCCACAGCACCCCCAGAACATGTTAAGGAGGCCTGGCATCATGTTAAAACCCCAGAGCAGCTCATTTTTCAGTGGCAAGGCAAGGCAAGGCTCCGCTCGCTGCCTGCCTGCCTGCCTGGCTCTGAGAACATGCAGGCAACTCAAACATGCAGGAAATTCAAACATTGCAGAGGGCGGAGTCGACGAGTGGGCAGGCGAATGGGTGGGGCCAGCTGTAATCCTAGAAACCGGTACTCGCGTACCCCCGCGTACCCCCTGCATGACATCTCTGCCCTTGCCCTGTGGTGAGCTGCAGCTTCCTCCCAGCCTGTGTTAGGATACCTGCCAGCCTGTCTGCTCCAATGCAGGTTAGGATTGGACTGTTAATCAATGATGTCAGAAAACCATATCAGACTGATTATGCAGATTGTGACATCTTACCATTGACTACTTTATATTCCACTAGCTGATGTCAGCCGTATGACTGTTGCAGGAATTATTCCTGTCTGCAAAACTGGATCATTTTTGGGCAGCGCAATCCTAGCGTGCCCCTTGCGTCGACGCGACATCGTCGACGCAAGGGGCGGAGCGCCAGTGTGCGGGTGCCAAGCAACACCCCCGTGTCAGCGCTCCATCTCTGAAGCCGCTGCTGCTCGCAATGTCAGCTTCAGAGTGCCGATGGAGAGCCTCCCTTGCGCCGACCGAAGATGGTCAGCACAAGGGATTCTCTGTCCTGTATCAGGACAGGGATTGGTGGGAGGGGGAAGGCGGGACTTGGGCAGGCCCTGGGCGGGCTTGGGAGGTGGCCGTACGGCCACATCCTAAGCGCATCAGCAAGGCCACGTGGCCCTGATTAGGGCCACGCAGTCTCCTCAGATCTGCGCCCGCTGTTTAGCAGGCACAGATCCAAGGAGCACATGGGGGGGCTGGAGCTTCCCCTACGGTAAGGGAGCACATGCTCCCTCGCCGCGGGGAGGCTCCAGCCTGTCCTAAGCAACGCTGGATGTGGCGAGGCCAATCCTAAGGCTGCTTAGGATTGCGCCCTAAAACAGTTCTAATGCACAGGGAGCCCTGCAGAGGCATCCTCAGGACTCCTTAACGCTCCCGGATGCTGGGGCAGGCACTGGTAAGTCCCCCCAGCCCCATAAGTGGTTGGAAGCAACATGATCATTGCAATTGCATATCTGCAATTCCCCAGCCCCTGCAAGCACTTACAGCAGTTCTCAAATTCCCAGAGAGTTTGAGAACCACTGTCTGAAGGGAACAGCTCATTGAGATGAAGGCTCTCAGCCCATAACCAGCGGCAGCATTCAGCCGGTGCGCTGGGCGGGACTTACCTTTGAGCGGCGGAACGCGCCGTTATGCAACAGGCGGACTGCCGCTCAAAGGTGAGTCCCGCCCAGCGTACCGGCTGAATGCTGCTGTTGCCCATAACCCATCCATCCTCTCTTGTCTTCTATTAACAGAATAGAGAAATACTCTCTTAAGAATGAGACCTGTAGGGCAATGAGTCTTACCACTCATATAATCTTCTCTTTTCCTGGTGCAAAATAATCTGTGTACACAACACAATTTACACAGCCTACCAATATACAAACATTCCATTTGCTTATGTTATTTTTCTAGCCATTTATTTTTTTCCCCAGAAATTTCACCTGATCTGTTTCCTCTCAGTTTGACTCCTTCTCTAATTATACTTTCAATTTTTGCCTTGAAAGCTAAATATAATGGTGGTGTGCCCGCAAAATTGACAAGCTGTAGTCTCAAAGCCCTTTCCACAAGAAACATTCGTTTCCTCACACTCCAGCGATTTTTACAGCCCTTATTAAGAGAACCGAGAATTCAGTCTATTTGATTTATAATTGGAAATCATAAACTATAACATTCACCTGCTGTTCTTATGTGCAGGAAAAATGACACACAACAGTTTCATCCCTCACCATCATAACTGGCATAAACCGCTGCCTCGATGCATCTCATTCCGCTCCCACACAAACACATAACAAGGCGACACAACGAAACGCGACTGAAGTAGACAAATCACAGGATATAGGCATTCTGTGTCAACTAGTTGGAGGAAAATGTATTCTGGAGCACATTTTTGCTGGCAAGTCCTTGCATTGGCAGGTAGCCTTGGAACACCTAAAAAAAGAATGCCTTAGTCCAGGGGTTCCCTATTTTTTTAGACTGGTAGCTCCCTTGAATGGCACATTGCGGCACCTGCGGTACTCACTGTGCAGAGGCGCCGCGCCTGTGCTGTGCAGTGATACACCTGCCATGGATGCCGCTAAGCTAGCTGGGTGCACCAGGGAACAAAGCGATGTGGCGGTAGGCCATCCCGCCCACCCCTATTATGCTCCGAAATGGAGCAATTCAGGAAACAGGAGGTGTGGCGAGGCTGTGTGGAGAGCTCAATGGTGCGTTTTGTCACCGCCCCATCCCAGGTGTGGCCAGAGCCTGCTCCAGCTTTTACAGTACAACCCCTTTTCTGGCTACGCCACTGCTCAAACCTGATGTAGCATCTCTGCATAGCACATAGCATAGCAAGCTTCATTCACCATGGGAACTGCCTGGGTGCATTTCCTTGCCTTTGGGGACTTCGTTAACCTGAACCTTCTGCATAGTCAGTGTGAATATGAACATTGGGGTGCAAATTGAAATGGTGATTAGCCTTGAATACCTTCGGACTCTGTTTCATTTACCACGAATTTGTTAGAATTCCTGCTTCCTAGAGAATACAATTTCCTTTGGACAGGGAGAACAGAAAGTGGGCAGCGTAGTCCGCATTACTCATTTATTCACCTGTCTCTTGTTATTTCTTCTCAAAGAAGCAGGCTTTGGATTGTACACACACTTCCCTGAGAGTAATCCCCATGGAACACAGTGGGATATACTTCTGAGTAAATGTACACAGGATTGGGTTATTAGTCCCATGGTACATTTTGTGGGAAACTGTAGTGGTTGCTGTGATCCACGCCTAAAAGTAGAATTATGTTGAGTAGCAGCCCTCGCTAGACAGATTCTTTTTCAATTGAGTTGCTACTCAAAAATTATTCAAAAGGAATAATTTTGGCTCCTTACTTAGCAATGTATGGCTGTGAGAGCTGGACCATAAGAAAGGCAGAGCGCCAAAGAATAGATGCTTTTGAATTATGGTGTTGGAGAAGACTCTTGAGAGTCCCCTGGACTGCAAGGAGATCCAATCGGTCAATCCTCCAGGAAGTCAAGCCTGATTGCTCCCTGGAAGGACAAATCCTGAAGCTGAAGCTCCAATACTTTGGCCACCTCATGAGAAGAGAGGACTCTTTAGAAAAGACCCTCATGCTGGGCAAGATGGAAGGCAAAAGGAGAAGGGGGCGGCAGAGAATGAGATGGTTAGAGAGTGTCACCGAAGCGATGAACATGAAATTGGGCGAACTCCGGAAGCTAGTGGAAGACAGGGAGGCCTGGCATGCTGTGGTCCATGGGGTCGCGAAGAGCCGGACACGACTTAGCGACTGAACAACAACAACAACAACAACTGAAGGAACTGCATTACAGAGAAACAATATGCATCTTCTTTTTTTTACTTCAGCCTGAACACCGAGAGTAAATTTAAGCTAAACATTTGTGAACAGTACTGATTCTTCTCTATTATTACATCTCATAATATTCAAAGCATAATCAGGCAGGCCAACTGGCCTCTGCTATATCCAGCACACGTTAGGAGGCAGCTGGAGGTCACCTTAGGGTAAGGGATTTACCTGGTCCAGTAGGTGCCCCTGTGTCCACCAGCACCAGAGGGAAGGCCAGAACCTTCCAGTGCTGGTGCAACTGGCCACGCTGTTTCAAAGCACTGTATGACATTTTGTCACGACAGTGCGCGACAGCAGAATACAATTTCCACCAGTGCTACTACAGCGTAAGATTGGACCATGAATTACAGCTATGATTAACTCTAACAACCTTAAAGAAAGATACTGGAAGATGCTTCCCAACCTTTTGCAGAGGGAACTGCGGGCCAGCTGGCTCTAAACTGGAGATTGCTGCACCACTGAAAAGCATCCGCAATGTGACTAGTTTCTTCCGTTCCACCCAGGATGATTGCAAAGACCCTGACTATAGGCCATGATGGGTGGTGCAACCTCCTTACA
>JAJKFI010000010.1:17608301-17628036 GCA_029204185.1 Lerista edwardsae
CTTGGTAGAAAATGGTTAACTGCTCTGGAATCTTTTTAAATAAACAGCAGGAATACGCTGTGTCCAGCAGTCCACATATGGGACTACACAATTGTACCCATTGGCTTCAAAATCGCTCCATGGGAATGACAGCTGATTAGTTCTGGAAAAACTGACCCACCATTGTGATGGTGATTGGATCCTTAATTGATAGGTATCTTCCTTATAGGCTTGGTACTTCCTCCAACTGAAAGCCTTCTGGGACTAGTGTACTTACAGTTTAGGCAAATCGGCCACTTCCTCTGCATCTGCTAAATTACTCCTGTTCTATTGCTTCAGGCTTTTTGCATTTGAAATGTGCTGAAAGAACTCACTAAGAAAGTAGACGATAATCCCCTCCATTACAAGGTCATCTCTGTTTTCTCAGATAATTGGAATGGTTCTGAAGCTCATGGGATGTTACAAGCACTCATGCTAAAAACGTTCTCCGTTTATAACAGGAGTTGTGCACTTTAAAGCTTCTGTCGTCAAAAGTTTCCCACAGATCCCAGGATGCCACAACTTCTTCGGCAGAGGAAGGGAGAAACATTCTATTTTGAAGCATTTGGATGCAGATATTTAAAGGGGGGGTTGAAGTTACTTCGTCTCCTAGATTAAGAGTGCAATCCTAACCTAAGAGTGATTCGCCAGCTGCGACCTTACCTGAGCTGTGCGGACCTGGCCACTGTGACCCATGCCCTAGTGACATCTAGATTAGGTTATTGCAGTGCGCTCTATGTGGGGCTGCCTTTGAAGATGGTCTGGAAATTACAACTAGTACAGAACACGGTGGCTCGGGGGGTTGCTGGAGCACATTGGTTTGACTCTGTCGAGCCGTTGCTTCGGCGACTACACTGGCTGCCAGTTCTGTTCCGGGCCCAATTCAAGGTGCTAGTTTTGACTTTTAAAGCCCTTTACGGCTCGGGTCCGGGGTATCTGAGGGACCGCCTCCTTCCATATAATCCTACCCGTACTTTTAGATCATCTGGGGGGGCCCTTTAGACTGTGACACCACCAAGAGAAGTGAGAGGGGCGGTGGCCAGGAAGAGGGCCTTCTCGGTGGTGGCCCCCCAACTTTGGAATACCCTCCCCTTAGAATTGAGAACTGCTCCCTCTTTCTTATCATTTCGGTGGGGGCTGAAGAACTTTTTATTTCAAAAAGCTTTTAACTGTTGACAGGCTGGCTAGCTGGTTTGTTACACTTTTATATCATGATTATACCTTATGATCCACGGGTCATTTAAATTGCTTTTTAAAGTTAAATTTTATATTTTATTGTATTTTCGTAATGCCGCCTTGGGTGCCTTCGGGCAGAAAGGCGGGATAGAAATCCAATAAATAACCACCACCACCACCACCACCACCACCACCACCACCACCACCTGGAGTTCGGTCGGCACAGTTAGGCCAGCAATGTTTGACCGGCACAAGGGACACCATAAAGTATGTTTGGATCCCTCTCGGAGTCAGAGAGTCCAGCACACAGATGTGCGCCATCCTCCCTTATTCTGAGGGTGGTCCAAACGTGCTTTATGGTGGCCCTGGTGCCAGCCAAACTTTGCTGACCTAACTGTGCTGGCCTAACTCCAGGTTAGGATTGTGCCCTAAATTTTTCATCTCTGTCTCAGCAAGTCCTAAACTTATTCAGACCATACTCAATTTCAGAAAATTCCTCGCTCTGGGTCTTCTTTGCCTATCCAAAGTAACATCTAGTAGTGGGGTCTAACCTCAGCTGTTTGGATCTCTACTTAGAGACTGTTTGGATCTCTACAGACTACTTAGGGACCAACCTTGAGCTCAACACTGTCTGCGGTACAAGTGTACCAGGAGTGCTGGTGTTATGAAGGTGCCATAAAGCACCTTCGCTGCCAGTGGTAAGGCCTCGGGTAGGTGGTGGCAACGCCAGAGGTGCCATCCGGAGGTGGCAATGCACAACAGTGAGCAGCAGGTGCGACCATTGCAGGTGTTGCACCAGTTCCAGATGGGGCAGGAGGGTGTTCCTAGGCAGGGAGAGGGGTGGAGTGGGGATGGGACTGACAATGGCCTTCACCACCAGATCCCAAGTTCCATGTTGGGCCTCGCAGCCTGACACAAGAAGCCCCCACCTGTGCCGGCAACGTGACTGGCAAAATAGCCAGTGAAGAGGCGAGGAGGCCCATCTCCTGTCCTGTGCCCTTACCCTGGGGAAGGGGACAAATGTCCCCTCCCTGTGAGAAGCCTCTGGTGCCAGAAGTGGTGCAACTGAAAGGGGGGCTATTTATTTATTTATTTATTTATTTATTTGATGCATTTTTATACCACCTTTCTCCAGATTTCACTGGACTCAAGGCGGTTTACATGGGCAGGCTGTTCATAAACCCCATTTTTCAATTGGGTTTTTTTTACAATTATTGTTCTACGTACCGTTCACAGAACCCTCAATTTCTTCATATGTTTCCCTTTCAACGTGTGGTCATGATCCTGGCTGCACTCTTGCACCTTCCGAGCCTTCACAGTCCACCACAGATCACACCTTGGCCAGTTCTTTTTGTCAGCTGACTCCTCCACACTCCTCCCATTCCTCAACAAGCTCTGTCAGTGACTTCCGGTCTCCCATCCAAGGCCAATCCAAGGCTGATCCTGCTTAGCCTCTTCAGGCAAAGGCAAGAGGGCTCTCCCAGCACCTTTTGCAGCCTCTCCCTCTCACGCCTCCCTTTCCTGTGAAGCACTCACTGCCTTCTGAGGCCTCTTTCCATCTCTCCCTCCCAGAACCTCCGCCTAGGTGGCGCTGCTGAACAGGAAGCTCTGGGAGAGCCCAATTATCACAGGGCCCGGCAAAGAGCTTCCTTAGGGCTTTCATCCAGGCCAAGGGCCTTATGTTTGACATCCCTGCCTATAGAGAACACTTGCATCTGTATAGAAGAGCAAATAATTCTTCTTTCCTCCTCCTGCCACTTCACCACTCCCCCTCAGTCCAGCATTAATGACGGCACGTGCTACAAACCGTTTCCTCTTCTGTGTGACTGATTAAGGTTGCAGCTTTCTGGCTCTGTGAAAGCACTGCCTGAAGTTCACTTTCTGCGAGAGTGCGGGGCTGTGAAACCTGTTGGATCGGGGGAAAAGCACGGACTGATTGGCCCCTCACCTTGCCTCTCTGTCCTTCGATGCCCTTTTTACTTTGCAGAAGGAGTATTTTCTACCACCTGAGAGAGACGCTTGCATTGTGTGGCGAGGACATTTCATGCGGGGAGGGGGGAAAAAAAGCCAGCAGTATCTGTGCAACTGCGAATGAAAGCAATCTGGCAGTGTTCCTGTTAGGCATGCAACGAATTAGCGCTAAAGCAATGTGACATACTTTTCAGCACTGGCTGTTAGCTGAAGTCGCACATTTCTCTCCTAGGTGAAGACAATCTACACCTCTTTGACGGAATGGTTTTTAAGGCTGCTCTCTCAAATTCATGATTGCTCTGGATGTAACTTAGCAATCCCCCTCTCTTTCGTATTAGTAGGATTGGAGTGTTATTGCTCACTGCCCTCTGGTCAATTGAAACTCCCAGCTGTTATTCATCCTTGTGTTTCGCTGATAGACCTTCACTTTTCGTCTCTTGAAGGAGCAGTGGTGTGCCATTCCCAAACTGGGATGCTGCCACTTCCACATACTTGTATAGTATAGTACAGTAATGGCGTCTAAATGATTTAGCTACAGGTACTCACTTTTGATTGGCACTTGTGTCGGGGCCCACCCACCGGAAGTGAGGTCATAGTTGGAACCCAGGAACCGCCCCAGGAACCACCGCGCCTCCTCGGGAGGGAGACCCAGGCAGCTTACCTGCTCACGCTGCTGCTGCTGTCGGTCTCCCACACTCCGCTGCCTGCCTGCCTGCCTGGCTCTGAGAACGACCAGGCAATTCAAACATTGCAGGGGGCGGAGCAGAGCACCGACGGAGTCAGCAAGTGGGCGGACGAATGGGCGGGGCCAGCCCTAATCCTAGGAATGGGTACTTGCGTACCCCCGCGTACCCGCTACATGACATGTCTGGTATAGTATAGTATCTCTTATCCAGTCTGCTTGGGACAGGAAGGTGTCCGTATTTTGGATTTGTCTGGATTTCAGAATAATTGCATACATAACATGAGAAATGCTTCCTCTTGCTCTTTTCACTGTCACCCATTTGGGAGTCTGCTGACCTCTTGGACATGAGCACAGAGGCGGAGGGAGCCTATGGCAGCGGGGGCACGAGCCTTGGGGCACCATAAGGTGGGGGCGCCGTTCACATGGTGCGCCCTGCCCCCCAAATGGCTCCCGCCCCGCCCCCGCAACTGCCCAGGCCCACCTCTCCTCCGCCATGCACCCTGCGAGTGCGAGAAGCCGCCGTGCACCCCGCGAGCCAGGGGAGAGATGGGAGCTTGCCTGCGGGTGACGGAGGCTCAGCAGTGGACTTCAAACTGGACTTCAAGTCCCAGAAGGCAAAGCGGCTGCCTGGGCATGCGCACCACAGCTGAGCCTCCGTCGCTGGCAGCAGGCAAGCTCCCATTTCTCCCCCAGCTCGCGGGGCACACAGTGTTGTCCTTGGAGGCGAGGGTCTCCCAGCCTCGATGCATCTCCCCCAACTTCGGGGGAGGCGTGCCCAGGCTGGGAGAGCATCCCTGCGTCTCCCCCCTGCTTCAATTGAAGCCAGGGGGAGATGCACGGAAGCCCCACCTCTGCTGAAGCCCCGCCTTTGTCGCTGACATCATGACGCAAGGCATCATGACGTCACGGCATGGGGCGCAACGTGTGCCTTGCTCTGGGCGCGGGCAAGGCACGCTACGCCCCTGCATGAGTAACAATTTGCAACAACGGCACACACCACAGAATAGAATTTACAGCCTGTACATGGGAATGAGCACAAGACCTTCTAATGTTCACACTACAGAAAGTTAAGAAAAAAAGTCTTGGACAAACACGTCTGAATTTTAGAATAGTCTGGATTTTGGATGTCTGGATAAGGAATCATTTACCTGTATAATAATAATAATAACTACTACTACTACTACTACTACTACTACTACTACTACTACTACTACTACTACTACAGTATTTGTATACCACCTTTCTTGTTCATTGAATTACTCCTCTGACTTTAATCCAAGGCAGTTCACAATCGGCCAGCTTTCTCTCATCACCCAAGGTTTTAAAGAAAAATAAAAAATCACAGAGCAGTTCTAATCTTTCAAGAACAAACAACATTCAGACAGATCCTTCACAGTCTGGACTTGTTCTGGCTGCAATTGCCTCCCACGCTAAATTACAAACTGAAGGGCAGCTGGAAACAGCTCGGCTCAGCTTAGTTGTTTTCTTGAAGTCTCGCCTGTCACGGAAGTGTCTGGTGATTTTGAATTGGCATCCTTCAAATGTTATTTCTGGGCTTAATGGTGGCTCTTCCCTCTGGACCTGACCTCCTGCCATGGAGGTGACCCAGAAGGTGACCATTAAATATCACAGCAGTAGCAGAGAACTTTCAGACACCTTTATATAAGTACAATTTGAAGCTTATCAATCCACAGCACTGCTACACTCAAATTGGAGCTGTGACTGCCAATGGATTTTCAAAGCCAGTAATGGACGAAGGTCTCTAGCTATGAATTTAACATTTTGTTGCAGAGATTTTTCCCCCCTTTCTTTCTGTCCTTTTTAAAAAGGGGAATAAATATGAAGCTACCCTGCTGGCCTGGTACTGCAACTTCAAATTGATTATTTTTCTTTAATGTACTGCCTGATATTCATGCTTATTGCAAGCTATGTATCTGAAACAGAGTGTTTTTTTAAGCAAGTCAGCATATCTGGTGAGCTCCCAAACAATCCTTCTGCTTTGAACTACTAGGCTGAATCAGTGGGGGGTTTGGAGTACGCCTTTTAATCCATGCAAACGATCTCCTCCCCCTCGCCCCCTTGCAATAAAAGGCATTCAAAATTCAAAATTCTTCATAGAGAATACAAAAGAGAGTGAGATCCTGGCCGAAAGGGAAAATTAAATCATTCCAGGAGATTTCAAAATGTTCGGGATGTTTCCTCGTTTGTCTTTAATAGTTCTGTTTTTGTTTACTGTGCCGGGAAAAGAAATGGGTGGCATTCAGGGTGCAGTCCTAACCTAGAGTTAGGCCAGCACAATTAGGCCAGCAAAGATTGGCTGGCACATACTGTATAGTATGTTTGGAGCACTCTCCAAACACAGAGAGAGCCCAGCACACAAACGTGCTCCATCATCCCTGACTCCGAGAGTGGTCCAGACATGCTTTATGGTGTCCCTTGTGCTGGCCAAATTTTGCTGGCTTAGTTTATGCCAGCCTAACTTCAAATTAGGATTGTGTCCTCGCTCTTGGTCCCAGGGCCTGTAAGAGGAATTTTATCAGGCCAGGGCCAGCCTTAAGCCAATGTGACTAATGTCTTCACACTGCACCCCATGCTTTGCCCCTCCCCCCACTCCAGTGCAGCGAGCATATCATCGGGGCAGCCAGGATTTCTATGGTCTGTAAGTCACTGGGGTGTGCAGAGCTGCTTTACTTATGCCCCCCCCACCTGCACTTGCCTCCAAACAGCCCAAAATGGGCCTCCTCAGTGGCGGATCTAGGGGGTGGCAGGTGGGGCAAGAGCCCTGGGCGCCGTCTTGGGGCCGTCTAGGGGGCGCCAGTGGCCCCCACAACATTGTGCGGGTAGACCTGGGCTCCGGAGCCCAGGTCTACCCATTGGGACTAGCCGCGAGTCCAGGTCTACCCGCGGCCGTTTCTAATCGGTAGACCTGGGTTCCCTCGAGGGGAGCCCAGGTCTACCCGGGGCTGCTTCTGGTGGGTAGACCTGGGCTCCCATGGGGGCGCACTTCTATTGGTTGCCCCGGGCGCCATTTTGACTACGTCCGCCCCTGGGCCTCCTGGAAGCAGTTGGCGGTGACCAGATCTACCATCAGATCTTATCCCTTAACATGGGGCTGCTCGATTCTCTGCTGGCTAAACAGCCGGTGGAGAATCGAGGAATCCCATTGCAGAAGGCGGTTTCCCCAGGGGAAGAGAACAAACATCCCCTTCACACAAAGATACCCCAGTGGCTGCCTGGCTGTTTGGCTACCATGGCTACCCAGGCAGCTCAGGATTGGGCAACCCATCCTTTTATCAATGGAGAGACAAGCATTGAATTGCAAAAGGCAGACTTGAAGGGAACCCTCAGGTATTTGGAGATGAGGTTTTTCTAAATGGTGGTTAAAAAAATTTGTCCCCCCCCATCGCCCAGTTTACTATAGGAACACTTGTCACTTTTCTTTGCAAGATCAGAAACAGGATTGCTTTTATGCGCCCAACTTTCTTTTTTTACAAGTGCCTTCCCTTGTCATCACGCTGGCCTTTGCTCTTTTCATGTAAATGCTGTAATTTTATGAACTGGGAGTAGGAGTTTTATTATGCTAGCCCTGTATCTAATGACACTTGGATAATTGGCTGGCAGATAGCACCTGATCCGGCAAGATTTCTCACACCTCCCCTTGTCCTCCACTTCCTGTAGTTAGCTTAGCATTAATCTTGCTCAGAAATTGTTACAGTCAACTGCCCTTTCCATACCGCAGCCGTTGGCCTTAATTCTGAATGCAAGTAATTCTGAAAGATGTTTAGTGTGGAATGTTAACTGGATACACAGCTGAAATCCCTTTTCTTGGCTCCCAGGCTTCATAGCAGGAACACTTTCCATCTAAGGGTACAATCTGAACCTGAAATTAGGCCAGCACAAGTCCCTTGAGCTAGCCTAGAGTATCACAAATGCACCGTAAAACACGTTTGCACCACAGAGTCAGGGAGGCCGGGATACAGCTATGTGCCATCTTCCCTGACTCTCAGAATGGTCCAAACGTGCTTTAAGGCACATTTGTGATGCTCCTAGGCCAGCACAAGGAATGTACGTGGGCTTTGCTCCAGATTAGGATTGCGCCAGTGATGTCATTCAAATGATTTAGGAACAGGAACTCACTTTTGATTGGCACTTGTCGGGAACCCAGAACCGGCCACGGAGCCCGTTAGGATCCGGAACGCCCGTTCTGGTCCGTTCCCCCTGAATGACATCACTGGATTGCGCCCTAAATCAGTCAGCTAGTATATGGGGAGATCAGAGAACTTCCCATGTTTTAGCAAGAATTATTGCTTGCTACACACAGACAGACAGACAGACAGACAGACAGACAACTTGTACACATGCACACCACTTCCACTTCCACCACCCCTCCCCAAAGTTTAAGGTCAGCTACAGAATTTTTAATTGCAAAAGATAGAACTGTGTTCCTTAAGGTAGTGGTTCCCAAATTTATCTAGGTCAAGACACCCTGCAGCCTCTTCTACCCCACTGAGATTGGAACCACCATCTTGTATCTCACAGAAATCTTGTGAGATCCAAGATGGTGGCACACAAATCTCATGAGATTTGGTTGCCGCCATCTTGGATTACACAAGATTTTGCAAGATCCAAGATGATAAGCCAGCCCTGATCACTGCCTCCCCACCCATTTCTCTCTTTGGACTTGCACTCACAAGATCTCTAGCACTGGTCCAATAACACCCATTGCAGGTTGGGAGGCTTACTAAAGGAAAAGTGGATTTCAACCTCCCCCTTCACTGCTGAAGCCTCCTAATCCACCCTTCCACTGCACCAGCAAGGGTGGGGGAGGATCGGATTGGGCTCTTAGAGCCCAGGCATATGCACACCTACACAGAAGTAAATTCCATTAGAATCAATGGGGCTCAATCCCAGGTAATTGTGGATAGGATTGCAGCCTTAGGAAGCTGCAGAAACGACCTTCAGCACATGCAGCATCATGCAGCCGTGGCACACAATGAATCCCAAACCCCTTCCTAGACCTGATCTGTGTGCGCAGAACAACACAGACTTGCATCAGTGATCCTATCCCCCATGATTTCCACAGTGCCTCTTAATGGGAACAGCTCTTTGTGTTTGTCTTGCTAAACATACAGTAGATGCAGGAATATTTTTTTTAGCATTTCTTCTCACATTGCCTTGTGGTTGCCTCCCCACCCTGCACACACACAAACACACACACAGCCCCATTCGAATCCAGCCCCATCCCAATTTATTTTCCTTTCCGTGCTCTTTGTGTGCATAATGATAAAGAAACTGTGCTGTCTGAATGGACAGATGCTAATGAAGACTACTTAGCTGGCTGATGCCACGGAGCAAGAAGCAGGTTTGGGCAGCGTCACTTGGAAAACATTGGGGAAGGAGTCCAACGTGAGGCAGCTCGGTGTCATCCTCATGGAGATGTGAACACGCTGGCTATTTCCATCCCTGGTTTACCGCTCCACTGTCGAGCGCTGCAGTCGTCGCAAATGATCAAACCTCGACGCCAACACAGCGTGATGGAAGGCTGTTGCAGCGGCAGGGAGGCTCTGCAGTAATTGCTTTTCGACAAACAATAAGAAGGCACAATACCCCGTTTTCCCGCTCTGTATAAACATAGCTGTCAGTCCCATTGCTGAGTTTTCCATTCCTACCTTGGAAATAGGAATCTCGGCAGTTGCCTTATGCCTAAGGAATGAACTTCCAAAAGTTCTCTTTGCTCAATTTTTCATCTGAACTGGAAAAGGTCAAAACTTGCCAGCCTTCCTTGTTTCCTCGGAGCTGGGAAAACTATACTTCTGAGTGCTCTGACATCTGGATTCCACCCACCCTCCTGTTCTGCCCTTCTCCTGCTCTCCCTTGGCTCTTTCTCACCTCTCCTGCCATCTCGCCTCTCCTGCCATCTTACCTGGACCAGTGGGATTTTGCTGGTTCGTCAGTTTTGACTAACCTTCAACCTTCGAAAGACCTGAAATGGGACAGTTGGTGGTGACATCATCACATCACATCAACTATTTATGGGTGCCGCACTTCAAGGGTGCTCCATGACTGTATGGGGGCCCCATGGGGTAGGTAGGGGACTCATGGGAATGCCCTGCATTGTGCCTAGCCGCTCCTGGGGCCAATCCTGGCTTCCTGTGATGCCTATGTATGCTTCAAATATAGTACTTGTTTCTGTACATCACAGTATGTGATTAAATCACCATCCCTCACTTCTGGGTTTGGGAAGTGGTGGGACATGTAAAGGTGTTTGAGAAAGCTCTATGTGTCCTTCTGAAGCACAGAGAGGCCACACATGACCACCCTGTGCTTCAGAAGGCTGGCCAGAGCCTTCACTAAGGCCAGCAGCCAGCAGCTCCCTGAGAGTGTTTCTCAATACTTCAGAGCATCACACTGCACAGTTTTGGAATCACCACTCCAGACCACACTGTCTTGGGCAATGCCATCCTAAGCATGATGCAGCAGCGATGCAACGTCATTGCGTCGGCGCTACGTCATTAGTGCCAATGCAGAGGCATCAAGCAGCACCCCCAAATCGGCCCTAACACTCCAAGAATGATGCTCCCTGCAGCGCTAGCCTCAAAACGCCCGCACTGTGTGTCACCTGCACCAGCCCTGCCCAGCTGGTGCAGAGGCATGCTGAGGCACATGGGGGCAGGAGTGGGTGGGAGTGGGTGGGGGGAGGGCATTCCTGGGCGGGTGGTGTGCAGGCCAGAAGGTGTGCCAGCCTGAGAAGGGGTGCATGCTTGGGATTCGGCCATAAAGCCAAATCCTAAGCTTTATCCCCAGGCCACAGGGCCCAACTTCGGACTGCACGGTCTCCTCGAATCTGTGCCTGCTATTCAGCAGGCGCAGTCAGGCAAGGGCACAAACATGCCCTTACAGCGGGGAAGCTCCAGTCTCCCTCATATTGCACTAGATACAGCACAGGCCCACCGGCCTGCCTGTTGCAGGGTCGTATAGGATTACGCCCTCATTTAGATAGTATGGCTATTGAAGGGAAAGGATGTTAGGGTAACAATTGTCCACAAATGCAATTCCATGTTCTTAAGACATGTTTCAGCTGATTTAACCAAGGGGTTAAATCAAAGGAATAACAATAACCTCTGGATTGAATGGTTGATCACATCTATATTTTCAGAACGTTGTGCATTTTGCATGACAAAAGCACAAACATAAAATGTGAGATTTTAAGGGGGAGAGAGAGATGTGGCAGCACATAAGTCTTCCAGATGGACATGGTTATGGCCTTCGAAGACTTTTTTTCATAGCTACTTTCTAGACATGAGGCATTCTTAGGATATGAGTCACTAATGAGACGATGAATCTTCTCTGATGATTTCCTCTGTCTAGGTTCACTTTTATTATTGTTTGGTAAGAAGTGCAAGGGACTAAATTTTAAAATTTATAGACAGCGTATTTATAGCACATGTCAGTGAACAAGTAGCAGGAAACATCCATTTTATAGGGGAAATTAAATGAGGTTGTTATAGTCAAATTTATTGTTTAATCTGTGAAAGCATCATCGGCTTCGAAAGGTTAGACCACCAAGTCGTAAAGAAAGAGGATCGCAATCATCTCAATAAGCAGGAGAACATGGCTGTAAAGTAGGACAAGAAGGGATAGAAATGTCATATAGATGCACTACCACGATTTACACATCCAAGGGAAATCTCAGATTGCTAAATTATGGAGCATCCATAGTGAAGCAGACTTAAAATAAATCTGAAGCCCTAAATTAAAAAAAAAAAAGTATGTGCTCCAATCCTGGTTTTACAAGACATGAACATGTGAACGCCCAGAACTGTATCTTTAATTTAGGATGAAAATATGGCCCACTTCACAATGCTGGATTTTCATTGTGCTCCAAGCCAGGCAGTAGAACATTCCCACTGGACCACTAGAGGCACAATCCATTGTTAACAATACAACTTACGTCCATTCTATAGAGACAATGACAATAGTGCTGCAACAAAAGAAATACCCAACATGAATTCCTATCAATCAAATGGATCAAAACACAATGAATTACCAAAGTAACTCAATAAGATTGTGCTTCCATATGAATCTGATGGCCTACTAAGATCTTCACATCCCAACTCCATTTGGAAAAAATGGTTTGTCAGTATGTGGGAACAGGGCATTCTTAGAGCTCAATCCTAACCCATGTAGAAACGGCAGTACGTGAATACCACCAGCTCTTGGTGTCATGAACGTGCCATAAAGCACGTCTGTGGCATCTGGAGACCAAGGAGCGCCAGGGCTGGGCCAGGGTCAGCTGGCATTGGGCCTCAGTACCAAGAAGATGTCACTGAGGAGTGGCCTGTGGTTTTACTGCTGCTTGGTGGTGAGGTCTTTTGGGGCAGAGGTAGGGAAAGATAGAGGGGTAGAGGGGTCTGCCACCATATTATGCGCTGCCTTCCTGGCTGTGCAGCCTGACACAGGCCTCCTCAGTTTTGCGCCTGCTCAAATGCAGGCACAGATCTGAGTAGACTTATTCGGGCCACTGTGACCATACAGGGTAAGGGAGCAAATGTTCCCTTACCTTGAAGAGGCTCTGGTGGCTGCCTTGGCACACACAGGGTATAGTGGTAGCCATTTTGGTGCCACTGTTCCTCTGAACCCCGAGGCACCATAAGATTGGGCTGTACGTCATGGTGTCTAAATTTTTAATTTTAATAATACATTTATTTATATACCGCCTTTCTTAATATCACTAGATTTCTCTAATGATTGAACTCAAGGCGGTTTACATAGGCAGACTTTCTCACAAACCCGAAGGTTTTTACAATTTACAGAATGTTCTGTCTTCCAAGAACAACACTCCTATAGATCTTTCTTTCTGGATTTAGCCTTCTTTCTTTAGCCACCCGTCTGTCGTCTGCTGGCTGATGAGGCTTCCCTGCTGCCACCAGAGATGCAGCTGATTTCAGCACACTCCTCCTCCCACGAGGCAGCGGAAACTCAGCTTGTAATCAGCCGCAGTTTCCAAGGTCTGCTGCTCGCAGAGACTTCCGGCAGTCCCGAGCTCACGACCTTGAGATCTTCAGGTGTTATCTTCGGGCAAACGGAGGCATTAACCCTCTCGGCTAAATCTTCTGCCCACTTTTGGAACCTACCCACTTTTGGAACCAAATTTTTTGGAACCTGCCCACTTTTGGAACCAAATTTTGGAACGTACTCCCTTGCACGTCACGTCTAGCTTCCTTCATTAAAAGCTAATAAACAGTCATTTAGTTTGAACAGTCATTTAGGGTGCCACCGTAACCTGGTTAGGCATGGAGTAAGGCCAGCAAAGTTTGTCCGGCACAAGGGCCACCGTAAAGTGTGTTTGGACCACTCTTGGAGCCAGCCTTCCTGACTCCAAGAGTGGTCCAAACGCACTTTAAGGTGGCTCTTGTGCCAGACAAACTTTGTTGGCTGAACTCCAGGTTAGGAATGCGCTCTTAATGTCCAACTCGTTTGGGATTAAGTGTTCAACCTCTTCTTGATAGGACTCACTCCCCCAGAAAGACGAGACTTCTATTTTAGGTGTGAGATATTGGGCTTCTGGGGGCCCAGAAGGCAATGGTGACAAAGATCTCCTTTGGTGACAAATATCCTTTGTCACTGGCTGCCGTGGCTCTATGTTGAAGAAAGGAAATAAATGTTCCTTTTCCTCGCGGAGGACTCTGGAGGCTGAAACTCCATCCAGGGCTACAATAGGTGCCACATTGGCATTACTGCATTGCCACATATCTAATTAGAGTGCAATCCTAACCTGGAATTAGGCCAGCATAATTAGGCCAGCAAAGTCTGGCGGGCACATGGGCCACTGTAAAACACATTTGGACCACTCTTGGAGTCAGGGAAGATGGTGCACGCCTGTGTGCTGGCATCTTTGAATCCGAGAGTGGTCCAAACATACTTTGTGCCTGCCAAACTTTGCCGACCTAGCTCCAGGTTAGGATTGCGCTCTTAGTTAAGATTGGTTTGCTTGTCACCTTCAGATAACTATCATGCAGTCTCTGTGGTTGCCCTTGGAAAGCAGGTAATTGGGATTGTGGTGCTTGTGTCATAGAATATACTTACACTTTCAGCCTATGTGATCCTCTCACTATATGCTTTCAACTGCCACATTAAAAGATAACTTTTTCATGGCACTTTTGGAGAGGGTGAGGAGGTGTGGGGCTGTTTGGAGGCTGTTCCTTTTCCAGATTCTGGTGCTGTTTTGTGTTTATTAAATTGTATGTTTTATTTTTGACTGTATTTTTTGGTGGCACCTGCCCAAGAATGCAGGCAGGAGTGAAATGTTTTCAAATAAATATGCAACAAAATTCATAGTGCAGTTTCTAGGCTCTTTCTGGTTGTGATTATTAGAAGCAGAATAAATTCTGCGAAAAGATCAAATCATGCACACCTGCATTTCTAAATAGAGCACATAGCTTGGATTATCTTTGCATTTACAAGCTTTTTTGAATGTTCACAGTGCAATACAGGTGTGCATATTGATAGCGTGTGTTCTTAGATCCCCATGGTGGTAATGTGATTAGGTCGTTATGCAAACATTCTGTCCTTGGTTGTGTAAATAGACATTAGGTGGTTGCAGCTGCAGGCTATTGATTGTATTCAGAGCCTCTCCTTTGCTGTGCAAAGCTACTGGAGACTTAATTGCCTCACTAAGAGCAGCCTTTGTTGTGTAAACCACTTTCGGAGTCAGGGAGGATGGCACGTATCTGTGTGCTGGCCTCTCTGAGAGTGGTCCAAACATACTTTATGGTGTCGTTTGTGCTGGCCACACTTTGCAGGCCTAATTGTGCCGGCCTAACTCCAGGTTAGGATTGCGCTCTGAATTTTGGCTTAATCACAGTATCAGGAGCCTCATGTACCCTTACGTGTCTGATGTTGTTAGTGATTCTGAGCCTTGGGAGAGTACCATACAGATTATTCAATAAAATAACAATAGTTTATTTGTACAATGCAGCTAAGAACGCAATCCTATCCTGGAGTTAGGCGGTACAGTTACTCCAGCAAAGTTTGGCTGGCACAAGGGTCACCGTAAAGTGCATATGGACCACTCTCAGAGTCAGGGAGAATGGCTCATGTCTGTGTGCTGGCCTCTGTGACTCCGAGAGTGGTCCAAACTTACTTTATGGTGTCCCCTGTGCCAGGCAACTGTGCTGTCCTAATAATCCAGGTTAGGATTATGTTCTAAATCTTGCTGAGAAAGACCAGCCGAAATTGCAGTTTTGGAGCCCTGCATTAACATATAAAGAAAACTTTGAAATTAGCATTTTCATCAAACTGTTTCTGACAGCGCTGGGGGCTCTAATTGGAGTGCAGACCTCCCCACCATACAAATTTCCCATCATTTGCTTTAATGGTGGGAGCAGAGGGAGTGTTTGTTCATTCTTTTGAGCACACAGAGTTGGTTCATTCTATTAAAGTGAAAGGCAGGTCTTTATGTGTCAAGGACTTCTGTGTATCCATCACAGTATGTCCAGCGTTATGGATTGAGAAGTATGTCTGCAATTTGCAAATGAGAACAGGATTCTTGGAAGAACAGAGACAACTACAAAAGCATTTGAAGCAATTATGTTCTATCTGGATCATCAGATCTCCTAAATAGTCCTGTCCTTTTATGCTAATCTTCATATCAGGGAAGGAGACAATACAGAAGAGATTGAGTAAGAGGTAAAAACTGAAGCCAAGGCAAGAATATTGTGCATGGAGTCAGGAAGAATTCTATTGGATAGGAAATGAATGCAAGACTGAGTCAAAAGTGGTAGGAGTTATAAGAGGTTAAAGCACAGAAGAGCTACAATCCCCTTCCCCCAGCTGAGCATGTGCAGGTTGTGAGGGGCACTTCCTGTGAGTCAAACCAATAGTCTGGCAGCTCATACCTTCCTAGGAACCAGGCAGAAAATGTGGGCGGATGGTTGATCTGCTGGTACTGCTTGAAGCTAAGCAGAAGAATCTGTGGTCTATTTTTGGATGGGAGACAGAATACAAGGCCGTGACAAGCTGCACTACCTGCTGTGGCAGGACAGAGTCACTGTGGAGCTGAGAAGCCAGTGTGGAAATATGTGAGAAGGCCAGCCGTCAAAACAACAAGAGTACAACCTGTTGAGGACCTGCCCAGACTGGACTGAAGATTGCCTGCTGAAGGTAGTGGCAAGCAGCCAGAGGAGAGAACTATTCTGTGAAGGCTGCATTTGGGACTGAGGATTCGGGAATCACAGAATACTGTATATCTGTAAAAACACAATTGCAAAAATGGTGGTTTAGAGTAGCCTGCCCATGTAAGTCGCCTTGGGCATTTGCTTCGGCATGAAAAAGGCGGGATATAAGTTCTTTAAATCAATCAATCAATCATCTTGCATTAGATACAAGAGGGACTCTTGTTTGTGGCACATTGCCATGATGGAGAATGCTGTCTTTTTGGCGGCTTGCCCAGTACAGCAGCCAAGTAATGAAAGTGGCAGGGTTCTGCATGACTCCTGTGCAGCGTCTGTCTACAACCAGTTCTCCACACATACCCATGGGAGAGAGCAGGGATTTTGCCTCATCGTAAAGGAAAATAGAGCAGAGATGGTACATGTACACTGAGAATAAACAATCATTAAAGGCATGGAAGTTAATATATTTGTAAAGGAAAAAAGTTCTGATAGATATCAGAGATGAAGGAATGAATTTCACAGAAGTGAAAATAAAAACAAAACATACTTGATTTTGTGAAGACTTTTGCTATTCTGCAGTACAACTTCAAAGCCTTTCCCTGGATATCTGCAGCAGACTCTATTCCTGCACTGCTTTTTAATGCTTTAAGGCAGTGATTCTCAAATCTTTTAGCACTGGGACCCACTTGTTATAATGACCATCTGTCTGGGACCCACCAGAAGTGATGTCATGGCCAGAAGTGCCATCACTGTGATTCCAGAGCCTGCTGCTTTCCTGAGAATGCAGGTATAAACTGGGTTATTTTTCAGCCATTTTCCAATAGCAAAGGGAAGAAAAGCCTATTTTCAACCTTGACAAAGCAAAACAACCACACAGCCCTCCCCCTTTCCAGCATCCCATCTTCCCATACTTTGATTATGGCTGCTCTAGATGCTTCACAACCTGCCTGAAATTGGCTCGTGACCCACTGGTGGGTCCCAACCCACAGTTTGGGAACCGCTGCTTTAAAGAATTAAACAAGAGCTCTTGTTCCTTTACAATGTGTTCTCTGAACTAATTAAAAGTCCTCAGAAAGTAATTTAAGTCCCCTGAATTAGGAACCAAGTTCAGTCAAAAGTTCATTTGTTTTAAGAGATCACAGTGAGAGACAGTTAATATGAATCCATTTGGAAAAAAAAATCCATTATTTTCTTTTTACTGCTGAGGACAACAGGTCAATGGTACACACAGATTGTCCTTCCAGTTTCCCAAAGTTATTGAATTAAAGATTCAGTCTAGGAAAAGCATCAGCCCATGACAAACATCAGCATTACCATGTTTGCAAAGGAGATGATGGCTCTCAAACAGGAAATAGGAGGAAGTGACATTTGTACTATGCCTCTAGCATGCCTGTTGCATGGGTTTTTTTAAATGACAAAATGGCGTCCAATTTTGAGGAGAAATTGAAATCAAATGCATAGGGGCTGCCAGAGTTGTTACCATAACATTTGAATGCTGTTCAATGTTCATGTTGCTGCCATTAGAAATAAATGCTCCGAGCTCGCAATTCAAATTGCTAGAGTGGCAAGCATGCTCGACTGTGAAAAATGAATGCAACCCAATCATGGTGTAAGGTGAACAGCTCTCTAGCACTGCTTGAGCTTAGGACAGTGGTTCCTACACTGTGGGTTGGGACCTACCAGTGGGTCATGAGCCAATTTCAGGTGGGTCGCAAAACACATAGAGCGGCCATATTGAAAAAAAATGGGAAGTTGGAATGCTAGAAAGGAGGAGGGTTGTGTGGTTGTTTTGCTTGTGTCAAGGTTGTAAATCGGCTTTTTTCTTACTGATTCACTTTGCTATCAAAAAACGACTGAGAAATAACTCAACTTATGGCAGCATTCTCTGGCTCTGATGATGTGCTTTCTGCTATGACATCGATTTTGGTGGGTCCCCAACAGACTTTTATTCTAAAAAGTGGGTCCCTGTGCTAAAAGGTCTGAGAACCACTAGCTTAGGAGATGAAAAACAAATGCGGCCTGTGATGGAATTGGGTTGAGTAAGCACTGGCCTTGTTAGCTTGGCAACTGGAATGAATTCCCTCTACCTTTTGACACCCACCCCTTTTCATCAAGGGCTGCAACAAACTGCTGAAAAGAGGGGTCACCTGCCTCCCCTTACATGAAGGGGGCAAAAGTGGTGAATGAAAAGTGGCCCTCATTCAGATGAGCCTTATATGTATGCCTTTGTGCAAATCACAGTTTCCAAGCTAATTGTAAGAGCTTATCTATTTCCTGGATTCCAATATTGAGCATTGTTTGTGATACGAATGAACAATCCCCTTTGCAAAAGATGAAAAAACACACACCAGGGTTTTAATCATTAGATAGTTATATCAAATCATTTAAAACAGTTGGGCGCCTGAGTAAGTAAACAAGCCTCTCTCCAAGAATAATTTTAAACTGAGCAGCCTTTCTTCCAACGAGAGGTGTATGGATTTTTTTTTAATTACAGAAATTGATTACTCATTTTTCATTAGTCCTTGTTCCTTTCAACACAGCTTTCAAGAGGGAACAATAATGAAGCCACAATTAATGTGAGATGGGAGGAGGTGGAATCTACATTTCAGTGAAAAAGATAGGCTGGACAAAGGACACAATGGATCTGATGCCAAGCTAAGGAGGTCAGCCCCTGCTTGCAAAACGTGAGGGTGATAGGTTAAATTTGCCACCTTCCACATATGGGCAGACCTTTCGACTGCTCCCATGGCACAAAGAAGATTGGAAAACAGCCAGATGAATTCATCTGACAACCGATGAATTGTTTGTTCCTGTTGAGCTATACCATGGAGGGCATAGGACACAGGAGATCAGAGGCCTTGTTAATTCATTTCTAGGGAGCTGTCCATGGTTCTAATGGCTTGAGGGTTGTTTTTTTTAAAAAAAGACACTGTGTTCTGCATATCGCTTCAGATAAGACTCAAATAAGCCTGGAATCTGCTTTTATTTTTTTAGATGCAATCTCCCCCAAAATGTTCAAGAAGTGGATCCAAGGTCCAGAAGCTTGCTCCACAAAGACACAATGGGTGCTTTGCAGCAACTGAATTTCACTTTGAGGTCAAAAATTGAACTGGCGCCTCGGGAGAGGGGCGTCAACTCCGTTGTGCTGTCAACATTTTGGCATTGCTGAAGTTTCAGCAATAAGGTCCCTATAAGACTCCTTACAGCACCAGCTCACTTTGTGTACTGAAATTAATGCACTGGCTGCGTAGCTCCCAGTATTATTTCTGGAGGAAGAAATATACTCTTTTCCTTCATAAAGCTGCAGTTTAGCAGGGAGTGGAAGAGAGACTTTAATAAATGGCAGTTTCATAAACATGTCCTTGCTAACTCACTAAGGTTTCAATCAAAGCCTTAAGGTAGAAGTGGATTAGCTCAGTTCTTGTTAGGCTTGTGAGAAGCTGTAAAAGAGTAAGAAATATGAAAGGGGGAAAGAAGGAAAGAAGGTACATTGTGGATTAACTGTATTGTTCCTGTTTATGAAGATCTTTGATATAAGGGGATTCAGATATGCAAGCCTTTTTGAGTCTTGTAGCCATCTCTTATTTGAGTAGCTCAGACACCCAAGGGCTGCAGCCTGAACATGACTGTAGGAATAAGCCCAGGGAGTCCTCTCTCTCTCTCTCTCTCTCTCTCTCTCTCTCTCTCTCTCTCTCTCTCTCTCTCTCTCTCT
>JAJKFI010000010.1:17629326-17649417 GCA_029204185.1 Lerista edwardsae
GTCTCCAAGCCCCCAACTCTGCTATTATTCACACAAATACACAACAGACAGAAGGTTCTATTCTGAGCATTGAGGTGGGTTTCCATTTATTTTTATTGCTTTCTATTTTTCCTGCTACTTGGGTAATAATGGCACTCAGTTCATCCACTTGAAACATGCAGATTTTTAAAAAGCATCTGTCACACAAAGGCAAAAAACTGAAAATCATTGTGTTTGCAAGCATCTTTAGTTACCTTATGCTTCTCTTGCTAGTCACTTAAATATGTTTCACGGACACTGAAGCTGTTAACTAATTCCAAAAATCTTTCTTTCCAAACCTACAGGTTCTATTTTTGACACAATGCAATTGGCATTTATTTCCAACTAGTATGTATACTATAGTGATCCCTTAACTATTTGGTCTGCTAATCTCAACAGTTATGCAGCCATCAATCACACATGAAACACTACAAGATCATACGTGATGCAGAGGCAGATCTAAGGGGGGGCAAATCTGTAAATTTTGCAAGAAGCCTTACCTTGCAGTGGAAAACACTCCTCTCCTGCACTGTTCTAGCCAATCCTCACAGGGAACAGCAACATCTTGGCATTGCTTACTGGCTACAGCAGCAAGGGAGAGGAGGGATTTACATGACAGGGTAAGGCTTCTTGCAAAACTTACAGATTTGCCCCCCCCCTTAGATCCGCCTCTGACGTGATGTTTACAGAATACATTTGGCATATAAATAAAAAATAAATAAAAACGAATGGCTTTTAAGGATGTCCTCTCCTTGCCCACCATTTGTGGACAGAAGTGAATTTGTACTGGCCCCTGAATGGAAAAAAGGTAGAAGATGTAAAGGGGTTGAGAAAATTATTCCAGTGGCCTTCATGAGGTCTACTCTTCATAGGGAAGTGTAGTGGCATTAAAATATGTATGACCCCATCCCCTTTCCAGCCATGTATCTTAACTTGCAATTTCATGCTTTTTTTGTGCATCAGTACATTAGTAGATACAGATGTGGTGGTGATGCAGGTTAAACCGCTGCTGCTGGGCTTTCTGACCAGAAGGTTGGGATTTCGAAACCACGTGACGGAGTGAGCTCCTGTCGCTTGTCCCAGCTCCTGCCAACCTAGCAGTTTGAAAGCACCTAGAAATGCGAGTAGATAAATAGGTATCACTTCAGTGGGAAGGTAATGGCATTCTGTGTGCCTTGGCGTATAGTCATGCTGGCCACATGACCACAGAAGCTAGTCCTCGGACAAACGCTAGCTCTACAAATTAACCATTGTATAAAAGAAAGAATTTGGCAGGTGCAGCTCATCATGAAAGGGTTTCAAAAGCTATACCTGCCCAAATTCCCTCTTCCATACAATGGTTAAAGATATAGGCACACTGTCCAGTTTGTATCTGGTAACCCTTGGCCTACAGGCCCTGTCAAAAAGACTTACCACACAATTTTCTGTGGAGGATGAGTAACATTGCTGGAATGTTTGGGAGCCACTGTTCCAACCGAGAGCACAATCCTAAACTGGAGTTAGGCCAGCATAAACTAAGCCAGCAAAGTTTGGCCAGCATAAGGGCCACCATAAAGCATGTTTGGACTACTCTTGGAGTCAGGGAGGATGGCTCATGTCTGTGTGCTGGCCTCTCTGACTCCGAGAGTGCTCCAAACATAGTTTACGCTGTCCCTTGTGCTGGCCAAACTTTGCTGGTTCAGCTTATGCCGGCCTAACTCAGTTTAGCATTGCGCTCTGAATCAGAGTAGTTTAGGATTGCGCCCTTCATGGTGTGGAATTAATATATTGGTTTGTGGGCTCCATTTCTGAGTTTCGGAAGTTATGTGTCATACCCCTGTGCAATTAAAGATTTATTCAATACATTTGAAAAGGGTCTAGTGGTTATGTAAGGTCAATACAAAATGTTTATATCTAGTTGCACAATCCAATTGATTTTCCCCCTTCATTCTTTTCCCCCCACTAACCCTTTACTGCATAAAGAGCAAAATTGGTTTGTGCCTTTCCATTTGACATCCTATTGACAGCAACAAAAATGTTGACACAACTGGCAAGGCCTACATACCGTGTGCTATTTTTGTTCCTGTATCGCAGTGACTCTGAATGCTATGAAGGTTATATGAGTATTTACAGGACTGGACATTTATTAGCTAAGTGGGTAGCTATGTCAAGGTAGCCAAAAGAGAAAGACAGAAAATTAAATGCCCCTGAGTTATCTCGGCAAAATTTCAGTTTGTCTGACTTTATTGTGGGAAGAAGGGTAGGAATTTCAGAAGCCCGTTATGATTTTTATGTAGTTCTTCTGCCTGACTGAAATTACCACAATAAAACCACAGGAGGAGTTGCCAATATAACACCTTTTGTGCTCATGTCCCAAGGTACATTCTGCAAATAAGCTGAAGTAGACCTGTGCAGATTAATCCAGTTCTGTGTAATAGAATATGGGGGCAATCTCAGCAAGTACTGTGGGTAATCCATGCTTTACAACATGGATATAAGAAAACATCCAGCAGGAAAGCCATGCTTCACATTTACACAGGCATTTCGAGGAGTCAGAAGTCCGCAACGGCTCGGGGGTGCGATCTCAACCTGTGAGATCACAGACTCTGTAAAGTAGTCAACATTATCGCCATGCTTCAGATATGAGCTCAGACAAGAGTGACTTCTAAAAGGCTTCCTTAAGAGCCCCACTGGACCAGGACCAACGTGTAATTAGTCTGTGGAACTCCTTGCCACAAGTCATTGTTATGGCACTTGGCCAAGATGCCTTCAATAGGAAATTAGACAGATTTATGGAGGAAAACCCCATTGCCGTTTACAAGTCATGTTGGGCATATACAGTAAATACAGTCTGAGGGTGCAATCCTAACCTGGAGTTAGTTCAGCACAAGTTAGGCCGGCAAAGTTTAGCTGGCACAAGGACCACCATAAAGCACATTTTGACTACCATTGGGGTCATGGGGGGGTGCACATCTGTGTGCTGGCCTCATCTGAGAGTCGTCAAAACATACTTTCCACTGTCCCTTGTGCCTGCCAAACTTTGCTGGTCTAAATTGTGCAGGCCTAACTCCAGGTTAGGATTGCATCCTGAAATTAGTCAGTTGCTCATTGTGAGGGCTGGGTAGGAATTTTTTGCTGTCATCCCAATCAGCCATGGATGGCTTCTCTTTTTGCCTGGCCCAGATTGTTAAGAGAAGGACATTGTATTTAGTAGTTTTAATCTTTTTTTTTTTAATGGTCACTTGTGTTTAATACAGTTAAGCCCAAGCAGCGGCGCCATGCAGCTGGAATGCTGGGTGGGAGGAACGGGTGAGCGGCAGCCCGCTCGTTGCGTACCACTCCGTTTCGCCGTCTTCCCTGCCCCCACAGGGGCGGGGAAGACAGTGAAACGGAGCGGTACGCAATGGGTGGGCTGCCACTCACCCGTTCCGCAGGGGCAGGGAAGACGGCGAAACGGAGCGGTACGCAATGGGCGGGCTGCCACTCACCCGTTCCGCAGGGGCGGGGAAGACAGCGAAATGGAGCGGTACGCAACGGGCGGGCTGCTGCTCACCCGTTCCTCCCGCCCAGCATTCCGGCTGCATGACGCCATTGAGCCCAAGCCATAGTCTGGTGTCTTCATTGGGGATGCAGAGGTGGTGCAGTGTTGTACCTACCATGGGTGCTGTTGGAGGGGTGGGCACTCCATCAGAGGAGCGCATATTGGCGCATCCTCCCTTCCCCTTCTTTTCTATCACTCCAAAATTGAGCAATCCCCATTGCGGGGAGCATGGCAAATCAGGGCAAGGAGTGCGGCAGAGGTGCAGGGGATGTGGTGATGTATCACGCCTTGTCTCTCCCCAGATGCCTTCGAAGTCTGCGACGGCTACCTCAGAATGCCAGATGCAGGATAGACTCTGGCAATTTGAATTCAATTATTTATGTACTAATATTAATCCTACCTGCTCTCCCCTATCTCTAGGTATTACCCCATCCCTGGATTTTGTTCCCAATTATTTTTATTCCTTAATTAATCTGTCGTTTAGAAGAGCTTTTATGTTGGCACGTTTTAATATATTTCCTTCGACTGTTCTTGCTGGCCGCTTTCTTCACATTCCCCGTGAAAAAAGGTTTTGTTCTTTTTGCCATGGGCCCCCCAATACCTTGTTTCATATTCTCTTTCAATGCCCAGCACACCAACATCTCCGAAATCCTTTTTTTGAACCCTGGATCTCATTCTTTTCAAATCCGACCGATGCTATTCTTTCTGTTTTTATGAGTGATGCATGTGATTTTCTTACCGCAGCCGTTGCAAGTTATCTATATGAGATTTTTAAATCTACCCCTTCTTCCTTTTTTAATCTATGCACTGCCTGTATCTATATGCTGGTTGTTGCATGTTTTTTGTGTATGCCAATAAAGGTTTCGGGAAACAAACGAATGCCAGAGGCAGGAGAGTGGTAGTGAGATGCATCTTGCCCTGTGTGTTCACTGAGGCTAGTTCAGAATGCCAGAAGCAGGGGAGTGGCAAAAGGATGCAGGCATCTTGTTGACTTGTGTGCTTGCTGAGGCACCTGGTGGGCCACTGTGAGATACAGGAAGCCAGACTAGATAAGCCCTTGGCCAGATCCAGCCAGGGCTGTTCCTATGTTCCTATGAACCACGGCTTACCTGCGGGGCCGGCATGGGGTGTGTGTTAGGGTTGGGGTAGTTTTCCATTGAAACAGTAGGAAGAACTCAAAACTACAAAACCACGAGAGGATATCATCAAGTACCTTTGCGCCTGTCTTCCTTGCCCCACGTATTATGTAACATCCATTTCAGAAATGGTGACATCTGTTCCTAATGCAGCATATGTTGCACTGAGAATACTTGAAGAGAGATTATATTAGCACCATAATGTTTACTGATTAGCAGCAATACATTATGCCTCCTCTCCTGTCATGCTCCAACTAAGCAGTCTAATTAGCAGTTGCCACAATGTTACCACAGGCATGGCTGCAGTCCTAAGGGTTGAGCAACAAAGGTTTCCTCTTGGTCCTGTTTCTGGACTGCAGGGTGGTCGGGCATAACACAGATTCTGACAGATGCATGGAGATGGGGAGGATATGCAGTGATGCGTTGGGTGTGTGGTTTGACGACTCAATTATGCAGACCACCACTTCTTGACATCCCAAATTTCAGAGATTTTCCCAGGAGCCATGATAGCAGTGTGTGTGTCCGAGAGGTGTCAAAGAGTACACACAAACGTACACAATGCCTAAACAAACATTTAAAGAACAGCCTCACCACATCACCTGTCACCTCAAAATGTTCATTTCTGTCTTGGTGTGGTAATAATTTGAACTGCAAAATATTTGGAAAAAATGACTTGCAGATTTATTCCACTATAAAATTCTGAAAGCAGAATATACTGACATCACGTCCAATCCTACCACCCACTATGATTATTGTTGTTGTTGTTCAACACACATGAAACAGAGTCAGTAGAGCAAAAAGATCACACAAATAGCATTGACTAGTATTGTTTGTCTGATACGGGTTTCCACTGGATGCCTAGGAATCAACCAAGTATCTCCGCTGAATGTATGTAATGATGCTCCAAGCAGTGCCGTCTTTTGCAGTTCCAGGGGTGTTATGGCAGGGAGCTGCAGTTTGTCCATATAGTTGGAGAAATTTCCCGATATAGTTCCCAGTGCCCCAATGACGATGGGAACAACTGTGATATGCTTCATCCACAGCCTGGTGGTTTCAGTATTCAATTTGAATCCCAAAAATGTTAGTTTTCGTGATGTTTATGACTTGAGTTAATATGACTCAAATCCCGGGGCCAGTGACTCAGAAAAGAAGGTTTGAATTATATTCAAATCCTGACTCTCTTTACAGCGCCATCCTACCTGGTGCTTAGCGCTGACGCAATGTTGTTGCATCAGCGCTAAGACCTCAGCATCTAGGCGGGGGTGCCTAGAAGCCCCCCTGTGTTGGCGCTAAGGCCACAGGGCCCGCGCAGTGCCTCCTTTGCGTCAGCCGAAGCTGGGCAGCGCAAGGGAGGCATGCTGACTGCACACCCTGGGGATTGGAGGGAGGGAGGGAGGGGTGGGACTTGGGTGGGAAATGGGCGGGGTTTGGATTCAGACATAAGGCCAAATCCTAGGCCCGTTCAAGAGGCTGCGCAGCCCCGATTCGGGCTTGCCATTCCTGCGCTGGGTTGGATTGCGCCCTTAGTGTGTGTGTGCTTGCTTGCACACTTTTGTGTCACCCGAAAGACATTGTGGGCAATCCAGAAGCCGTCCTTCAGAACGACAGCAGCAGCAGACGTGGTGGGAGAAGAGTAGGTGGTTCTAGGAGGCGGGGCTGGGGGTGACGGGAGGGGGCAGCCTTAAGGTTTGTTTTTGCTCAAGGACTTGACATGACTTCAAAATGACTCAGGACTTGAGTCAAAATGAGTCGAAATTTCTACCAGTCGTCACAACCGGTGTGCCTGGTTGTTTCAGTTGCAACACACCTCTCTATGGGTTGGTCTACCTGAGAGACGAGTGTTGCCTGTTCACTGGAACCATTTGGGATATCAGTGAAGCTTGTGGTGGTGGTATTTTTAAAATTCAGATTACTGGTTGCCTGGTGGGTCCATTCATAGTTTTCAATAGTTGGAGTGACACCAGATTACTGGGAACCCTGGTTCAAAGCCCTGCACTAGGTCCCATACCACCTCCATCCTCTCCTTAGTAGAATATTGGATGCTGAGAATATTAGACACTGAGGCTTCAGAGTTACCCCCCTGAATCAACCCACCAGATAAACACCTTTAGGGCGCAATCCTAAATTGTGTTAGGCCAGCATAAACTAAGCCAGCAAAGTTTGGCTGGCACAAAGGACACTGTAAAGCATGTTTGGACCACTCTCGGAGTCAGATTGGCCAGCACACAGACATGAGCCATCCTCCCTGACTTCAAGAGTAGTCCAAACACACTTTACAGTGGCCTTTGTGCTGCCCAAACTTTGCTGGTTTATCTTATGCTGGCCTAACTTCAGTTTAGGATTGCACTCTTAATTTCTTGGTCATCAAATGTTTATTCCTTAAAATTGTTTTGTTTTTGTTTTTTTAAATTAGGCTCATTTTATTAGGCTGGATCATTGCATTTTATCTTGTGTTACCGTTAGGTAAATTGGTTAGACATATATTCTCACAGTAAATTAAAAAGGAAGGCACTCAGAACTGTCAATGCAGAAAGCCAAACATCCTTCTATAGTGTTGTGATGCCATGGCCATCTTGTTTTTTCTTTTTCTTTTGTGTTTTAACCTTCTTCCAAGGAATTCAGGGCAGGTGCAGAGCTGGAGCCAGTTTTGATTGCACCTAGGGCAGGGCGCAGATGAAAGATGTCACCGTGCCCTCTGCGTAGCCTCACCATGCCCCCTGCTTCTGGAATCGCTCCATTTTGAAGTATACCAGAGGCAAGGGTGGATGGGAGGGCACAGCTCTATGCTGCTATATTCCATGGCACTCCCAGCTCCCTCACCGGCACCCAAGGCAGGTGACAAACATGGGCATAACCAGTGGTGTCATTCAAATGATTTAGGAACAGGAACTCACTTTTGATTGGCACTTGTCGGGAACCCGGAACCAGCCACAGAGCCCGTTAGGATCCGGAACGCCCGTTCTGGTCCATTCCCCCTGAATGACATCACTGCCTTTGCCCCCCTAGGAATCCGGAGTCGCTCCCTTTAACCTTCTGAGTGTCAGCCAACCAAGAAGAAAAGCTCTTTGCAGAGGAATTGGGAGGGGGAGGGGGGAGAGTGAAGTGGGTGGAGTTAGCCCTAATTTTAACTAGTGGAACTGAGTTCCCCCACGTTCCCCCTGCATGACATCACTGGGCATAACGCCACTGGGCAGATGATACATACGGGCAGGGAACTGGTTCAGGTGCAGTCACAGCGATGCTGCACAGCTTCTTCATCCCAGCTCTCTGGGCCAAGAGTGCACAAGAAACACACAAGATCTTGCACAATGGCAGTGCTGCGACAGGGAGCCATGGGTGAAGGGTGCCGTGGTGGCAGCAGTATGTTTGGGAGCCACTAGCTTATAGCCTATCCTTTGATGCCTGAGCCCTGGAGGCACAATGATAGCCAAAGAGCAGCTATAGGAGGCACCTTGGGGGAAAGGGACTACCCTGCCCATGTAAGCGGCCTTGGGCATTTGCTTTGGCATGGGAACAGGTGGGATATGAATTCTTCAAATAAAAATAAATTAGAATCTGAAAGGCCAAAATCACCCAGGGCGCAATCCTAACCTGGAGTTAGGCCAGCACAGTTAGGCTAGCAAAGTTTGGTCATCGTAAGGGCCACCATAGAGCGCAATTGGACCACTCTTGGAGTCAGATGCCATGATACGATGCCATGAATGCTTCATATCTTTTCATACAAGCCGCCTTGGTACCTCTTAGTGTACAATCCTAATGTGGGGTTAGGCCGGCACAGTTAGGCCAGCAAAGTTTGGTTGACACAAGGACCAGCATAAAGTGTGTTTGGACCACTCTTGGAGTCAGGGAGGATGGTGCACAACTGTGTGCTGGCCTCTCTGACTTCAAGAGTGGTCCAAACATAAACAGGATTGCACTCTTAGGGTCCTTTTAGGGGGACAGAGGCTGGGTAGAAATATGATAGAGAGGGGCAAAGGGGTTGAAGTCAGTTGGGAACTCTTTGATACACAATTTGGTTCCAGGACACCATGCAGATGCCAAAATTCGTGGAAGTTCAAGCCCACTGAGACTTGTAAAATTGCATAAAATTGTGCAGTTTGCAAAATGACTTGTACGAGAAGTGAGGCGAATGCAAGTGTTGTTGGAAGATATGTAAAATAGTGATCTATTTTAGGATCTGTGAGACAAAGGCTACAGCATGACTGGAGGCTACAGCAGGGTACGTGGAATTCTTTTGTTGGGTATGGGGAAATGTTTTCAAAACATTTTGGCCAAGGGCCCATCCAGTCCAGCTTCCTGTATCTCACAGTGGCCCACCAGATGCCTCAGGGAGCACATGAGACAACAAGATGCCTGCATCCTGTTGCCACTCCCCTGCACCTGGCATTCTGAAGTAGCCTACCACTAACATAAGGCAGCTGCACCACCCATCGTGGCCTATAGCCCGCAATGGAACTTTCCTCCAGAAATCTGTCCAATCCCCTTTTCAAGGCACCTAGGTCAGATGCCATCACCACCTCCTGGAGCAAGGAGTTCCACAGATTCATTTCCCATTGGGTAAAAAAGTATTTCCTTCTATCTGTTCTCACTCCCCTACACTCAATTTGAGTGGATGTCCCCTGGTTCTGGTGTTGTGAGAGAGGGAAAAGAACATTCCTCTATCCACTCTATCCATCCCTTGCATAATTTTGTACATCTCAATCAAGTCCCTCCCCCCCCCCCCCAAAAAAAATACATTTTTGGCCTATGGTTGGTTGAATCTGTGGAAACGGAAGCCACAGATACAGCAGACCCCACTGCCTATCCAAAAAGAAATGCATGGGTTTAAGTACTGCATTTCACATTTTTTGTATACACTACACATGCATGCAACACACTTGGAAAGTATAAATGTCAGAGGCAGATCTGATTGTCTTGATGTGTTACCCTCTGAACATTTGGCAAAGGGGTGGGTTAGAAAAAAACGTAAATGGAAAATGATAAAAAGAAAAAAATGCCGTACAGGGAATATGCAAAAGTTGATGATCAAATCTCATATATATCAGTCACCGATTCATTTGCATTAATGTTAGGAGCTCTTGGGAAATATGACACTCTTGCAAACCAGCAGCTGAATGAAGCAGAGGGTGACTCATCTTTGAAAGTGCTTTGTTCATTTATTTTGACAATTGTAGCTCAATCATAATTATTAATCAAAGTGTACGAGTCTCTTAAGTGGTGGTGATGTGTTTGATATCACATAAAACAAAATAAATTAAGACTCGGCTCCACTCCAAGAGGGATTTAGCACTCAGAGAAGGGAAAAACTTGTTGCATTTCACTATTATAAGTAGGACAAAACTGCCTTTGGTGACAGTCCTATGCACCTTCCCAGAGAGTAAGCCCCACTACATATAGTGGGACTTACTTTAGAGTAAATCTGCACAGGATTGGAGTCTTGATGCACCTGACCGTAACTTTGAGCAGCATCAAGCATTGCAGCACTGCAGTGGCGCTGTGAGCGGTCTTCAGGTGTGCCACAGGAGTTTGGGGGAGGATTATTTACAGAGATGCCCCAGTATCCACTGATTTGGTATCCACAGTTTCAGTTATCCACGGATGTCATGGATGCTGGGACACCTATTAAAAAGAACATTAAACAAATCTCTTTTTTTTTCCTTTGTTGTAGCAAAAGCACTGATGTTCCTCTATCTTTAAAAAGGCGTCCCCACTATCCATAGTTTCAGGTATCCACTGTTAGGAACAGTTTGCCCATCTGACCCACCGTCCAATCCATCAGATTGTTAGGAGTGTTTTGATCCTCCTAACCCAACACCCAGCGACAGGATCTACAAACAACCTGGGGGAACGCTGGGTGGGATGTAGGCGGGACATCCGGGTGATTGGCAGCCCGTCCGCGGTGATCCGCAGCTGCCCTGGCCTTGGGGGGGCTCCTGCTTGCTGCGGAGGATGGGTGAGGGTCACGCCGGATGCCTGGGCGAGCAGCGGTGGGGCGCGCTAACCGGGGGCAGCCCCCCAGGCCAGGACAGCTGCAGAACGCTGCGGACGGGCAGCCAATCATGCAGAAGCCCCGCGTAAGTCCCGCCCAGCATTCCCTCAGGTCATTTGTAGATCTCGTCTCTGCCAACACCCCCATACCAAATACCACAGAGACAGAGAGAGATTGCAGCTTGAATTTCTTGACTGCAGTGAAGGGAGGGGCAGGACCGAAGTCCAAGACCAACTCTTCAAACAATACATAACCACAAATTATATAGACCCTATTCTGTACGCAGCCCCTCCTCGTTTTCACCATTGGCTAAGTTACTTCCGAGGTTACAGCCTTCCTGTCCGCCTACTACATTTCCCCTATGTGTACATTTCCCCTATGTTTCCCCTTGAATGTACCCCCACCGTCTCATGTGCATTCAAATTAGCTTTTGTGCTTCAAGAGGCATGTATTTTAATAAGTATAGACCCTATTAAGCATGCACAATTTGTTACAACCCTCTGTAAATTTTTCACACACACCCCGTTTATCTACCTTGTTAGTAGAGACACCTGTGCTATCTACTTACTTTCTCACTTATCTACTTTTGCCTGTGTGTAAATGAGCTTCGACTTCCCTAAATATTTTTAGTGCCAAGCTTCTGCAGCTGCTATGCTTACTTATTAGTGAATAATTCTACTAAGCGAAGCTGTTAGTTATTTGCTCCAAATTACAGGCTTCAACCCCTGTTCTCAGTCTTCTGAGAGCCCCCAGTTCCATTCATAAGCTCTCAGTTCCCTTTTCGTACTTTTAGCTTGTCTGCCCCAAATCACAGATGTTGTGATTTCTGCCCCCAAATGTTTATTCCTTACACCACAGAGGTGTCAGGAATGGAACCCCAGGGGATACTGGGGCATGCCTGTATTAGTAAGGCCATTGTGGGGATGTCACCCCCCCCTAAGCCAGCAGTGTGGTGTGCCTTGTCTATGGTCAAAAAACTAATAGTGTGCCTTGACAATATTAGTGACATCAGTGTGCCATGAGATGAAAAAGGTTGAAAAATGGCTGGCATAAACTATCAATACAATAAAACACAGCTAAGATTAGAGCTGCAGATACTGGCTATGTGCTGCCTATTGGCTTATATGAAAAATGAAGTTTCCTTGGAGCACAATCCTAACCTGGCGTTGGGCTGGCAAAGTTTGGCTGGCACAAGGTTACACCATGTGTGGACCACTCTTGGTACACACATGTGCGCCATCCTCCCTGAGAGTGGTCCAAATGTGCTTTACAGTGGCCCTTGTGCCGGCCAAACTTTGCTGGCCTAATTGTGCCGGCCTAACTCTGCTGACCTAATTGTGCCAGCCTTAACCTAATCCTAAGGTTAGGATTCTGCTCTGAGCGACAGCAAAGTATGGGTTTATTTTCTCCTATGATTTTGCAGTTCCTTGCGGAAGGGGGTGTTTGAGACGCTATGTCTCTGATGAAAATGTGCAGGTTCTCCAGCCACAGTCAATTATCTTTCTCTGACTTCTGCTTGCAGAGGGTGACTCTCCCAGGAAGGGTGGCATGGCTGTTCAAAAGGAGTGGTTTGACAGAATGCTTTGCAAAGGTGTGTGTGACATTTATTATATAAGGTAAAGTATCTGAGGAAGAGACGGGTAGATTAGAGCATGCGCAGGTGCATAAATAACTGTGGGGTGGGGAGAGAGAGATTGAGAGAGAAAGAGAGCAATGTATCATTTCCTCTTGCACGCTTCCTTTTTTACAGCGGCCTAGGAGGGGAGGCTGGTATAATTTCGCTCCCCAAATTGGATCCTGGCCAGGAGATCCCTTTGCACACACTGCTGTGGGATATATGGTACTTAATGAGCACATTGCTGAAGACCTTGATTTAATGTCTCATCCCCAAAGTGGCAACACGATGCCCTCCAACACGGCATTCAATATTGACACAGAGAGAAAAGTACGGCCTGCCTGCTCATTAGGAATACATCTTGCGTTCCCAAACTCCCTGGGGGCTTTCTTTGCCTTGGCTTTCCACAGGTGCTGATTCCTCCTCACCCCGCTGGGCTTGTAGAATCCAAGCATGTCGCTGCTTAATGTGGCTGGAGGCAGCTCGGGATTTATTGGAAAGCCACACACAAAAAAAGGCCTTTTTCTCTGGCATTCTGATGTTTCCTGCTGCCGGAAATAAATCAGGTTGGTTGGATTGTTTCTTTAATTGCAATCATGACACCCTGAATTTCGTGTGACAAAAGAGGGCACTTGTCCCATTTTGAGTAATAGCATTTCACATGTGGGTTAACACATGTGGAATCTGGAAAATACGTTACATGGCATTTAAAAAACCAGATCAGGATTAAGAGGGGTCTTCTTCTTAAACACATTTTATACTCATTGTAAACTTTTAATTTTTAATTTACTTAATTTTGTTGATTTTGTTGTATATGTGTGTTAAAAATGTTCCAGCTTTATGATGTAACTTCCAGCCATGACATCACTTCCAGGTTAAAGATGTCACTTTTGGTGGGACCCGACAGATTATCATTTTAAAACATGGGTCATAAGAACAAAAGAACATAAGAAGAGCCCCGCTGGATCAGGCGAAAGGCCCATCTAGTCCTGTTTCCTATATCTCACAGTGGCCCACCAGGTGCCTCAGAGAGCACACAAGTCAACAAGATGCCTGCATCCTTTTGCCACTCCCGTGCTTCTGGCATTCTGAAGTAGCCTACTACTAACGTAAGGAGGTTGAACAACCCATCATGGCCTATAGCCCACGATGGATGTTTCCTCCAGAAATCTGCCTAATCCCCTTTTAAAGACACCTAGGCCAGATGTCATCACCACCTCCTGTGGCAAAGAGTTCCACAGATTAATTACCCTCTGGGTAAAAAGGTATTTCCTTTTATCTCTTTTAGCTGTTCGAACTCTCCCAACACTCATTTTTAATGGCTGTCCCCTGGAAAAGAGAGAAAGACCTGCTGCAATGCCCTATTTCTTCAGCTGCCTTCTGCTTGTGGGATGAATGGCTACAGAACAACATATGCTAATGAAATTGTGCATGCTCTGAACATGTTTGATGGCCTGTATTCCAAATTAAACAAATGAATCCAATTGGAATCAGAGAGTCCATTATTTCAGAGGTTGAGCTCTGCCCATTTACGATGTATTAGGCTTTATCTGCTCTATGTGTGACTTCAGACCTGAGCTGTTAGTGTGGGAAATTCAACAGTATGCCAGTCATCATAAAGCAGCTTGAAAGCTATAATTATGCAATGGCATAACAGCATGCAGTCCGCCAATAAAATAGCATGGACTCTCACCCTGCTAACATACTCCAATAGACATAATAGTAGTGTGAATGAAATGATTCTCACCCTGTTATTCTGGTTTCAGTTGTGCTCTACTCTGCCTTGCCACCTCTTCAGTATTTACATCAGCCTTCCTTGGTTTGGAGGAGATTCTTTCCAGTGTGGTATGGTGCATAGACTGGAAAGAAGAGAGGCCCAGTTTTGACACTTGTCTCAAATGCAAAACGTACTGGGGGCGCAATCCTAACCTGGAGTTTGGCCGGCACAGTTAGGCCAGCAAAGTTTGGCCGGCACAAGGGATACCGTAAAGTATGTTTGGACCACTCGCAGAGTCAGAGAGGCCTGCACAGAGCCGTGCGCCATCCTCTCTGACTCCAAGAGTGGTCCAAACACACTTTATGTTGGCCTTTATGTCAGCTAAACTTTGCTGGCCTAACTGTGCCGGCCTAACTTCATGTTAGGATTGCACACTAAGAGGTACCATGGCGGCCTGTATGAAAAGATGTGAAGCATTCATGGCATCAGTGATGGGATCTACAAATGAACAAGGGGAACGCTGGGCGGGACGTAGGCGGGACTTCTGTTTGAGTGGCAGCCCGTCCGTAGCGTTCCGCGGCTGCCCTGGCCTCAGGGGGGGGCTCCTGCTCGCCGCGGGGAACAGGTGAGGGTTGCGCCAGGTGCCTGGGCAAGCAGCGGGGGGGCACGCTAACCGGGGGCAGCCCCCCCGAGGCCAGGACAGCTGCGGAATGCTACGGACGGGCAGCCAATCAAGCGGAAGCCCCGCGTAAGTCCCGCCCAGCGTTCCCCTTGTTCATTTGTAGATCCCATCGCTGCATGGCATCATATATCAAGTGTAGCCTCCAGTAATGCTGTAGCCTTTAGCTCACATATCCTATATCACATATATCAAGTGGTTCCAAATACTTAAGAAAACACTTCCATATGAGATCTTTTGAACCAAGGTTGCCATTGGTTGCCTTTCATATCCACTAAAGCAGGAGTCTCCAAACTGTTGCAGTTCGAGGGCCACATTATATATTTTACACAGTTTGAGAAATGAGTGAATGAAATTGAAATGAATAAGTTTTACATGGCTCTTTTTTTAGAAACAGCATGATATGATTCAGAACAAAAGATAAATGTAATATTTACAAAGAAATAATCTCATTAAACTGAGAAATTATATATAATGAGTAAAAATTTTAAGTTGGTGTGGGCCAGACAAAATCTTGTCGTGGACCAGATTTGGCCCCTGGGTCGTAGTTTGGAGACCCCTGCGCTAGAGTGAAGATGACTAAACACCTACCCAACATATAGAAATCTTTTTCCAGAAGACAGTCTGGTTGGGCTTTTTGAAACTGAAGAAAGAAAGCACCCTTACTGTTTGGGAGCCAGGGACAATGATTCTCAAGTTTTGTTAGCTGTGTAATTCACGGCAGAGAGAAATAACCTCTAAGTTTAGTATGTCTCTATCAGTATAGAATTTACTTCTATTAGGACTAGATATTCCATGGTTTCTGAATCTAGACAACACATTGAATGATGCCCAGCTGCTATATCCTCAAGTTACTTCCTGCTGGCTCAGACACCATCCATGCACACACTGAGACATGTTTCTTTCTTACTGTATCCCCTCTCCCTGTATGTCAGCAAGCCCAATCCTAACTCAATCCCATGCAAGTATGGCTTCCACTGTATCCCATGGAGGAGTTTTGGCTGCTGGAGGCCTCTTGGGGTAGACACTATGTGTCAACTTGGACCTGCACCAGCTCAATCACTGGTGCAAATCCGTGATGGTCCAAGATAAGACCAAGGAAGGGGTCAGGATTTGGTGTGCATTGCTGCTGAATCCATTCCCCCTCCCCAAGCCTGATCTGCCCCTTTTCTCACCTCCATCCCTGCCACATTCTGCCTACTCGTCCCCTATTCTGCCCTCCCACCAACCCGTTCCATCCCCTGCATGAGCATACATGCTCTGGCTGGTTTGCAGTGAGCACTAATGGAGACTGTGACTGCCATAAAGCAGCATCAACTGCTACTATGCTACTTAGACTGGCAGCCATGGGGGATAGGATTTGGGTATCAATCTCCACCTGAAGAAATGGCATCTATTCACTACTCAGTAATTCATCTACTCATCTATTCACTATTCTTTCATGAACCCACGGGGCTTGCCACTATAAGTCTTTAGCCCTTATTTCTAGAAGTCCTTGCATGCATGACTTTAGACCAAGACCCATAAACTATACAACATTCCGCGCACCCACTCACTTGCTGGTGCCCCAAGTTTGAGAATGGTATGAATAGAATCAGTATAATCCAGCAATTCACTATTCTAGTGTTTCTCAAACTGTGGGTCACACTTAGTTGGAACCCACTTAGTTGGTGGGTTGTGGAAAGTTGGAAGCAGCCATCTTGCTCTATTCCTTTGGTGAGTATTAACACTTTGAATTTTCAAGTAAAGTGGGAGTGCGTGTTTTTAAAATTTGTTTTCACTTCAGTGCTTTTACATAATATTTATCTTAAATCTAGCTTTCTGTTAGAGGTGTTTCATGGTTGTGCAATTGCTGAAGTGTCATTTTATAATGTCACAAAGAGGGCACTTCCTGCTTGATGATGTCACTTCTGGCTATGTCATCACTTCCAGGTTAATCACTTCCAGTGGATCCTGACATGAGTGCCATTCTAAAAAGTGGATCACAGTCTAAAAAACCCCCACTGCATTAAGGAGTAGTAAAAGTAATAGTAAAAGTGAAAGTAACTTCTGCACCAGGTTCTAAAAAGTGGGTTCCGGTCTAAAAAGTTTGAGAACCACTGTCTTCCATTGTGTAGTGCTTCTGTAATGTACACTTTCAAAAGGCCTTCTTAACTGTGTGTACTGTAGAACAAGCAAGTCTATAAACATATAGTACTGCTCCTTTAACACCAACTTGTTATGTCGACTGGTTGAAAATTTTTGCTGCATTGTTCTGGCAGCTGGAGATCTGGATTCTCTGTGTGAAAGGGAGCAACATCACATTTGCTTTCCATCATTGATGGGCATAGCAGGCAGCCTGATCTGATTAATACCTTCATAAAAGTGCTCAGGCCAGTTAATTCCAATAGATGCCCAGCTTTGGGAGGATGCTAAGAAGTTTTAGGCAAGCTCAGAATCCAGTGTTAGCTCTTTCAAAAAAAGGAAGCGAAGAGGATTTACACTGTAAAAAACAGTAGACTAAAACAGTCAGCAAAGAATCTATGGACCCCTGAGCTAGCGCAAGTTAAAACGGCGATAGTGGCTTTGTATGATCAAATCACAACTTTTTAATTTAAGCAGGTCCACAACATGCCACCTAACAACCACCTTGCTTTTGTATCAGAATATGTTTGTTTGAAGAATTTCCATCTCGCCTTTCCCATGCCAAAGCGAATACCCAAAGTGGCTTACATGAGCAGGCTACTCTAAACCAACATTTTTCAATGGCATTTTTACAAATATTCAGTGTTCCATGATTCACCAAATCCTCAGTCCCAGATGTAGCCTTCACAGTGTGGTTCTCTCCTCTGGCTGAATGCCATCAAGCTTTCAAGCTTGGACAGGTCAAGCCTGGACAGGTCCTCAAGGTCGTACTCTGCTCTTTTGCCAGCTGGCCTTCTCACACATTCCCACTCTGGCAAATCAGCTCCATGGAGACTCCATCTGCCACAACAAGTACTACAGCTTGTCACAGCCTAACATTCTGCCTCCCATCCAAAAACAAGACCACAAATTCTCTTGCTTAGCTTCAGGTAGTACCAGCAACTCAACCATCAGTCCACAACTCCTCCTTTTTCCCCAATATGCTTGCATAAGGATTATCTCCATTGTAATCTTCCCAACGATTCTGTAGGGCAGGTTTAAAGGCATGACTACCCAACTAGTGATGACCTCTTAGCTCTACAGCTTACAAGGGATTTGAGTCCCTGTTTCTCCAGAAACTCTATGCTTTAAGATTCCCATAACTAAATCTTGATCTATTACATAACAGTGCTTCTCCACCAGGGACAAACGGAGGCCTGAGCGTGCCCATGGCAGGCGATGAAACCGCGCCCCCAGGACATCACCTTGCCCTGCCCCCATGCGTCGCCCCGCCACGCCTCCCTGCTCCCGGAATAGCTCCATTTTGAAGCAAAACGGAGGGAGGGAGGGCGGGCTGAAAAGCGCGTGGTTTCCTCTGCAGACTCCGCGCAAAGCTGCCCTGCCGCTCCCCCACTGCCCGGCGCCCATGGTTCACGCCACCCCAGGCTACAGGGTAAATACGCCTCTGTTCTTCACCCACTGATGGCTGCAGAAGCATCAACAGTATTATTATTATTTTATTATTTATTAGATTTCTATCCCGCCTTTTTGCCCGAAGGCACCCAAGGCGGCATTACAACATAAAAATACAATATAAAATTTAACATTAAAATATTATTATTTTATATTTAAATATAAGTAACTAAAATTGTAACTAAAATTGTGGGAAAGGGTAATTTGTAATGTGCATATAATCAACATCTGAATGCTGGCTCTCTGACTCTGAGAGTAGTCCAAACATACTTTACTGTGTCCCTTATGCCTGCCAAACTTTGCTGGCCTAACTGCGCTGGTCTAGTTCCAGATGAGGATTGTGCTGAGAGAAAGTGACTGGCTCCAAGTCACAATGATCTGCAGGGCTGAGCAGGCATTTGAACTCAGGGCTCCCAGACCATCTAATCAACAGAGACATGCCATGCTGGTGCCGCCACTGCTGCTGCGGTGGCTGTGATCCTGCAAACACTTCCAACCCATCCGCTCTGGCTACTTGGAGCCCATGGCTTGTAAGTGCTTGCAGGATCATTAACAGTGGCCGCACTTTTCAAAGAACTGCGATGGCGTGGTCCTACTTCACCTGCCACACCCACACCACACATCTCTGCTAACCACTACACCACATTGGCGCTCTGATATCATAAGACACAATACATAAACTTGTCTTTTCTCTTTCTGTTTCTTACAAAGCCTTTGAAATATCGAGGGGAGAGACAAATATTGAGGGGAGAGAATTTATGAGTTCATATCTGCTGTTCAACAATTCTATATTCTGGGAATCACCATCCCCACTCTTACATGCTCAGAGAAAGGCTGGCTGGAAATGGAAATGGAACTCTTTTGCATTTCACAGGCTAAGCATCAGTGCTGTTTCTATTCTGAGAATCAAGGCGGACAGGAGCATCTCTGGAAAGGTGAAAGTAGAACGTGTCTCATATTTCAGACAAAGTGGTTATGAGTCTCTCTGCATTGGTGGGTGGGTAGATAGACAGATCTACCCTCTGGAATCCATTCAGATGTCTTTCTCATCACAACCCACTGCTGTGGCTGCAACACCATGAGTGACAAGGAAGGTAGCAGCAAATCCCCCCGTAGTGGGAGTCATAAAAGTCCTGGAAATTACTGTGCCAGACAAAATTACCACCGCAATCACCATTACTACATTAGGGGGAATGTTTCAGCCCAGTTCACTGACACACTCATTTTCTACTTGCAGGGACACACACACACACACACACACACACACACACAGAGAGAGAGAGAGAGAGAGAGAGAGAGAGAGAGAAAGAGAGAGAGAGAGAGAGAGAGAGAGAGCGCAATTCTAACCTGGAGTTAGGCTGGCACAAGTTAGGCCAGCAAAGTCTGGCCGGCACAAGGGCCACCGTAAAGTATGTTTGGACTACTCTCAGAGTCAGAGAGGCCAGCACACAGACATGCGCCATCCCCCCTGACTCCGAAAGTGGGGCCTCATTTTAAGTTGTTTTAAGTCATTTTATTATAAAGTAAATGAGAAGTACAATCAATTCCTGGTTGGGACTACAATCTATATGGAGATTCTGGCCCAAAAAGCTGCAGCATCGCTGGTCCTGCTGGTGTCATCCCAATAGGGCTCCTCAGATCGGTGGCATTGAAATTCAAGTGGCTTGGGGAAGGCGAACCAAGCTGGTGATGGGGGTTGGTGGATCCAGCCTACTTTGGGTATGTTGGTCCCAACCCCCTCCTCGGGCTTCTTCACCTATGGTCTATCTTCCCCCACCCCAATCTGCCCTCCCTCTGTTGTTTGTTTGGATTGTTTGTAGCAGAGTTGGGGGCTTGTGGAC
>JAJKFI010000010.1:17649427-17659826 GCA_029204185.1 Lerista edwardsae
CCAGTTTCAACTAGTTCTGGAGTCTGTAGTGTGAAACTGCAACACCCTCCCCCTCCCCAATCCCTCATGCTGGCCTCCCTTGGCCAGCAAAAACTCAAAACTCACCAGTGCAGGTCCAGGAATCAGCACGAGGAGGCCAGCACCCATCCTTGCTCTGTCCTCCCCAACTCAGGAGCTCATGGTGCAAATGTACATTGTGGCATGTTTACGACACTCCTAGGCTGGCACAAAAGACTTGCACAAGAGACTGGTGCCAGACCAAAGAGCATTTAGGGTTCCACCCTGAGTCCTTGCAGAAGCAGATTTAGTCTTATTTTATTTCCCGCTTGAGCCATTCCTTTATTATCATTGTTCTGTCCTATTACTATTTTTTTTTTGTCCAAGAGCTTCATTTAAGCCCCAGATCTGAACTGGAGAATCAATACTAGTGTATATTCCATTTCTACAATTTTTTTTAACAAGGACTGCCTTTGAAAGTTAAACATCCTAGCAAATTGCTCCGACAAGTTCTTAAAAGGTTAAGAAATTCGAAATCCTTTTTCTCTCCCTTCTCCTTGTTAAGCAAAGGTGTTATCAGCTTTCAGAATACAAGTGGCCCATCAGCTTTCTTCCTACAAGGTGGAAGATGGGCTTAAATTGTGCAGTATATTACAATTAGGAGTTTTTGCCACTATTGCTGCAATGGCAGTTCTGATCCAGACATCCATCATCCTGTTTATAAATCACCAGAATTATGCTATTCACATACAGATGCTTACTATATCTGGAACATCACCTATTCTGAAGTGCTGCAATATTCCTTTATTGATTTAAAAAAACCAACAAAAATCTGGAACATAAGTTTTGTTTGCACACACTTACAGACAATCACATCAAAGCAATAAGAGGTCACTTCTCCATCTGCTCAGCTGCTACCTGCTCAATATTCCACCAGAGGCGGGTCTACAGGGAGGCCAAAGCTCTAAGTGTTGCAAGGAGCCTTACCCTGTCATGTAAATCCTTCCTCTCCCTTGCTGCTGTAGCCAGTAAGCAATGCCAAGATGTTGCTTTTCCCTGTGAGGATTGGCTAAAACTGTGCAGGAAAGGAGTGATTTCTACTGCAAGGTAAGGCTTCTTGCAAAACTTAGAGCTTTGCCCTCCCTTAGATCTGCCTCTGTATTCCACAGAGCAAACAGCACTAAAATTGTTCTTTTGGGGGAATGTGAAATGGCCACCAGGGGCTTACGCAAGATTGGAACCATAGTACCATAGTGCACAACCTTTCTTGAACCTTTCTTGCTATAAAATCCTCGTGAAAAATCATACTCCGAAGATGTTTTAGCCAGGAGAGAACAATCATTTGTTCCAATGTTCGGCATGACTTTCATCAGGAAAATAGCATGGCTGAAAATGGTTGGGGATTGCTATGTTTATTAGGGCACAATCCTAAGCAAGTTAGGCCAGCATAAACTAAGCCAGCAAAGTTTGGCCAGCACAAGGGCCACCATAAAGTACTCCTGACTCCAAGAGTAATCCAAACACGCTTTATGGTGGCCCTTGTGCTGGCTAAACTTTGCTGGTTTTGCTTATGCTGGCTTAACACCAGTTTAGGATTGCACTCTCAGTGTTAATGCATTTATCCCTATGGCATTGCTCAACAATATAATTATTAATATATTTCTTTATTATAAAGAAATAAAGGCTGTGGATATTTCTTTATGGGTGCAATCATAACCTGGAGTTAGGCTGGCACAAGGGCCACCATAAAGCATGTTTGGACCACTCATGGAGTCAGGGAGGATGGCGTAAGTCTGTGTGCTGACTCTGAGAGTGGTCCAAACATATTTTATGCTATCCCTTATGCCAGCCAAACTTTGTTGGCCTAACTGTGCCGGCCTAACTCCAGGTTAGGATTGTGCTTTAAGAGTGTAACTCACCTACATGATCCATTTTTTAAAATGACGCTCATGTCAGTATCCACCAGAAGTGATGTCATTAACTTGGAAGTGACGTCATAGCCAGAAGTGACACAATCAAGCAGAAAGTACTGCCATTGTGGCGTAATCAAACTGGAATTCTTGGACTGCAGCAATGGCACAACCATGAAACATCCCTGACAGAAAGCAAGGAGAAGACAAAATGTTATGTCAAAGCACTGAACTAAAATTGAAATTTTTTAAAAAAAACTCTTACTTGAAAATTCACACTGTGAACACTCATGAAAGGAATATAGAATCATAGAGTTGGGAGGGACCTACAACGTCATCTAGTCCAACCCCCTGCCTTTAGCAGGAAACCCTCCTACAGCATCTCTCCAACAGGTGCCTGTCAAGCCTCTGCTTGAAGGTCTCCAGTGAGGGAGAATCCACCACCTCCTATGGCAGACTATTCCACTGTCGAACCGCCTTTATTGTCAAACAATTCTTCCTGATGTCCAGCCGGAATCTCCTCTCCTGCAGTTTGTACCCATTGGACCTACTTCTACTGTCAAAGGCAGATGAGAACAGATTTGTCCCTTCTTCCTTATGACAGCCCTTCAGATATTTGAAGAGTGCTATCATATCCCCTCTCGGTCTTCTCTTCTCCAAGCTAAACAGACCCAGTTCCCTCAACCTTTCCTCATAGGACTTGTTTTCCAGCCCCTTGATCATGGTCATTGCTCTTCTCTAAACCTGCCCCAATTTGGCTGCATCTGTCTTGAACTGAGGTGCCCAGAATTGAACACAGGACTCCAGGTGAGGTCGCACCAATGCGGAGTAAAGCGGAACCACAACTTCTCTTGATCTGGACAACTTCTCATGATTTGGTTCTATTAATGCAGGCTAAAATTGCATTAGCCTTCTTTGCAGCTGTATCACACCGCTGGCTCGTGTTCATCTTGTGATTCACTGCAACTCCAAGATCCTTCTCACATATTGTGCAGCCAAGCCAGGTTTCTCCCATTCTATACCTGTGTCTTTGGTTATTTTTGTCTAAGTGTAGAACCTTGCATTTTTCCCTGTTGAACCATCTTATTCTTTTCAGCCCAGTATTCCATTTTGTCAAGGTCTTCCTGAAGACTTTTATTGTCTTCCATAGTGTTTCCTACTCTTCCCAGTTTTGTGTCATCCACAAATTTGATGAGATCCCCTTGTATCCCTTCATCCAAGTCATTATGAGGATGTTAAAGAGCCCTGGGGCACTCCACTTGAAACTGTCTTCCAGGTGGAAGCAAAGCCATTGACAATCACTCTGTGTACGGTTATCCAACCAGTTGCAGATCCATCTAACAATGATTTCATTTAGCCCATATTTTTCCTATAGAAAGAGTTAAGTCTGCAGCTTCCAAGATGGCTGCTCCCACCTAACATCAGGTCATGACCCAAGTGGGTTCTGACCCACAATTTGATAAACACTGCCTTGGGCATTGGACATCTTATCCTCCCCACTAGAACAAGGCTTCCCTCTTTCAGGTTCTGCAGAATCCTTTCTCAGAACTCATCTCATCAAGAAAACCTCTCTTATTTTGCTTGCTCAAAAACCAGTAACAAGGGCATGGCTGTGCAACTGTATTTGCTCGCAGCGTTTGGTGTATCTAGCAGCTGCCTGTCACTTCTCCTTATCATTGTTCTCTCTAACTTGTCTAATTTTCTCAAACTCCAGCCTAAAGGGGCATTCTGGAAATGGAGTGTATTGTATAAATAATAAGCCGAGATCGAACTCCTGACACATTCATTGTGAACTTAGCATATGGCAGGATTACACCATTGGAGCTTATTTTTCTAAACTGTCTTTTTTTTTTTTTAATGTTACCCTTGTAACGCCGACAACTATTAATATGTGGCTTCTGCATATTTTCTCAAAGCCCGATTTAGAATTGATTGACAAGAGCTGGCCTTGCCTCAGGCACCTACATAGCTGGCACACTGAAGGCACAGATGGACATTCCTTGACAACACCTTGCACCTAAAAAAAAAAAGTTGGGGTGGGTCCTCTGTGCAAAGCTCAATTCATTTTTCTCTTTCAAGTATGAAAGGCATTTATTTCACATGGGCATGAAGGAGAAAAAGAAAGAAGATTTGCAAAACACACTCGAGTTTGCATGTCACTGTGATTCTGATGAAAGGAGCACAAAAAAAAGTGTATTGATTTTAGCTACAGTTCAAATCCATAGGTGGCACAGTAAAGTTCACTCTCTTCTAGGAAAACTGTGAGCTCCTGCAGAATGAAACGTCTGGATATCATCTAAGAAAGTAATGATTTAGGGAAGGGGAAGAAAGAGATAAAAAGGCTTTGGTGAGGAGCTGTGATTTCCTCATCCTCCTTCACAGTGTATACAGGTGAGTCCTTGTTAGGACTCTCAGATTCAGAGCACAATCCTAACCTGGAGTTAGGCTGGCACAGTTAGGCCAGCAAAGTTTGGCTGGCATAAGGGACACTGTAAAATATGTATGGACCATTCTCTGAGTTAGAGAGGGAGGCCAGAACACAGACATGCACCATCCTCCCTGATTCCGAGAGTGGTCCAAACATGCTTTACAGTGTCCCTTGTGCCAGGCTAAGTTTGCTGGCCTATCTCCAGGTTAGGACTGCACTCTCACAATCCTATAGCCCACGATGGACTTTTCCTCCCCTTTTAAAGGCATCTAGGCCAGATACCATTACCACCTCCTGTGGCAAGGAGTTCCATAGCTTAATTACCCACTGGGTAAAAAAGTATTTCCTTTTATCTGTTTTAACTCTCCTAACACTCAATTATAGTGGATGTCCCCTGGTTCTGGTATTGTGAGAGATGGAAATGAATATCCCTCTATCAACTCTATCCCTCCCATGCATAATTTTGTATGTCTCAATCATGTCCCTTCTCAGGCGCCTTTTTCCAGCCTAAAGAGCACTAAACACTGGTCTTTATTCATAAGGGAGGTACCCCAGTCCCGTAATCATTTTCGTTGCTCTCTTCTTCACCTTTTCCAGCTCCACTATGTCTTTTTTGAGATGTGGTGACCAGAACTGTATGCAATACTCTAGATGTGGCCTTACCATCAATTTGTACAATGGCATAATAATATTGGCTGCTTTATTCTCAACCCCTTTTTTAATTACCCCAAGCATGGAATTGGCCTTCTTAATTGCTACCACACACTGGGTCAACACCTTCATTGAGTTGTCCACTTGGTTAAGAAGTTGCCAACCTCTTAACTAGAGTATGCAACTTGTCCCTTAAAACAGCCATGGTGCCAGAGGATTGGAGGATAGCCAATGTCACACCAATCTTTCAAAAAGGGAGGAGGGGGACCCTGGAAACTACAGGCCAGTCAGCCTAACTTCTGGGTAAGATAGTGGAAAGCCTCATCAAAAATAAAATCCTAAAACAGGTAGAACTTCTCTTGATTTGGACAACTCGTGATTTAGTTCTATTAATGCAGGCTAAAATTGCATTAGCCTTCTTTGCTGCTGTATCACACTGCTGACTCATGTTCATCTTGTGATCCACTGCTACTCCAAGATCCCTCTCACATGTTGTGCTGCCAAGGCAGGTTTCCCCCATTCTGTACTTGTGTCTTTGGTTATTTTTGCCCAAGTGTGGAACCTTGCTTTTTTTCCTGTTGAACTTCATCGTATTCTTTTCAACCCAGTATTCCATCTTGTCAAGGTCTTCCTGAAGGCTTTTACTGTCTTCTATAGTGTTTGCTACTCTTCCCAGTTTTGTGTCATCTGCAAATTTGATGAGATCCCCTTGTATCCCTTCATCAAAGTCATTGATGTTAAAGAGAACTGGGCCCAAGACAGAGCCCTGGGACACTCCACTTGAAACTGTCTTCCAGGTTGAAGCAAAGCCATTGACAATCACTCTGTGTACGGTTATCCAACCAGTTGCGGATCCACCTAACAATGATTTCATTTAGCCCATATTTTTCCAACTTGCTGAATGTGGAACCTTGTCAAATGCTTTACTGAAGTCAAGATAAATCACATCCACAGCATTCCCACCATCCAGTAAGCTAGTCACCTGATCAAAAAAGGAGATGAGATTTGTCTGGCAAGATTTGTTTTTGACTAATCCATGTCGAGTTCTGTTAATCATGAAGTTGTTGTCTAGGTGTGTGCAGATTGTATGTTTTATCATTTGTTCCAATATCTAACCCGATATTGAAGTTAGACTGACAAGCCTGTAGTTTCCCAGGTCTACCTTCTTCCCCTTTTTGAAGATTGGGACCATGTTAGCCCGCTTCCAGTCTAGAGGCACCTCCTGTGTTCTCCAGGATTTCTCAAAGATGGTTAACAGAGGCTCAGCAAGTACATCTGCAAGTTCCTTTAGGACTCTACTGTAGGATGCAACTCATCTGGTCCAAATAACTTGAATTCATTCAGGCCAGTTAGGTGGTTTCTGACAAGTTCCCTGTCAATCTCAATCTGCATATCTGTGCTGCCCAGGTGTTCATTACCTCTGTGGAGATGTACACATTTTCCCCTGTTGGCCAAGGATCCAGCATCCTCATTTGCATAGTCCTCCTTCTGAAAAAAGACTGATGCAAAGAGTTGAGCAGCTCCACCTTCTCATTTTCACCAGACACTAATTGGCCATTGTTATCAAGCAGCAACCCCACCCTCTCCTTTCTCTTTCTCTTCCTTTGGGCACAGCTAAAAAAGCCTTTTTTGTTATTTTTGACCTCCCTAGCCAGCCTCAGCTCATACTGAGCTTTAGCATTTCTGACCCTTGCTCTACAGGTCCGGGCTACCTGTCTGTGCTCCCCACTGGTGATCAGTCCCATTTTCCATTTACTGTACAGATCTTTTTTAATCTTCAACTCACCACTGAGATGCTTGTTCAGCCATCCTGGCTTTTTGAGGTGTCTTTCCCTTTTCTTTTTCAAAGGAATTGTTTTTGACTTGCCTGAAGCAGCTGCCTCTTTAGGAGCTCCCACCCATTTTGGGCCCCCTTTCCCTTAAGTTCATTGACCCATGGGACCCTACCTATCATTTCTCTGAGCTTATTAAAATCAGCCTTTCTGAAGTCTAAAGTATGGGTTTTGCTGCATACTACCTGTGTTTCCAATAAGATTGAAAACTCCAGCAGTTCATGATCACTTTCCCTAAAGTTCCTACTACTTTGACCTCATCAACCAATTCCTCCTTATTAGTTAAGATCAGGTCAAGGATGGTCCCTCCCCTTGTTTCTTCCTCTACTTTCTGGAAGATGAAATTATCCTCCAGGCACAACAAGAGTTTGTTGGAACTCCTATACTTGGCCAAGTTAGTCTCCCAACAGATATCAGGATAAAGTCCCCCATTATGACTACCTCATGTTTTCTTGTAGTGTCTGTAAGTTGTTTCAGGAAAGCATCATCCACCTCCTTCCATTGGCCTGGAGGCAGTGATGGGATTCACAGATTGACAAGGGGAACGCTGGGCGGGACTAACGCAAGGCTTCTGTGTGATTGGCTGCCCGTCCGCAGCGTTCCGCAGCTGTCCTGGCCTTGGGGGGGCTGCCCCCGGTTAGCGCACCCTACCGCTGCTTGCCCAGGCACCCGGCGTGACCCTCACCTGTCCCCCGCGGCAAGCAGGAGCCCCCCCCCGAGGCCAGGACAGCTGCGGAACGCTGCAGACAGGCTGCCACTCAAGCGGAAGTCCTGCCTAAGTCCCGCCCAGCGTTCCCCTTGTCAATTTGTGAATCCCATTGCTGCCTGGAGGTCTATAGTAGACACCCACCACAATGTTGCATTTGCTGCTGTTCCCCCTAATGTTTACCCAGATACTCTCCACAGAGCTATCATGACCATTTTGGATTTCTGAGCTGGTGTATATATTCTTGACATATAATGCAACCCCCCCCTCTTTTGCCACAGCTGTTCTTCCTAAACAACTGGTAGCCTTCCATTTGCACATTCATGAGAGTCATCCTACCAGGTTTCAGTTATTCCTATCAAGTCAAATTTACCATCACTTGCTAGAAGTTCAAGCTCCTCCTGTTTGTGTCCCATGCTCTGTGCATTTGTATATATGCAACATAAGACCTCGATCCAATATCCCCTCTCCCTCCCCAGCTAGTCTGGGTCTCTACAAGGACCTACCAGCCACAATGGTACCCCTAGGGTTCCCAACTGATGCATCCACCTGCAGATCTGACCATCATCTCCAACCCCGCCTCAGCCTTTAGTGTAAAGCCCTCCTGATCAAGCTCGCCATGCTTCCACTGAAAACATTCTTTCCCCTCTTCGTGAGGTGTAACCGATCCCATGCTAGCAGTCCTTCATCCAAGAAGTGCAGTCCATGGTCCCAGAAGCTGAAGTTCTCCCATCAGCGTAGCCAGTCGGTCACTCAAAGGATTCTTCTCTCCCTCTGGAGTCCTCTGCCTATTACTGGAGGGACAGATGAGAATACCACCTGGACCCCCAGGTCCTTCATTCTCCTGCCCAGCACCTCAAAGTCTGAAACAATCTGCTCATAGCTTCGTCCCGCAGTATCATTTGTTCCTACGTGTATGAGCAAGAAGGGGCAGCAGTTTGTAGGTTTAACGAGTTTTGCCACTCTCTCTGTCACATCCCAGATCCTGGTGCCAGGAAGACAGCACACCTCTCGAGCAAGTGGGTCAGGGTGGCACACAGCAGCTTTCAAGCCCCTAAGCAGGGAGTCGCCAACAACAACTACTACCCTCCTCTGTCTCCTCTTCTTGGGTTGGGATTCCCTTTTGTTGTCAGGCTCCATCAGACGTTTTCTGCTGAAGCATTCCTCAGAAGAACTCGTATCTGAGAGAGATTGGACTCGGTTGTGTAGTTCCAGTGGTTCTGCATGTTCCAATGTTCTGCATGTCTTTTGGGTTTCCTTCTCCTGACAGTCATGTGCTTCCATGCAGAATTTTCCCTTATGGAGCTTTCATTATTCTCACTGCACAAAATGGTGGTCTCTTCCTGCGGTCCCCTCTGGAGAGGTTCAGTGTGTGCGGTATCCAGGAACTCCTCTGCTGTCCTGATTTGGCGAAGGGCAGAAACTTCCTCCTCTAGTCCGCTCACCTTTGCTTCCAACAATGCAACCAGCTTGCACTTGCTACATGTGCAGTTCTCAGGGTCCACAGGCAAGAAGACAAACATAGCACACACCTTGCATGTCACAGCAGCTGTAGCTCCTTCTTCCATTTTCCAGACCCCTCGAGCTGAGGGCTTCCTTGCTGCCGGGGTTCTCAGCTCTGGCATAGGGGGCAGTTCTGCTGAAGCCTGGCATCTGGGCAGGCCTGAAAGAAGGTGAGGTGGGCTCAGTTCAGCTGAATATCCTTTGCATTTGAATGCTTCCTCCTTGCAGGAGCAGGCTCCTTTGCTCCTTCCAGAAGCAATGGCTTCCTCCTTGCAGGAACAGTCCCCAGCTACTCTGTGGCAAGCCTTGGAGTTACTTCCATGTTACCCTGAGCATAACTTGCTCTTTCTCTGTTTCTCCTGCACTTCCTTCTTCCCCTCCAGCTCAGCCCACTGTCAGGATCTCCCCCCAGGGCCCCCCCCCACATGCTGCTGCTCTGCACCGTGACCAGATTCTACCTCATCTGAGGGAAATCTGCCCTTCAAAAGTCCAGGGCTCTTGTGTCAGATTTGTTCTGCCCTCTTTCCTGGACATGCATGGCAAACCCAATCGCAGCTTGGTCACTGTTCCCCAATGGCTCAGTAACACTTACATCCCTACTAGGTCCCGAGTACCAGTCAATATTAAATCCAGAGTCGCCTGTCCTCTGGTGGACTCCATGACTAGCTGCTCTAAGGCACAGTCATTCAGTGCGTCAAGGAATCCGGTCTCTCTTTCTTGACCAGACCACCAGTTGACCCAGTCGATATGAGGATTTGAGGATATGGATCTCACAACCTTTTGAATCTGGGAATAGATGCACTAGTGGTTTTCAGTCTGGTTTTTTTTACTGTTCAGGAGGCTTGGGGAGCCCTGGAGATGCATCAGGGGGGGGCTCCACACACCGCTGGGGGCTGGCACTGGCAGAGGTAAGTAGAAAAAAAATATTGGCTCCTACAGCAGAGTGATCTTGGGGGATTTCAATGCTGCCATAGCCCCTCCACTGCATACATTTAGTGCTCCCAACTCCCTTGTAGGAGCTAGGGAAGGACTGGCTTAGAGCACAAAGATGTGCTCACACTCATAACGACACCAGTTAAATTTATTTAAAAGTTCTCACGGTCTGTTTCAATCCAATAATTTTATACTCCCATTTATTAGCCTAATCGTCAGTTGACCTGTTCATTCCCCCCTTCCCCCGGCCAAGGTTAGGAAACTTTTGATTTTATGAGCCCAGTTGAGCTAAGACAGGGCCAAGAAAACCCTTTAGAAGCCATGAAACAAAATCCATATGTGATAATCTGGTATGCAACTGCGACATCTCAGGATATTATTATTTTATTTTTAGAAGAAGAAGAAGAAGAAGAAGAAGAAGAAGAAGAAGAAGAAGAAG
>JAJKFI010000010.1:17667851-17691933 GCA_029204185.1 Lerista edwardsae
ATCTACACAGGTGGGCAAAATGTACTGTATTTGTGTGTGTGGGTAAGTAAAGATCCTTTGCCTTGCTATATATGGTGCAATCTTAATATTATAATTTTAAGAATGCAATCCTAACCTGAAGTTAGGCAAGCACAAGTCATTTGTTCTGACCCAGGAGTGTTACAAACTCGCCGTAAAGCACATTTGGACTGACTCTGAGAGTGGTCTAAACACATTTACAGTGCGTTTCAACACTCCTAGGCTGGCACAAGTTGATTCCAGATTAGGATTGCACCCTAAGAATCATGTTTTCTGACAGGTTCCAGAAGCATTGATTGATTGATTGATTGATTGATTGATTGATTGATTGATTGATGTCTTGGCAGGACAAAGGTTGAAGACCACTGCCATAGACAATTGACAGGAAGCAGAAGGGAGGTTAGAGGCACCCCAGAAATTAATATTCATTTCACTGGAATTTTCTCCTACATGATGGGACACATCCAGTGATGGGATCTGGGAATAAGGAAGCAGAACACTGGGCGGGACTTAAGCATGATTGGCTGCCTGTCCGTTCCGTTCCGCGGCTGCCCTGGCCTCGGGGGGGCCTGCTCGCCGGGGGGACGGGTGGGGGTCGTGCCGGGTGCCTGGGCGAGCAGCGGTGGGGCGTGCCAACCAGGGGCAGCCCCCCCCAGGCCAGGGCAGGTGCAGAACGGAACGGATGGGCTGCCAATCACACGTAAGTCCCACCCAGCGTTCCGCTTCCTTATTCCCAGATCCCGCCTCTGGACACATCTATTTCAATTAGTCAACCATGCTTAAGTTCCATTGGTCTTAAGAGGGCTGTAGCTCCAATAACATTTGGAAAGATGGTGCATAATCCAAAATCCCACAGATTGTGCAATCCCACAAATTCCACAAAGGTCAGTGCAAGCAAAGCTCTCTCAATCAGAATCACAGATTGATTCTGAATCCCAGTTGATGCTGGGGTAGTGACAGATTCTGAATGACTGGATTTTGGATTCCAGCCTCATATAGTCTGATTTACAACCCAATTAAACTGCATAACCTGGCTATAGAAGGAGGGTGTTTTCGCTAGGGCTGTCACACAAATTAAAGAAATCTTACTAAATAAATCAAATTACTTTTAATCAATTACTTGATTGCTCAAACAAATTGGCATATTTGCATAGGATAACGACAACAATTTTTTTAACTAAAAGATAACAGGAAAAGCAGCAGCCTTTTAATTTTTGCACAGGATTCTAAAGCTATTTCTTCTTATTTTGCTGCATTCTGCAGCCTACTTTTTCTAGAATGTATATGTTATTTTAAAGTCTCTCTCTCTCTCTCTCTCTCTCTCTCTCTCTCACACACACACACACACACACAGAGAGAGAGAGAGAGAGAGAGAGAGAGAGAGAGAGAGAGAGGAACAGTGGTGGGATTGAGGTGGTATGCAGGGGAACGGTGTTCCACTAGTTAGAACTTGGGCTGGCTCCGTCCACTCGCTGACGTGAGACGTGGTGCATCCTCTGCAGAGAGCCTTTCCTCTGGGCTCCCCGGCACTCCGAGGGTTAAAGGGAGCGACCCTGGATTCCTAGAGGGGCGAAGGGCTGGATCCAAGTAGGTTAGATTAACAGGAGAAGGCATGATGTCATTTTCTTGAAGCCACATGGGTAGACCAATATGGCTGACTCAGATCATTGCCGCCAAGGAGGATTGCTGCGAATTCACGAATAAATATCTCCCTGCATGCGTGTAAAAGTTAATTTCAACCTCTTTAAGCATGCCTGCGTGTTCTGCATACGGGTGTGCGAATCGCTGAACGAAAAATGGGATTTAGTTTCCATGGAAAGATTCATGTATTCACATTACATCGGTTCAATAAAACTACCGTTAACTGAAACAGTGAATGCATTATTTTTGAAGCTGTGTAATTTCTTGTTGTTCAATCAATCAATCAATCAATCAACAGGTACTTATATACCGCTTTTCAACACGAAGTTCACAAAGCGGTTTACAGGCAAATAGTAATAATAAAGTTAAATGGCTCCCTGTCCCAAAAGGGCTCACAATCTAAAAAAAAGGCAGACCGCTAGCAACAGCCACTAGAAAGGCTGCGCAGGGGTGAAGAGGGACAGTTACTCTCCCCCTGCTAAATATAAGAGGAACACCACTGGAAAAAGTGCCTCTTGTCCAGTTAGCAGGGGTTCCTAGCAGTCTTATTCACCATTTTCTGATACCCACTGTTGATGGTCTAGAACAGGGGTAGGCAACCTTAAACACTTCAAGAGCCATTTGGACCCGTTTTCTGGAGGAAAAAAAACCTCGGGAGCCACAAAACCCTTTTGACATCTAAAATGTCACTTAACATTGCATATATAGTTTTTTTTTACCTTTATGCTATGTATAAAAAAACTATAGTATGTTGCATTTTTGAAATGAATGAACTGCTACAGAGAAAACAAGCAGCAGCAGGATGGGCGGGCAGGGCAGACCCCAGAGCCGAGCGAGCAGCTGCCCTTGCAACTGCTGCCACTATGGGGTGTTTTTTTTTCTTCCCAAAACGGTGGAGGATTTTTTATTTTTAGGTTTGTAAAAGGGGGATCCCAGGCTCGTGCACAGGAACTTTTGCAACTTGCACGCCATCGATGCAAACAATCCCTTCACATTGCAGAAAGAGGGAATGGGGAAGAGATCCTGGAAAACGGGCGGGACACACACACACACAACTGCGAGACCCAGCGCTTTCCATGCTTGTAAGTGGGAGCTGCCCCAACACGTGCAAAACCAGGGGCAACTTTGCAACCTGACCGAGAGTGAGCCAGAAAGTTTTCCCCACCGGCTCTCTGCTGCACGCCGCTGCCTCCCAGAACAGTCAACACAAAAAGCCACGCACCCTTCTAGCCAGCGGATCAGCTCTGGAGCTTCGCGGGTTGCCTTCCTCACAAGGCTATCCATGGAGCGAGCGGGAGCCCAGCCTCCACTGCCTCCAGGGCACTCTCCCCACTTCCCAGTGCAGTGTGCAGCGCGGGACTGGTGCTGAGCGGAGAGGCGCTCTCAGTAGCCGCTCCCGGCTCGGAGGGAAGGGGAGAAAAGGCGGTGATTCCCAACCTGCAGCCCTGAGCACAGTGCAGCCTACCGGGAGGGAGAGCGAGCCCGCGGTCGCAGCCAATGCTGAGAGCCTCCTTTGCTACTTTCACCCGGACTCCGGAGCCGCAGCAGACGGCTAAAAGAGCCACATGCGGCTCCAGAATCATGGGTTGCTGACCCCAGGTCTAGAAGGTAAGAAAAAATATATTTCCCCCCTCCTTTTTTCCCCCTTCCTGTTTACACTTTTTTCCCGCCTTCCATTTTCTACTGTAATATTCTCGAAATTATGAAAATTAACACAATTTGTTTTTTGGGGGGGTGAGTGTAGAAGTTTTCAAAAATACTCTTAGTAGTCTAGAAGTAAAAAAGAATTCCTCTCATATTGACAACTACTTGTGTCATGAAGAGATTTTAATGTAATTTTCCTACTGTAATACTTATGAAATTCTGAACAGTAACAGACATTTTTTTTATGGGGCATGACCGTTTTATTTTTGCTTGCGTAGATTTCAAAAAATAAGTCTGTCAAAACAGTGCAATCCGAGTTTAAATAGACAGCAAGTAGCATTTCGTCAGGTATGTTCAGTAATATAATTATGAGGAATTTCACCTTGTAATTGCATATTAAATCATAATAAGGTTACCAATAATGTTTCTACACAATCACATGTTTTTATTTTCGTAAGTTTTTATTTAAGAAGTAAACTATTCAATCCTAAACAGTACGAGCAAAGCAATCTGAAATGCTTGGAATGAGGATTGTTTTGAGTATACCAACATGGCTGCTAAACCCGCCCCCTGGCTTCACTTAGCCAGCATTACTTCTTAAGGCAGGGCTCCTCCTGTTATTATAACTTCATGGCTGGATCGGGGAAGTCCCGTCCTGCACCGATCATTTCCCGTCTCCCTCCAGCCACGCTTGTCAGGTCAGCAGCAGCTCTGGTGAGCCCGCAGTCCATTGGGGAGGAGGGATAATTTGCGCCCCAAGAGGCTGTAATTCTGTGCACACTGACCTGTGAGTAAGCCCTAGTGAACACGGTGGCACTTACTTCCCAACTAAACATGTACTGGATTGGACTACAGAGTGATGGTAAGAAACAAGAAAATCCCTTTGCGCCTGCTCACGCCTGCGCCTGATCCTATTTCCCATGCTCTTGCACTGAGTCTGGAGACAGCCTAGCTCTGAGGTGCGACCTGGCTGCAAAAGCAGAGAGCAAAATCCAAACTCGGGAGGTTTCAGAGCGCGGAGAGACCCGCGCTCGCCCGGAGTCGCAACACGGTTGGTTTCCGAGGCGGCACTTTTATTTGAGGAGGCAGCGGAGAGCCGGGGAGGAACTGCCGGGCCTCGGTGACGTCACCAGGCCCGCTCTTGGTTAAGGGGAGCGCCCGGAAAGCTGCTGGGAGGCACGAAAAAGCGCGGAGGTGAACGCGGGGCGCGCACGTGGCTGGACTGGCCCGCCCGCTCAGGCCGCCCTACCGTGTCACGTGAGAGCAGAGCAGGCTTGCGCGTGAACGGCTGTGCTGTGCTCGTGGAGTGCCTGCAGATGGGAGAAGTACACGGGGTAGGCGTCCCCCTTTCCTTGGCTGGAGTGGGGACTCACCTCCTTCTCCCCTTTCTTCAGCAGAGGTGAGGACTGGGGACTGCCCTTTTCTCAGCCCAAGACAGAACTGGGGACTGCCCTTCCTTCTCAGCAAGGAAGTTCCCCTTTTCCCAGAATGTGGTGTGTTCTCCCAGACGCCTGAACCAAGGGGTGGAGGTAAGGCTTGCACTGTGAAGGGGGAGAGGATCTGGTTGACTTCGATAATACAGAACGCTTTTTGAGGTTGCCAGCTCTGGTGACTTTATATGAGCTACAGTTTTCAAAACCCTGATTGTACAATCTAAATAGTGACGTGCTTATACCCTAATTTCAGCAAGTTGTGAGTTAATATCCTGGGGCTGCGGTGGGGGGGGGGAGGAATGGAGAGGGGCAGAAACCCCCCTGGGGAGTGCAAAGCAGGGGAGAACTGTGGCACCCCCCCGCCCCATCATGGGTCCTGCTCCTCTTCTGTAGCCGGGAGCACCTTCAACAAATGGAGTCTCAGGAAACATCTAGCTCCGCAGATGTGTCATGCTTGATGATGTCACTTCCTGCCACAACATCACTTCTGGCTTATGACATCACTTCCAGTGGGTAGATCCCGACACGTGCCAATCAAAAGTGAGTCCTGGTTATAGTTCCTGTTCTTAAATCATTTAGATCCCACCACTGGAGAGGAAACATTCAAACACTCAAGAAATAGAGGAACAAGTCATTTGAAATGGGCGGATAGTGTGCAGGAAGGTTGGGTGAGAGTGCATACCAAATCCAAACCCCATCCTGGGCCTGATCTGTTTACCCAGAGCAACACAGATAGCAGTTGCTGGTTGCCCCATAGCAATTGCTGGGCTTACTCCTGGGCAAGGATACAAATGTCCCCTTACCTTGAGGAGACCTCCAGTAGCTGAAAATCCCCCATGTGCTAGAGCAGAATTCCTCACCTGTGCTGCTGCATTACCAGGAGAAGAATTAGGCTGGATTGGGCTAAAAGGCTGCAATCCTAAATACATTTTCTAGGGAACAGGTCGCACTGAATTCAACAAGACTTCCTTTTGAGTAGACACATATAGGATTGTGGGGCAATCATACAAATCTATACACACTTATGTGGGGAGAAAATCCCAATTGACCATAGTAGAATTTACTGTGGGCTTGTTTGTTTTTACGCATATAAGGTGCTCTGTGATTCACCAAATCCTCAGTCCCAGATGTAGCCTTCACAGTGTGGTTCTCTCCTCTGGCTGTGTGTCATTGAGCTTCAGCAGGTAATAGTAAGTCAAGCCTGGATGAGGCCTCCAGGTCATATAATATGCCATTCTTTTGCCAGCTGTCCTTCTCACACTTCCCATACTGGCTAATCAGCTCCACAGTGACTCCATCTGCCACAACAGGTACTGCAGCTTGTCACAGCCTGACATTCCGTCTCCCATCCAAAAACAAGACCACAGATTCTCCTGCTTAGCTTCAGGCAGTACCAGCAGCTCAACCATCAGTCCACACCTCCTGCCTAGATGAATACAGTGGAGGAAAAATGGCAGTTTCTACTATCGGGACTAAAAGTCTGCTTTTAATTAAAGCTGTATCTGAATGCTTGGCATGGGACTGTCTCTTGTCACAAGGCCAGTTGCATGGAAAGGAAATCAATGCAGGGAAATACTTAACAAATCCTATTGACAACAGTACATGGTATTGAAGCTCACTTGGTATTTTGCTTCAACAATTCAGAATTGGGGCTGAGCAACGTTTTCCTGCATCCCCCTCCCCGCATGGCACCCTGAACAGTCATGTAAACTGCCAGCTCTAAGCTGACTATCAGACTGATGTGATGTTGCCCCCAAATGTTTCTATACCCATCAGTGTTATTCCAATATGTGCACATGATGCTAAACCTCAGCCATTGATGTCCATGTGAGGCTCAGCAATCACAAGTGCATTTGGATTTGTCTACTGCAGTTTATTACTGTAATCCTATTTCCTCTGAGTAAATCACTCAGAATGATTTTCAGTGGACTCTCTTTGTTAGCTCTGCTTTGCTCCCATTGTGCTGGGCTAATATTACTAGCAAATTGCTTTGCTTTGAAGCAGGCGGTTTAGTCTGAAAATCTCCTCCACTGGTTCAGAGATTCACTTTTAAGATAGCACAGTTAGCAAGAGGTGAGCTTTCTGCCACTTTTGGACTTTGCTCAGTCATACAATCCTCTGCCTTCAGAACAATGAAATCTTTTTTTTCCTTTTTTTTACAGCTAAAAGCCAAGAAAAAAAAAAAGCGGAAATGCAATTTGTGTGCTGCCTTTGTAAACAGGTTCTCTGCCTTCAGATGTGGATATCCACACATACTTCTAGCACAGGGCAATGGTATAAGGCTATGCTAAGCAAAAAATGTGCACAGTAGGTAAAAGCTTCTCACATTTAAAAAAGGTATTACAAAGTCATGGATTTGTAAATGACCTTAACTGCAGTCCATTGACTGAAACCACGGAAAAGGTTTACACTTCTGTAGCAAATTAAAGAATCCTTTTGCACATTCCTCTAACAGTGCAAACCCATACCTGCATACTCAGAAGTAAGCCTCATTGTGTTCAATGGGACTTATTCCCAAGGAACTGTGTATAGCAGTGGTTCCCAAACCAGTGGGTCGCAAGCCAATTTCTTCTGGGTTGCAAAGCACCTAGAGCAGGGGTAGGCAACCTTAAACACTTCAAGAGCCATTTGGACCCGTTTTCTGGAGAAAAGAAAACCTCGGGAGCCACAAAACCCTTTTGACATCTAAAATGAAGATAACATTGCATATATAGTTTTTTTTACCTTTATGCTATGTATAAAAAAAACTATAGTGTGTTGCATTTTTGAAATGAATGAACTGCTACAGAGAAAACAAGCAGCAGCAGGATGGGCGGGCAGGGCAGACCCCAGAGCCGAGCGAGCAGCTGCCCTTGCAACTGCTGCCACTATGGGGTTTTTTTTTTCCCAAAACGGTGGAGGATTTTTTATTTTTAGGTTTGCAAAAGGGGGATCCCAGGCTTGTGCACAGGAACCTTTGCAACTTGCACGCCATTGATGCAAACAATCCCTCCACATTGCAGAAAGAGGGACCGGGCAAGAGATCCTGGAAAACGGGCGGGACACACACACACACACACACACACACACACACACACACACACACACACCTGCGAGAGCCGGCACTTTCTGTGCTTGTAAGTTGCCCCAACGCGTGCAAAACCAGGGGCAACTTTGCAACCTGACCGAGAGTGAGCCAGAAAGTTTTCCCCACCGGCTCTCTGCTGCACGCTGCTGCCTCCCGGAACAGTCAACACAAAAAGCCACGCACCCTTCTAGCCGGCGGATCAGCTCTGGAGCTTCGCGGGTTGCCTTCTGCACAAGGCTATCCACGGAGCGAGCAGGAGCCTAGCCTCCGCTGCCGCCAGCGCGCTCTCCCCACTTCCCAGTGCAGCGTGCAGCGCGGGACTGGTGCCGAGTGGAGAGGCGCTCTCGGTAGCCACTCCCGGCTCGGAGGGAAGGGGAGAAAAGGGGGTGATTCCCAACCTGCAGCCCTGAGCACAGTGCAGCCTACCGGGAGGGAGAGCGAGCCCGCGGTCGCAGCCAATGCTGGGAGCCTCCTTTGCTACTTTCACCCGGACTCCGGAGCCGCAGCAGACGGCTAAAAGAGCCACATGCGGCTCCAGAATCATGGGTTGCAGACCCCAGACCTAGAGCAACCATACTGAAAATATGGGAAGATTGGTTATTGGAAAGGGGGAGGACTGTGTGGTTGTTTTGCTTGTGTCAAGGTTGCAAATAGGCCTTTTTCTTTCAGATTTACTTTGCTATTGAAAAATAGCTGAGAAATACCCCAACTTATTGTTGCATTCTCAGGAAAGCAGCAGACTCTGGTGCCACAGTAGGCTCTGGTATCCAAACAATGATGGCACATCCAGCCATCATTTCTGATAGGTCCTGGACAGATGGTCATTCTAAAAAGTGGGTCCCAATGGTTTGAGAACCACTGGTGTATAATACTGCAGCCTAAGGCATTGAAGGCATTATAAATCATGTCTTGTTTGGCACATCATAGCTCCTATGCTTTGTTCGAGTGTTGGGACCAGGTTTTGCAGGGCAATGGAGCAAAATCCCTCACCAAGCCCAACCTGCTTGCCCTCTGATAGGTTATGGAGTATCCTCACTGACATTATATTTAGGCTTTAGAGGTCATCTTGGCAAAGTGGTCTTTTTATTGTGTGCAGGCTCTAAGGCAGAAAAAAATTAAATGCAATCTAAAGCTGCAATTCTATACTATAGTATTTCTCAAACTGTGGGTCAGGATCCACTTGGTGGGTCATGACCTGATGTCAGGTGAGTCACAGAAAGCTGGAAGCAACCATCTTGCAAGCTACTCTTGCTATATTCCTTTTGTGAGTATTAACAGTTTAGGGGCGCAAACTAAGCAAAAAAAAAATTGGCATATGATTTATACTATTTTACAGGAAATGTTGGAGTCTGACAATATAGAATATAGACCAGAATTGTTTTTATTAAACTTGACGGGCAATATACAAGATAAGACGACGAAATATATTAAAATACATGTTAATACTGCAGCAAGACTATTATATGCCCAAAATTGGAAAAATGAAGAGATTCCTAATATGAACCAATTAATACAGAAAATATTTGATATTGTCGAAATGGATGTCCTGACCGAAAGATTGAAAGATGGAGATGTAACTAAGATTCAAGATTATTGGAGATGTTTTTATTATTGACTGGAAAGAAAAAGAATATAGTAATCAGTTACAGAAGTTATATTAAGACTTAGATTGTATAAATTTTATAAATTTGAATGAGGAATAAGAATTATTAAGTTTTGTATATATAGTTGACTGAAAAAAATATGCTTGATAGAGATTGTATACAAACAGTAACTAAGAGATGATGATGTAATAGCTGTAATCAATGTGTACCCTTTGTATGAACCTTTGTATCTCCACCCAGGGACGTGGTGGCGCAGCGAGTTAATCCACTGTTGCTGGGCTTTCGACCGCAAGGTTGGGAGTTCAAGACTGCACGACAGAGTGAGCTCCCGTTGCTTGTCCCAGCTCCTGCCAACCTAACAGTTCGAAAGCATCTAAATGCAAGTAGATAAATAGGGACCACTTTGGTGGGAAGTTAACGGCGTTCTGTGCACTACGGTGTATAGTCATGCTGGCCACATGACCACGGAAGCTTGTCCTCGGACAAAACGCCGGCTCTACAGGCTTTGAAAAGGAGATGAGCACTGCCCCCTACAGTCAGTCACGACTAGACCATTCGGTCGTGGGGAAACCTTTACCTTTATCCCCACCCAATGTTTTCCCTATTCTCCTTACCTATATCTATATATTTAAAAAGTTTAGGGGCGCAATCCTAACCAACTTTCCAGCATTGACATAGCTGTGCCAATGGGGCATGTGCTGCATCCTGCAGTTGGGGGGGGGGCAGTCACAAAGGCCTTCTCAAGGCAGAGGATTGTTTGTTCCCTTAACCTGAGATCTGCACCACCCTAATCCTGGTGTTTGAAAGTTGGTAAGGACTGCACCCTAAATTTAAATTTTGTTTTGTGTCCAGTGTTTATACATAATATTTTGTCGTTTCTGCCAGGGATGTTTCATAGTTGTGCAATTGCTGCAGTCCAAGCATGCCAGTTTGCATTCCAGGAGTGTCATTTGATTATGTCACAATGGTGGCACTACCTGCTTGATGATGTCACTTCTTCTGGCCACAGCATGACTTCCAGGATAATGACCATTTCCAGTGGGACCTGACATGAGTGCCAGCATGAAACGTGGGTCCCGGTGCTAAAAGGTTTGAGAACCACAGCTATACCAGAAAATAAAATCGACTAAGAGCGCAGTCCGAACCTGGAGTTAGGCCAGCACAGTTAGGCCAGTAAAGTTTGACCGACTCAAGATACACCGTAAAGTTTGTTTGGATCACTCTCAAAGTTAGAGAGGGCAGCACACAGACGTGCTCCATCCTTCCTGACTCTGAGGGTGGTCCACACATGCTTTATGATGACCCTTATGCCTTTAAGCACATTGCAATCCTAGTTAGGCCGGCATAAGCTAAGCCAGCAACGTTTGGCCAGCATAAGTGACACCGTAAAGTATGTTTGGAGCACTCTTGGAATCAGAGAGGCCAGCACACAGACATGAGCCATCCTCCCTGACTCCAAGAGTACTCTAAATATGCTTTATGGCCCTTGTGCTGGCCAAACTTTGATGGCTTAGTTTATGCCAGCCTAACTCCAGTTTAGGATTGAACTCTTAAGATAGTGCTGTTTAGGACAGCTTTGGGCCTGGTGACCTCCTTTGTCCAAGCAAGAAGGACATTTGTTGGAGGAGACCTTGCTTTGGTTCTAGGTGGGGTTGAGCTCCTTTTATAATGCTCAAAGGCACAAGGACCACCATAAAGCATGTTTAGACTACTCTTGGAGTCAGGGAGGATGGCTCACATCTTTGTGCTGGCTTCTTTGACTCCGAGAGTGGTCCAAACATACTTTGTGGCGTCCCTTGTGCTGGCCAAACTTTGCTGGCTAAGTTTATGCCGGCCTAACTCAGTTTAGGATTGCGCCCTCAGAATGGTCCAAACATTCTTTACGGTGTCCCTTGTGCCACTCAAACTTTGCTGGCCTAACTGTGCCAGCCTAACTCCAGGTTAGGATTGTGCTCTGTGTTGTAAGCATCTCAGTCTGTACCTTACAGCACAATCCTATGCATGTCTTCTTAGAAGTAAGTCCCATTGTGTGTAATGGGGTTTACTCCCAGGAAAGTGTATATAGGATTGCAGACTCCATGAGTTTCAAAGTGCAGAATAGCATTCTGGGAGTTTTGGTCAACAGATGTAACCTTTCTCATCAGTGGAGAACTGAAGAGGGTCTTCAATGACACCAGAGAAGCATCTTCCATTTATGAAATAAATTGGCTCTCTATCAATAAAACTTTTTTATATGTTAACTCCCGAACTTTTGAACTGTTCTTTAAAGCACTCTTGTGGCTTTCGTTTCTGCAGAATAGCAGGAAAGGGATGATATTAAGTATTATCATCTCCTTAATATTTATTCACATTTGTGATAACATGGCCAATTATGAGCTGCCTAAGGTTTTTCAATAAATGCCTCATCAACCCCTCTGAAGTTGGTCCAATTAAACACAAATCAGTCATCACTGGACTTGTTATTTTGCTAGTATCTGTAGCTTCTCAGTGGGCCTTTGAGAGGAAAGCAGTGATCAGACAGTAGGATGTAGCCTTAATAGCAGCAAGACAAGTAAACAAACAAGCTAAGCATTCAGCACAGTCAGTTTTTTCATATTTTGGCAGAGAACTCTAGTCTCTCTTCCAAGACCGTAAAAAAAAAAAAAAACATATTGCAAAGAGGGTAGAAAACACTGTTTTGACTAAGATGCAAACACCCTTATGAATAAGATGCAAATAAGAAAATCAGGTAGTAGTAGGATTTGGAGGTTCTCAAGGGATTCCTCAGAGTTCTGAAAACAAAAAACTTTAGATCAGTGGCATATAAATTGGAGGGCGGGGGGCTGTCCCTGGGCACCGGGCTGCTGGCGGGTGTCTGGGGTGACCCTGGCTGCAGCTGTGATTTGGGTTCACTGGCAAGAGACACATGTTCGTTGCAGTGTCGTCATCCGCAAATGAACTCCCGGAATGCTGGGAGGGACTTACGTGGGGCTTCGCCGTGATTGGCTGCCTGCCCGTTTTGTTCTGCGGCTGCCCTGGCCTCGAGGGGTGCCTGCTTGCTGGAGGAGACAGGTGGGGGGGGCGCCGGGTGCCTGGGCAAGCAGTGGGGGGCCACACTAACCGGGGACAGCCCCCCCTCAAGGCCAGGGCAGCCGCGGAACGAAACGGGCAGGCTGCCAATCACACGAAAGTCCCACCCACGTCCCTCCCAGCGTTCCGGTAGTTCATTTGCGGGTGACGACGCTGGTTTATTGGTATGATTCTGTATACAAAATTACGAAGTTAAATATAAATATACAAACATACAGAGTTCAGTGAAAGAAAATGTTCACTGTCTGAACTTCTTCTCTGGTCGTGATTATTTTCTCATGTCATGTCATGACTATTACTGAGGGCGCAATCCTAAGCTGTGCTGGAACAGTGAGGCCGGCGGTCCTGCCCTGTATCCAGTGCAGCTTTGGAGCACTCAGGAGCCTCCCGGAGCAAGGGCACTTTTGCGTCCTTGCCCCAGGGGAAGCTCCAACCTCCCCTTTGATCTGCACCTGCTGTATAGCAGGCGCAGAGCCGAGGATGCCGCGCAGCCCAAATTGGGGCCATGCAGCCTGGGGGTGGAGGCTTGGATGTAGCCTAATGGCATCATCCCCATCCCACCCCCTCCCCGGGCCACTATGCCTCCTGGCCTGCCCAGTTCTTCCCTCCATCCCACCCTCCCCAGACTCGCTCTTGCACCAGCCAAGTTCGGCTGGCACACGAGTGGCACAATGCAGCCATGAGCCGACATCGTTGGGCCGATGCTGCTGCTAGCATCGGCCCAACGATGCAGGAGATCAAGCAGTTAGCAATGGCCCGATGGCATACCGAGGATTGCGCCCTGAAAATAATTTTACCATAGAAGAGGCCGAAAAATTTGTAGGCCCCGGTTGCCAAATGACTTCGGTACATTGCTGCTTCAGATGTTGAGAATAAGGACAGTATCTCCCTTTAGCCCCTTTGCATTTGACAAAATTAGTATATTTACTCCTGACCTCTACTTAATAAAACCTTGAGCGTTTTTCACTGTTTCTACTAATTAAGATCACAAATCAGAAAAGTTCAGAAATATATCACTGTTGTGAAATCAGGTGTGAATATGCATTTCGCTTTGTGATGTCCTGTTTTTGCATGTATTTGAAGTGTTTCATAGTTTGAATGCTGCATGATCATACTACCCACTACCAATAAGCACTGGCATAGCTAAGTGTAGCCCGGTGGAGAGGGCAAAATGATGCCCCAGAAGTGATGTCAAAAACAGGAAGTGACATCACAGTTGAATTTTCATTCTCTTTCATTTTTGGCCATACCTTTTGATAGAATAGAGATATTACACTTCAATTTGTTTCATCACATTCTGCATGAAATTCTGCATTGAATGGTATATATAGCAGGACAACATTAATCCTAAAAAACATGATTTTTTACATACAACTGTCATGTAAAAATCATGATTTTTAGGCATAATATTGTCATGCTATATATACCATTCAAATTTCATTTTCTGGAGTTTTTTCAGCCATAATGATTGATAGAGTAAATATATTACACTCTGGTTTGTTTCTTTGCATTCTGCATTAAATTTGGCTTCTATTGGTATATAACATAATTGTATTATTCATACATACCAAGGTTTTCACCATTTTGGCCACTAGTGTCAGTCCCCCCCCGCCCCAAAAAAAGCTTGTTGCCTGGTGCAATTGCACCCCCCTGCACTTCTTCAGCTACGCCCCTGCCAACAAGGTCTCACTGTGCCAAGGGTACAAGGGGCCAGGTGTTTTCAAGGCTGATATCAGGAGTTGGTCCTCAGGGTCCACAAACAGGCTGCCACTGCCTCCTCTCACCCTGTGTATCTTCATTTTCAATCCATCAGTTGTTGAAATAACTCACACGGACCCAAGTGGTCCACATGTGTTTAATTGTTCCTTTAAAAGCATCCAATAAGAACAGTTATGACAAACATGTCCCATATATGGTCATGATGCTAAACCAGTCCACTCCACGTATGCAACTATAATTCTCATAAAACAGCTGGATTATTTGGGAACGATAAACAATATTTCAACAATAAATACATGACAGTAAACACGTTTACCTTCCAGTTTAATTATACAGCATGAGATCAGCTAAGGCACCCTCCTCCACCTCCCCCTGCTGTGTTCAGCCTTTGACATCCCCCACCCTCCCTAACCCAAACCGTCCCTAATCAGCCAAACTTGATGGTGCTACCATCACTTACTGGCAGACTGCGGGCCAGCACCACTGCTTGTGCAGGTCAAGATCATGTGGTGTCATGTAGCCGGAACACTCCACTGGCCTAGCTCCGCCCACTCACCTCCATTCACCCCGCTCCATGATGGACGGGGCGCTGCGAAGCACCCTTGGCCATGGAGGGGGTGCCTGCTCACCAGGGGGGGGATGGTTGGGGGCGCGCCAGGTGCCTGGGCGAGTGGCGGTGGGGCGTCATCCGAGGACAACCCATGCAGTGGGCAGGACGGTGGTGGAACCGGAACGGACAGGCTGTCAATCACAGGTTAGTCCTGGTCAGCGTTCCAGTTCCTAGAGCCTTGGATTACACCACTGGTGTAATCACCAGTGCCCATTTGTTGCGCACCCAGGCTGGTTCAAGGGTCATGCACTGGCCTAAATGCCAGGTAGGATTGCGCCTACAATTTACTTTTATTTTTTAACTATGTAAATCATCCCCTAAATTTCATTTTTTAAAGTAATGCTTCGCCCTGACAGCTGCAGCCCCAAGGGAGACACCATATGTTGTTTATCGAAGTAATCTCTTCAAAACCATTTCCATTCTTTGATACAGGTACATTTTTTTTTAATGCAGAATGTAATTTCATCGTTCTCACCAATACGCTTTCCTCGAAGGCATTGTCAATGCTGTGTCTGTGAATTATCCCAGGGCGCAATCCCAATCTGGAGTTAGGCCGGCACAGTTAGGCCAGCAAAATTTGGCCGGCACAAGGGCCACCGTAAAGCACATTTGGACCACTCTCTGAGTCAGGGAGGATGGCACACATCTATGTGCTGGCCGCTCTGACTCAGAGAGTGGTCCAAACATACCTTGTGCTGACCAAACTTTGCTGGCCTAACTGTGCCGGCCTAACTCCAGGTTAGGATTGTGCCCTGGGATAATTCACAGACATAGCATTGACAATGCAAGTGGGTCAAATTGGAACTCAAAGACTCTTCTCCCAGTCATTTCCTATTTCCCCCATGTTAATGACTCTTCCCTTCACCCTTCCCCAATTATTTAACACATTTGGTTCACAAAAATCTTAATAGCCTTTGGCATGGCTCCACCCCACTCCATTTCATGTACCCTTAATTGAAGATCTTGTCCCAATCATTTGCCATGCAATACATATGCATTTGATGTGAAATGTGAGGAATGAGAATCGTTATTAACTACAGGACAAATGCAAATGGATTACTTAATGTACTGCTGTAAAGCACGTATCTTAAGCCAAGGAATGACCTTTGGATATTGCAAAGAAATGTGGAAAAGCCATTTACTGGAAAAAGATCTTTAAAAAATCTGCAAAAATAGAAAGGTGAACTGTTGGCTGATCCTAAACTTTGCTACAGAAAAGTACACAGGGAACTTGCCTACCCCACATCAGAACATTGGTTCATCTAGGTCAGAATTGCCTACACATACTGGTAATTACTCCCCAGAGTTTCAGATCTATCCAGAGATGAAACTGAGACCTTCCACATACAAAACAGATATTCTATACTGAACAATAGCCCCATTCCTAATTAGCTCATGTAGACACAGAATAAGAGAGCTGATGTTCATAATTTACTTACAATATTTCTGGATGGGCCAAAAGGCACACAGAAAAGGTGTGCTACACATTTCAAAACTCTTTCTTCAGCAGACACAGAGCAGCCAATAACTAGGTCCACGCCGGTTGGATTTCAACCATATTTGCACAATGGCTATCTCCAGTCTACTCCCTAGGCCAGTGGAATTCAAACTTTTTAGACCGGGACTCACTTTTTAGAATGGCACTCATGTTGGGACCCACCAGAAGTGATGTCAGCCGGAAGTGACATTATCAAGCAGGAAGTGCTGTCATGGTAACATAATAAAATGACACTCCTGAAAGGCAAATTGGATTCTTGGACTGCAGCAATTGTACAACCATGAAATATCCCTGACAAAACAACTTTAGGACAATTTTTTTTTAAAAAAAACACCTCACTTGAAAATTCAAACTTACAAAAGGAATATAACAAGAAGAAGGTCTGCAGTTTCCAAGATGGCTGCTTCCAGCTTTCCGTGACCCACCTGACATCAGGTCCCAACCCACCAAGTGGTTCCTGACCCACAGTTTGAATAACACTGCCCTAGACAATTCATATGCATCAGTGTTTCTCAAACTGTGGGTCCAGACCCACTTGGTGGGTCATGACACAATTTCAGGTGGGTCTCACAGAGTCTCCAAGGAAAATACAGGTGATGGAAAGATCAGATGACTCATTGCCTCAAGTCCTGGGGCTATCCAAAAATCAGATCACTGCTAACTGCCCTGATATAGCACCAATTCTACAGAAATCTTTCTAGACAGACTCCACCTTAAGACAGAAGTGCAGGGAAAATCCTGTTTTTCTATTCATCAACTTCCCTCCCCCTTCTTATAATATTTTGGTAATCACACCAAGGTAAAACTAGGTCCATATAGCAGGAATGCCTATAATTTAAACCCTCACCCTTTTTAGCCACAAAGGGCAAAATACCTCATCCTTTTTTACCAGATGAGCAACTCTAGATGCTGTGCTACTAATGATCGTGGCCAAACTGTATTTCTTCAACCCAATATATAGTGTTAATTACAGATTCACTGACCTTTGCATAGTGTTTAATAGAATGGCAACAAGGCAATAAATGGTTAATGGCTTCAATGTGTCTCCCTGCATCTTCCCTAAATCGGCTGCTGCAGCATTCGGACCTGAATCATTTTCTCTGTTTAGCTCATCAAAAGTAGCATCTGGGCTCCTATTTTGGAAAATCTCTCTCTTAGGTCCCTGTCGATAAACTGAGGACACTTCAGTGAGGGCCGGAGCTTTCATGCGTAAGCACAAGTAACTGTCTGATCACACTCTAATAGGCTCCTGTGCCTTTAATAGCCATAAGACTAGATAAAAACTGCATCTTTTGCCATCATGACAGGAGCAAGAGCATCCAATGAATGTCTCCCTTTGCTGCAGCTATCAAGGCGCAGGTGCTTCTGGCCGGCTCCCAATTCCCTCTGCCTTGTCCAGCCTGGGCAGATTTTGAAAACTCAGCACAGAGATGAAGTATTAGGCAGTGTCATTACTAGGGGGTGCAGTGGGTGCACACGGTATGGGGTGTTGGGGTGATGCACTCAGGGAGGTGAAAAATCTACAATGCAAAATCATAAAACTTTGGTATTTTAAAATAAAACAACCATGTCTATCACTTGATGTGTAATTTAATGCAGAATGCAATAAAACAAACCAAGTTCTGATATCTATATTCTATCAAAGATTATAGCCAAAAAACAAGGAAAGGAAAACACAACCGCCTTGTGTAACAAAAAGTTGATTACCTAAAGCGCATCACATTGCCCAGAGTCAGACCTTCTGACAAAGAGAAAATCATCCAGATAGTGCACAATGCTCCATAAGCCTGTCCTCTTGGCCGCTGCCCGCTACAGGAAGGAACTGAATTTCTCAAATAGGGCACAGGATACCAAACAGCCCATAGGGAGAGCCTGGTCGATATAGATCCTGCCCCTAAATTGAAACCTCAGGGGCTAAACAGGCCCTGCAATGGAGTTGAACGCGCGCTCCCTCCTTGACCACATTTGCCGCCTGAATGAATGGCAGAGGTGGATCTGGGGGGGGCAAATCTGTAAGTTTTGCAAGAAGCCTTACCCTGTCATGTAAATCCCTCCTCTCCCTTGCTGCTGTAGCCAGTAAGCAACGCCAAGATGTTGCTGTTCCCTGTGAGGATTGGCTAGAACAGTGCAGGAGAGGAGTGTTTTCCACTGCAAGGTAAGGCTTCTTACAAAACTTACAGATTTGCCCCCCCTTAGATCTGCCTCTGATGAATGGGCTTCACCCCACAGGGGCATGCTGCATAACAGCTGACCAGTCCCAGCCTGTGCCCTGTGTGGGGACAGGACAAACTCCAGCAGCATGCTACGCGTGTGCTACCCACATTCTTCCTGTTAAAGACCTTTTTACCCTGGGCCTGGGTCCAATTTATTCTGCTGCACCCCGCTTCTCATAGCCCCCGGCTTGGGGCTAGCAGGTATGCAGGAACCTGATACAGATTTGGACTGCAGAATGGAGTGTGTTTGACCCTTTATTCTCATTTCATTCTCTGTTTTAACTCCCCCTTTCAAAATTGTGACTCAAGATTTCTCTCTGGTTCACATTTAGGGTGCAATCCTAACATGGAGTTAGGCCAGTAGAGTTAGGCCAGCAAAGTTTGGCTAGCACAAGGGACACCATAAAATATGTTTGGACCACTCTCTGAGTCCAAGAGGCCAGCATACAGATGTGTGCCCTCCTCCCTGATTCTGAGAGTGGTCCAAACACACTTTACAGTAGTGCTGTACTTTGTACTTTGCTGGCTTAACTGTGCCAGCCTAACTCCTGGTTAGGATTGTGCCCTTGTAGGCCTGCAAATGAATAGGTAGCTTTTTCTGTCTTTCAGACAATGCTCAAATAATACTTTGTGGGAGCATGGAAACGATGCAATAGGTTTCTTTAAAAAATGATAAATGATTGTCCAGATGAATCATTTATTTCTATTTCATGAGTAAATGTAGAAAAAGTCTTCCTTACTCACATTCTACATAATAGGTAGTCATCCTAAAACATAGCAGTGTGTGGGAAACAATTTTGTTCTCATCCGATTGCTGTGGAATAATCTGCTCATTTCACTTACTGATGGAGCTCTTAAAAATCTGACTTATAGCTTGTGTGGCTGGAAGAACACAAATCTCTTCATTTGTGCTGTTATGGAAAGACAGTTACAGAAGGTACAAGTATGATGGGAGAAGATTAATTCTTTTTCCCAAATAACACAATTATGCCATTTCCTGTCCTTGCCATGCACTTGCAGTATTCTTCATTTACTCCACCTTATTACTGATGAGAAATGTTGCAAATATTCTGAATACCGAAATAAAAGCTACAGCCATTTGTCAGTGAACCCTGGAAGGATGTTATAATTTGTTTCTTCCCATTTGCAGATGCCTCAGATATGCTAAAACATTTGTGTTCTCAAATGGATATAACCAGGGTTTCTGTATTTACAATGCATATATTAAAAAATGTAGATACAGCCTACATTTTTCAACAAATCAACAACCTCTCAAGGACAGGTCTCAACAGGGTCTTTGTCATTTCCAGATCCTAAAAATATGTTTGTGTAACACAAGAAACCATCTACGTTTTATATACATTGGAACTTGTATGTCACAATGGCGGCACTACCTGCTTGATGATGTCACTTCCGGCAATGACATAACTTCCAGTTAATGACAGCATTTCCAGTGTGTGCCATTCGACACAGGTGCCATTCGAAAAAATGGGTCCAGTGCTAAAATGTTTAAGAGCCACTGCTCTACAGGAAAAAAAAAAACTTTACAATGTAACAATTTAATCCAGTTTCTCAATTCATACTTCAGCAACTTTAGAGATTTATTTGTCCTTCAAGCAAAATCAGTTGGTGTCTTGGCTACATCTCAAGCAAAAAGTGTCTTGAGCCCATAAATCTGACACTTTCCCACCACAGGACTGGATCCCGACACATCATAAAGGCCCATAACTGATGCTCCTTCTCAGGTCCCATTATGTCAACCCTAGTTATTCAAGCACTCTGTATTCATTATAAGAATCCCCATATGTTATTGTGGCCCACTGAAACAGAAATAGGTCCAGCACGTTTGGTCAACATCATGCACATATTCTGACCGGAAAAATGTGTGTCGAATGGGTAAGAACTGCTGAGGTGAGAGGGTTAATGTTTATTTATTTAGAATATTTATAGAAGCCAGAAGCAGGCAGAAGCATCATGATCTTTTTTTGGGGGGGGGGAGTAGTAGTAATGCAATGTGCTAAGGCAGTGGTTCTTAAACCTCTTAGCACCAGAACCCACTTTTTAGAACAACAGTTTGTCTGGGACCCACCAGAAGTGATGTCATGGCCAGAAGTGCCGTCATTGTGATGCCAGGGTCTGCTACTTTCCTGAGAATGCAGCAATAAGCTGAGTTATTTCTCAGTCATTTTCCAATAGTAAAGTGAATCAGAAAGAAAAGTGCCTATTTACAACCTTGACAAATCGAAACAACCACACAACCCTCCCCCTTTCCAGCATCCCATCTTCCCATATTTTCAATATGACTGCTCTAGGTGTTTCGTGACCCACCTGAAACTGGCTCACAACCCACTGGTGGGTTCCGACCCACAGTTTGGGAACCACTGTGCTAAGGCTCTATGCCAGGCAGCACAATCCTATACTACATTGGAACAAACAGGCCAGTAGTCCTGTGCTGTACCCAGCGCTGTGTAGGAGGCAGATGGAGTTCAGTTCAGTTCAGGGCAAGAGGATATTTTCCCCTTACTCCAGGGTAAGCCCCAGGTGCTTTTCGAATCTGCACAAGTGAAATCACTGGTGCAAATCCAAGAGGCCAGTCCAAGGCCAACTGGGCTGGGGCCAGGGATTAGGATCGAGCCTAAGAGCGCAATCTTAACCTGGCGTTAGGCCAGCACAGTTAGACCAGCAAAGTTTGGCTGGCATAAGAGACAACATAAGGTATGTCTGGACCATTCTCGGAGTCAGAAAGGCCAGCACATATACATGTGCCATCCTCCCTGACTCTGTGAGTGGTCCAAACACGCTCTATGGTGTCCCTTGTGCCAGCCAAACATTGCTGGCCTTACTCCAGGTTAGGCTTGTGCCCTAAGCGCCGTATCCAGTGATGTCATGCAGGGGGTATGCGGGGGTACGTGAGTACCGGTTTCTAGGATTACAGCTGGCCCCGCCCATTCGCCCACCACTCGTCAACTCCGCCCTCTGCAACGTTTGAATTTCCTGCATGTTTGAGTTGCCTGCATGTTCTCAGAGCCAGGCAGGCAGGCAGTGAGCGGAGCCTTTCCTTTCCTTGCCACTGAAAAATGAGTTGCTCTGGGGTTTTAACATGATGCCAGGCCTCCTTCACATGTTCTGGGGGTGCTGTGGAATACTGTTGCAACTGTTGGGTCAGTTTAAAATCATCTGAGGCCTCAAAAAGGGCTTTTTTCATGTCACTTCCTGCCACGACATCACTTCTGGCTTATGACGTCACTTCCAGTGGTCGGGTCCCGACACGTGCCAATCAAAAGTGAGTACCTGTTCTGAAATCATTTAGATGACACCACTGGCCGTATCTGCACTGCACCCCCTCTCCTGGCCAGCCCACCCATGGGCCTGCCCTCTCTTCCTCCCCCTCCTCTCCATTCCACCTCCCTCTCTCTGCCCTCCCCAGGGCCCTCAGCCAGCACTGTCCCAACTTACTGGTGGCCTCCACAAGATGGTGTAGGTGCTTTCACCAGCCAGACACCTTGCACAGCAGCACAGATGTGCCTTATGACATGTTTGCAACACTCTTCAGCTGGCGCAAATAACATGCGCCAGCCGAACAGGCGCTCAGGATTGAGGCCTTACGCATTTTTTCCCTTAAGTAATTAGCCAGACACAATGTAAGTCTAACCATATTTCAAAAGATAAGTTTTTATGGCACCTTGGTGACATCTCTAGATTGTATTCACATAGTTGTTAGCTAGAAGCTAATATCTCTAACAAGAGTACGTTTGTAGCAATACAGGTGTTGAATGGTTTAAAGTCCAGGAATATAAATGAGAGAAATTGGAAAGTGAAATTGTAAAGAGAGAAAAAAGTGAGAAAACAAGTAAGCACATTTCTTTAAAAAAAAGTTCTTGTTAGCTTATTTCACATTTACTACATTCTTCTTTTAGTTTCTGTGTTAGTCCCATAGATCATGGACTCATCGATACCAGAAAATGTACAAAGACTCTGAAGTCAAAAATGGGTTGACAATCCTGTCCCCTCCCCCCAAGAAAAATCTGACCTGACTGCATGAGTCTCTGGAATGCTGCCCTATTTTCTAAGCTCCTTTTAAACATTGTTAGAGGGACACTCTAGGCCAGTGGTGTAAAATACTCCTGGAAGCTATCCTCCCACCCCCGCCCCCATGATATTTGGACTCTCCCATATCCTGAAAAATGAAATCAAGATTTGCATATTTCCTGCCATTTGCAGCTAATGAGTTTCCAAATGAGGAAAAGTCCTTGGTCATCACTTGCTTAATGACATCAGTTCCTGCTTAATGATGTCATTTCCAGCCCTGAACAAACACCGTAACAGCTCAATCCAAACTTGGGATGAAGCTGGCACAAGTCCCTTGTGCCAACCTTTGAATGTGGCACAGGTGCTGAATAGCACATTTGCGCAATTTTCTAAAGAGATTGGCCAGAGCACAAATGTGCGCTGGCCTTCAAGAGCAGACACCCAGGCCCTGAGGCCCAAAGGTAAGGCTGGCCTTGCAAGAGCAGCACAGGGAGTCCAGGTGGATGGCAGGAGGCAGAACGGGACAGGGGGAAGGGTGGAGAGCAAGTGGGTCCATTGGCAGGCAGGCCTGGGGAGGGGGTTGGAGGCAGGATCCAGCCTTGGGGCCAGATCCTAATTTTCATTCCCAACCTGGGCGGCCCTGATTAGACCACATGGCCCATCAGAGCCACTGCACACAAACCAAGGGGAATGGGATTTTTTTCCCCTTTCCCTGGGTAGGGCGGCAGCACCTTCGAGTCCCGGGCTGAATATGGGGCAGACGAGTCAGCCTGCCTGTTCCAGCCCTGGGTTTGGATTGCACTATAAATGATGTTCGACCTGCTGTATGAGTTTCACATCCCTGCTCTAGGCAAAAAAGTGCTGTGTCCCCTTCCCTCTCTGCAAAGTAGTTCACCATGCTTGGAGGCATAAAAGACGCCAACTTGGACACACAAGTTTTTTATCTCTCCTTTTTACAGGCAGTCAGCAGTTGTTAAGGCCAAAGACTTGATTGCCTTATCTCTCCCTTCACAAATACCAGGCAGCCTAGCTGTTAGGAGAATTATTGAATCCACTCTGAAGTCATGACCTCAAAGCACTAGAAATTCCACAGAACTTCTCAGGGAACGTTTTCATTTGAAGCTCTCCCCCTCCTCCCATCAACATCTGCCCTCCTTTTTAAGCTGGTATAAATGGAGTCTGGAAATGATAAAGACACTATGGGCACAATCTTAACCTGGAGTTCGGCCAGAACAGTTAGGCCAACAAAGTTTGGCCAGCACAAGGGACACAGTAAACTGTGTTTGGACCACTCTCAGAGTGGCCAGTAGACAGACTTGTGCTATCCTCCCTGACTCTGAGAGTGGTCCAAACACGCTTTATGTTGTCCCTTGTGCCAGCCAAACTTTGCCTGCCTAACTGTGCAGCCGAACTCCAGAGTTGTCCAGACTGCCTTCCCGCACCTCAGATCCAAGGCTTCTCTGCTCTTCTCTACTTTCCAAATCCAAACAGTCTCTTTCTCTCTCTCTCTCTCTCTCTCTCTCTCTCTCTCTCTCTC